>NC_059660.1:5302583-5387583 GCF_020424385.1 Procambarus clarkii | reverse complement strand
CCCCACCTGCTGGGTGTGTGTGTGTGTGTGTCACGCCCCACCTGCTGGTGTGTGTGTGTGTCACGCCCCACCTGCTGGTGTGTGTGTGTGTCACGCCCCACCTGCTGGTGTGTGTGTGTGTGTCACGCCCCACCTGCTGGTGTGTGTGTGTGCCCCACCTGCTGGTGTGTGTGTGTGTCACGCCCCACCTGCTGGTGTGTGTGTGTGTGTCACGCCCCACCTGCTGGTGTGTGTGTGTGTGTCACGCCCCACCTGCTGTGTGTGTGTGTGTGTGTCACGCCCCACCTGCTGGTGTGTGTGTGTGTGTCACGCCCCACCTGCTGCCCACCTGCTGTGTGTGTGTGTGTCACGCCCCACCTGCTGGTGTGTGTGTGTGTGTCACGCCCCACCTGCTGGTGTGTGTGTGTGTGTCACGCCCCACCTGCTGGTGTGTGTGTGTGTGTCACGCCCCACCTGCTGCTGGTGTGTGTGTGTGTGTGTCACGCCCCACCTGCTGTGTGTGTGTGTGTGTCACGCCCCACCTGCTGGTGTGTGTGTGTGTCACGCCCCACCTGCTGGTGTGTGTGTGTGTGGTGTGTGTGTGTGTGTCACGCCCCACCTGCTGGTGTGTGTGTGTGTGTCACGCCCCACCTGCTGGTGTGTGTGTGTGTGTCACGCCCCACCTGCTGGTGTGTGTGTGTGTCACGCCCCACCTGCTGGTGTGTGTGTGTGTCACGCCCCACCTGCTGGTGTGTGTGTGTGTGTCACGCCCCACCTGCTGGTGTGTGTGTGTGTCACGCCCCACCTGCTGGTGTGTGTGTGTGTGTCACGCCCCACCTGCTGGTGTGTGTGTGTGTGTCACGCCCCACCTGCTGGTGTGTGTGTGTGTGTCACGCCCCACCTGCTGGTGTGTGTGTGTGTCACGCCCCACCTGCTGGTGTGTGTGTGTGTGTCACGCCCCACCTGCTGGTGTGTGTGTGTGTGTCACGCCCCACCTGCTGGTGTGTGTGTGTGTGTCACGCCCCACCTGCTGGTGTGTGTGTGTGTGTCACGCCCCACCTGCTGCTGTGTGTGTGTGTGTGTCACGCCCCACCTGCTGGTGTGTGTGTGTGTGTGTCACGCCCCACCTGCTGGTGTGTGTGTGTGTCACGCCCCACCTGCTGGTGTGTGTGTGTGTCACGCCCCACCTGCTGGTGTGTGTGTGTGTGTCACGCCCCACCTGCTGGTGTGTGTGTGTGTGTCACGCCCCACCTGCTGGTGTGTGTGTGTGTGTCACGCCCCACCTGCTGGTGTGTGTGTGTGTGTCACGCCCCACCTGCTCCACGCCCCCACCTGTGTGTGTGTGTGTCACGCCCCACCTGCTGTGTGTGTGTGTGTGTCACGCCCCACCTGCTGGTGTGTGTGTGTGTGTCACGCCCCACCTGCTGGTGTGTGTGTGTGTGTGTCACGCCCCACCTGCTGGTGTGTGTGTGTGTGTGTCACGCCCCACCTGCTGGTGTGTGTGTGTGTGTCACGCCCCACCTGCTGGTGTGTGTGTGTGTGTGTCACGCCCCACCTGCTGGTGTGTGTGTGTGTGTGTCACGCCCCACCTGCTGGTGTGTGTGTGTGTGTCACGCCCCCACCTGCTGGTGTGTGTGTGTGTGTGTCACGCCCCACCTGCTGTGTGTGTGTGTGTGTGTCACGCCCCACCTGCTGTGTGTGTGTGTGTGTCACGCCCCACCTGCTGGTGTGTGTGTGTGTGTCACGCCCCACCTGCTGGTGTGTGTGTGTGTGTCACGCCCCACCTGCTGTCACGCCCCACCTGTGGTGTGTGTGTGTGTCACGCCCCACCTGCTGGTGTGTGTGTGTGTGTCACGCCCCACCTGCTGGTGTGTGTGTGTGTGTCACGCCCCACCTGCTGGTGTGTGTGTGTGTGTCACGCCCCACCTGCTGGTGTGTGTGTGTGTGTCACGCCCCACCTGCTGGTGTGTGTGTGTTGTGTCACGCCCCACCTGCTGGTGTGTGTGTGTGTGTCACGCCCCACCTGCTGGTGTGTTTGTGGTGTCACGCCCCACCTGTGTGTGTGTGTCACGCCCCACCTGCTGGGTGTGTGTGTGTGTCACGCCCCACCTGCTGGTGTGTGTGTGTGTCACGCCCCACCTGCTGGTGTGTGTGTGTGTGTCACGCCCCACCTGCTGGTGTGTGTGTGTGTGTCACGCCCCACCTGCTGTGTCACGCCCCCACCTGTGTGTGTGTGTGTCACGCCCCACCTGCTGGGTGTCACGTGTGTGTGTGTGTGTCACGCCCCACCTGCTGTGTGTGTGTGTGTGTCACGCCCCACCTGCTGGTGTGTGTGTGTTGTCACGCCTCCACCTGCTGGTGTGGTGTGTGTCACGCCCCACCTGCTGGTGTGTGTGTGTGTGTCACGCCCCACCTGCTGGGTGTGTGTGTGTGTCACGCCCCACCTGCTGGTGTGTGTGTGTGTGTCACGCCCCACCTGCTGGTGTGTGTGTGTGTGTCACGCCCCACCTGCTGGTGTGTGTGTGTGTGTCACGCCCCACCTGCTGTGTGTGTGTGTGTGTCACGCCCCACCTGCTGGTGTGTGTTGTGTGTCACGCCCCACCTGCTGGTGGTGTGTGTGTGTGTCACGCCCCACCTGCTGGTGTGTGGTGTGTGTGTCACGCCCCACCTGCTGGTGTGTGTGTGTGTGTCACGCCCCACCTGCTGGTGTGTGTGTGTGTGTGTCACGCCCCACCTGCTGGTGTGTGTGTGTGTGTCACGCCCCACTCTGCTGGTGTGTGTGTGTGTGTCACGCCCCACCTGCTGGTGTGTGTGTGTGTGTCACGCCCCACCTGCTGGTGTGTGTGTGTGTCACGCCCCACCTGCTGGTGTGTGTGTGTGTGTGTCACGCCCCACCTGCTGGTGTGTGGGTGTGTGTCACGCGCCCCACGCTGGTGGTGTGTGTGGTGTGTCACGCCCCACCTGCTGGTGGTGTGTGTGTGTCACGCCCCACCTGCTGGTGTGTGTGTGTGTCACGCCCCACCTGGTGGTGTGTGTGTGTGTGTCACGCCCCACCTGCTGGTGTGTGTGTGTGTGTCACGCCCCACTGCTGCTGTGTGTGTGTGTGTGTCACGCCCCACCTGCTGGTGTGTGTGTGTGTCAGCCCCACTGCTGGTGGGTGTGTGTCACGCCCCACCTGCTGGGGTGTGTGTGGTGTGTGTGTCACGCCCCCACCTGCTGGTGTGTGTGTGTGTGTCACGCCCCACCTGCTGGTGTGTGTGTGTGTGTCACGCCCCACCTGCTGGGGTGTGTGTGTGTGTGTCACGCCCCACTGATGCTGTGTGTGTGTGTGTCACGCCCCACCTGCTGGTGTGTGTGTGTGTGTCACGCCCCACCTGCTGGTGTGTGTGTGTGTGTCACGCCCCACCTGCTGGTGTGTGTGTGTGTGTCACGCCCCACCTGCTGGTGTGTGTGTGTGTGTCACGCCCCACCTGCTGGGTGTGTGTGTGTGTCACGCCCCACCTGGCTGGTTGTGTGTGTGTGTGTCACGCCCCACCTGCTGGTGTGTGTGTGTGTGTCACGCCCCATCACCTGCTGTGTGTGTGTGTGTCACGCCCCACCTGCTGTGTGTGTGTGTGTGTCACGCCCCACCTGCTGGTGTGTGTGTGTGTGTCACGCCCCACCTGCTGGTGTGTGTGTGTGTGTCACGCCCCACCTGCTGGTGTGTGTGTGTGTGTCACGCCCACCTGCTGGTGTGTGTGTGTGTGTCACGCCCCACCTGCTGGTGTGGTGTGTGTGTGTCACGCCCCACCTGCTGGTGTGGTGTGTGTGTGTCACGCCCCACCTGCTGGTGTGTGTGTGTGTGTCACGCCCCACCTGCTGGTGTGTGTGGGTGGGTCACGCCCCACCTGCTGGTGTGTGTGTGTGTGTCACGCCCCACCTGCTGGTGTGTGTGTGTGTGTCACGCCCCACCTGCTGGTGTGTGTGTGTGTGTCACGCCCCACCTGCTGGTTTGTGTGTGTGTGTAACGCCCCACCTGCTGGTGTGTGTGTGTGTGTCACGCCCCACCTGCTGGTGTGTGGTGTGTGTCACGCCCCACTGCTGGGGGGGGTGTGGTGTGTGTCACGCCCCACCTGCTGGTGTGTGTGTGTGTGTCACGCCCCACCTGCTGGTGTGTGTGTGTGTGTCACGCCCCACCTGCTGGTGTGTGTGTGTGTGTCACGCCCCACCTGCTGGTGTGTGTGTGTGTGTCACGCCCCACCTGCTGGTGTGTGTGTGTGTCACGCCCCAAGGATGGTGTGTGTGTGGTGTCACGCCCCACCTGCTGGTGGTGTGTGTGTGTGTCACGCCCCACCTGCTGGTGTGTGGTGTGTGTGTCACGCCCCACCTGCTGGTGGTGTGTGTGTGTGTCACGCCCCACCTGCTGGTGTGTGTGTGTGTGTCACGCCCCACCTGCTGGTGTGTGTGTGTGTGTCACGCCCCACCTGCTGGTGTGTGTGTGTGTGTCACGCCCCACTGCTTGGTGTGGTGGTGTGTCACGGCCACTGCTGGTGTGTGTGTGTGTCACGCCCCACATGCTGGTGTGTGTGTGTGTCACGCCCCACCTGCTGGTGTGTGTGTTGTCATGTCCACACCGCCGCGTCCCCACAATGCCGCGTTCTCCACAAGGCCCCGTTCCACACAAGGCCACGTTCCCCACAAGGCCACGTTCTCCACAAGGCCACGTTCCCCACAAGGCCGCGTTCCCCACAAGGCCACGTTCCCCACAAGGCCACGTTCCCCACAAGGCCCGCGTTTCTCCACAAGGCCACGTTCCCCACAAGGCCACGTTCCCCACAAGGCCACGTTCCCCACAGGCCACGTTTCCCCACAAGGCCACGTTCCCCACAAGGGCCCACGTTCCCCACAAGGCCACGTTCCCCACAAGGCCACGTTCCCCACAAGGCCACGTTCCCCACAAGGCCACGTTCCCCACAATGGCCACGTTCCCCACAATGCCCGCGTTCTCCACAAGGCCACGTTCCCCACAAGGCCACGTTCCCCACAAGGCCACGTTCCCCACAAGGCCACGTTCCCCACAAGGCCACGTTCCCCCCACAAGGCCGCGTTCTCCACAAGGCCACGTTCCCCACAAGGCCACGTTCCCCACAAGGCCACGTTCCCCACAAGGCCACGTTCCCCACAAGGCCACGTTCCCCACAAGGCCGCGGTTCCCCACAAGGCCACGTTCCCACAAGGCCACGTTCCCCACAAGGCCACGTTCCCCACAGGCCACGTTCCCAAAGGCCATGTTCCCCACAAGGCCACGTTCCCCACAAGGCCATGTTCCCCACAAGGCCGCGTTCCCCACAAGGCCCACGTTCCCCACAAGGCCACGTTCCCCACAAGGCCACGTTCCCCCCAAGGCCATGTTCCCCACAAGGCCCCGTTCCCCACAAGGCCCACGTTCCCCACAAGGCCGCGTTCCACACAAGGCCACGTTCCCCACAAGGCCACGTTCGCAACAAGGCCGCGTTCGCCACAAGGCCACGTTCCCCACAAGGCCGCGTTCCCCACAAGGCCGCGTTCGCCACACAGGCCGCGTTCCCCACAAGGCCGCGTTCCCCACAAGGCCACGTTCCCCACAAGGCCACGTTCCCCACAAGGCCACGTTCCACCACAAGGCCGCGTTCCCCACAAGGGCCGCGTTCACCACAAGGCCACGTTCCCCACAAGGCCGCGTTCACCACAAGGCCGCGTTCCCCCACAAGGCCACGTTCCCCACAAGGCCGCGTTCCCCACAAGGCCGCGTTCCCCACAAGGCCACGTTCCCCACAAGGCCGCGTTCACCACAAGGCCGCGTTCCCCACAAGGCCGCGTTCCCCACAAGGCCACGTCCAGGGGGGGGCCCCCCAAGCAACAAGGCCCACAGGGCGTTTCCCCACAAGGCCGCGTTCACCACAAGGCCGCGTTCCCCACAAGGCCGCGTTCCCCACAAGGCCGCGTTCACCACAAGGCCGCGTTCCCCACAAGGCCGCGTTCCCCACAAGGCCCGCGTTTCCCCACAAGGCCGCGTTCCCCACAAGGCCGCGTTCCCCACAAGGCCGCGTTCCCCACAAGGCCGCGTTCCCCACAAGGCCGCGTTCCCCACAAGGCCGCGTTCCCCACAAGGCCGCGTTCCCCACAAGGCCGCGTTCCCCACAAGGCCGCGTTTCCCCACAAGGCCGCGTTCCCCACAAGGCCGCGTTCCCCCACAAGGCCGCGTTCCCCACAAGGCCGCGTTCCCCACAAGGCCGCGTTCCCCCACAAGGCCACTTTCCCCACAAGGCCGCGTTCCCCACAAGGCCGCGTTCCCCACAAGGCCGCGTTCCCCACAAGGCCGCGTTCCCCACAAGGCCGCGGTTCCCCACAAGGCCGCGTTCCCAAAGGCCGCGTTCCCAAAGGCCGGTTCCCAAACCCTTTAAAGGGGTTTTAAACAAACCAATTAAAGGGGGTTAAAGGGGGGTTAAAAAGGGGGGTTAAAAAGGCCCTGTGTGTCACGCCCCACCTGCTGGTGTGTGTGTGTGTTGGTGCTGGTGTGTGTGTGTGTCACGCCCCACCTGCTGGTGTGTGTGTGTGTGTGTGTGTCACGCCCCACCTGCTGGTTGTGTGTGTGTGTGTCACGCCCCACCTGCTGTGTGTGTGTGTGTGTCACGCCCCACATGCTGTGTGTGTGTGTGTGTGTCACGCCCACCTGTGTGGTGTGTGTCACGCCCCCACCTGTGTGTGTGTGTGTCACGCCCCACCTGCTGGTGTGTGTGTGTGTGTCACGCCCAACCTGCTGGTGTGTGTGTGTGTGTCACGCCCCACCTGCTGGTGTGTGTGTGTGTGTCACGCCCACCTGCTGGTGGTGTGTGTGTGTGTGTCACGCCCCACCTGCTGGTGTGTGTGTGTGTGTCACGCCCCACCTGCTGGTGTGTGTGTGTGTCACGCCCACTGCTGGTGTGTGTGTGTGTCACGCCCCACCTGTTGGTGGTGTGTGTGTGTCACGCCCCACCTGCTGGTGTGTGTGTGTGTCACGCCCCACCTGCTGGTGTGTGTGTGTGTGTCACGCCCCACTGCTGGTGTGTGTGTGTGTGTCACGCCCCACCTGCTGGTGTGTGTGTGTGTGTGTCACGCCCCACCTGCTGGTGTGTGTGTGTGTGTCACGCCCCACCTGCGTGGTGTGTGTGTGTGTGTCACGCCCCACCTGCTGGTGTGTGTGTGTGTGTCACGCCCCACCGCTGGTGTGTGTGTGTCACGCCCCACTGTGTGTGTGTGTGTCACGCCCCACCTGCTGGTGTGTGTGTGTGTGTCACGCCCCACCTGCTGGGTGTGTGTGTGTCACGCCCCACCTGCTGGTGTGTGTGTGTGTGTCACGCCCCACTGCTGGTGTGTGTGTGTGTCACGCCCCACCTGCTGGTGTGTGGTGTGTCACGCCCCACCTGTTGGTGTGTGGGTGTGTCACGCCCACCTGCTGTGTGTGTGTGTGTGTGTCACGCCCCACCTGATGGTGTGTGTGTGTGTGTCACGCCCCACCTGCTGGTGTGTGTGTGTGTCACGCCCCAACTGCTGGTGTGTGTGTGTGTGTCACGCCCCACCTGCTGGTGTGTGTGTGTGTGTCACGCCCAACCTGCTGGTGTGTGTGTGTGTCACGCCCCACCTGCTGGTGGTGTGTGTGTGTGTCACGCAACCACATGCTGGGTGTGTGTGTGTGTGTCACGCCCCACCTGCTGGTGTGTGTGTGTGTCACGCCCCACCTGCTGGTGTGTGTGTGTGTGTCACGCCCCACCTGCTGGTGTGTGTGTGTGTGTCACGCCCCACCTGCTGGTGTGTGTGTGTGTGTGTCACGCCCACCTGCTGGTGTGTGGTGTGTGTGTGTCACGCCCACCTGCTGGTGTGTGTGTGTGTCACGCCCCACCTGCTGTGTGTGTGTGTGTCACGCCCCACCTGCTGGTGTGTGTGTGTGTGTCACGCCCCCTGCTGGTGTGTGTGTGTGTGTCACGCCCCACCTGCTGGTGTGTGTGTGTGTGTCACGCCCCACCTGCTGGTGTGGTGTGTGTGTGTGTCACGCCCCACCTGCTGGTGTGTGTGTGTGTGTCACGCCCCACCTGATGGGTGTGTGTGTGTGTCACGCCCCACCTGCTGGGTGTGTGTGTGTGTCACGCACACTGATGGGTGTGTGTGTGTGTCACGCCCCACCTGCTGGTGTGTGTGTGGTGTCCACGCCCACCTGCTGGTGTGTGTGTGTGTGTCACGCCCACCTGCTGGTGTGTGTGTGTGTCACGCCCCACCTGCTGTGTGTGTGTGTGTGTCACGCCCCACCTGCTGGTGTGTGTGTGTGTGTCACGCCCCACCTGCTGGTGTGGGTGTGTGTGTGTCACGCCCCACCTGCTGTCACGCCCCAACTGTGTGTGTGTGTGTCACGCCCCACCTGCTGGTGTGTGTGTGTGTGTGTCACGCCCCACCTGCGTGTGTGTGTGTGTGTCACGCCCCACCTGCTGGTGTGTGTGTGTGTCACGCCCCACCTGCTGGTGTGTGTGTGTGTCACGCCCCACCTGCTGGTGTGTGTGTGTGTGTCACGCCCCACCTGCTGGTGTGTGTGTGTGTGTCACGCCCCACCTGCTGTGTGTGTGTGTGTGTCACGCCCCACCTGCTGGTGTGTGTGTGTGTGTCACGCCCCACCTGCTGGTGTGTGTGTGTGTCACGCCCCCACCTGCTGGTGTGTGTGTGTGTCACGCCCCACTGCTGGTGTGTGTGTGTGTGTCACGCCCCACCTGCTGGTGTGTGTGTGTGTGTCACGCCCCACCTGCTGGTGTGTGTGTGTGTGTCACGCCCCACCTGCTGGTGTGTGTGTGTGTGTGTCACGCCCCACCTGCTGGTGTGTGTGTGTGTGTCACGCCACACCTGCTGGTGTGTGTGTGTGTGTCACGCCCACCTGCTGGTGTGTGTGTGTGTGTCACGCCCAACTGCTGGTGTGTGTGTGTGTGTCACGCCCACCTGCTGGTGTGTGTGTGTGTCACGCCCCACCTGCTGGTGTGTGTGTGTGTGTGTCACGCCCCACCTGCTGTTGTGTGTGTGTGTGTCACGCCCCCACCTGCTGGTGTGTGTGTGTGTGTCACGCCCCACCTGCTGGTGTGTGTGTGTGTGTCACGCCCCACCTGCTGGTGTGTGTGTGTGTGTCACGCCCCACCTGCTGGTGTGTGTGTGTGTGTCACGCCCCACCTGCTGGGTGTGTGTGTGTGTGTCACGCCCCACCTGCTGGGTGTGTGTGTGTGTGTCACGCCCCACTGCTGGGGTGTGTGTGTGTGTGTCACGCCCCACCTGCTGGTGTGTGTGTGTGTGTCACGCCCACCTGCTGGTGTGTGTGTGTGTGTCACGCCCACCTGCTGGTGTGTGTGTGTGTCACGCCCCACCGCTGGTTGTGTGTGTGTGTGTGTCACGCCCCACCTGCTGGGTGTGTGTGTGTGTCACGCCACACTGCTGGTGTGTGTGTGTGTGTCACGCCCACCTGCTGTGTGTGTGTGTGTGTCACGCCCACCTGCTGGTGTGTGTGTGTGTCACGCCCCACCTGCTGGTGTGTGTGTGTGTGTCACGCCCCACCTGCTGGTGTGTGTGTGTGTGTGTCACGCCCACCTGCTGGTGTGTGTGTGTGTGTCACGCCCCACCTGCTGGTGTGTGTGTGTGTGTCACGCCCCCACCGCTGGTGTGTGTGTGTGTGTCACGCCCACCTGCTGGTGTGTGTGTGTGTCACGCCCCACCTGCTGGTGTGTGTGTGTGTGTCACGCCCCACCTGCTGGTGTGTGTGTGTGTGTCACGCCCCACCTGCTGGTGTGTGTGTGTGTCACGCCCCACCTGCTGGTGTGTGTGTGTGTGTCACGCCCCACCTGCTGGTGTGTGTGTGTGTGTCACGCCCCCCCTGCTGGTGTGTGTGTGTGTGTCACGCCCCACCTGCTGGTGTGTGTGTGTGTGTCACGTCACCCACCTGCTGGTGTGTGTGTGTCACGATGTGTGTGTGTGTGTCACGCCCCACCTGCTGGTGTGTGTGTGTGTGTGTCACGCCCACCTGCTGGTGTGTGTGTGTGTGTCACGCCCCACCTGCTGGTGTGTGTGTGTCACGCCCCACCTGCTGGTGTGTGTGTGTGTGTCACGCCCCACCTGCTGGTGTGTGTGTGTGTGTCACGCCCCACCTGCTGGTGTGTGTGTGTGTGTCACGCCCCACCTGCTGGTGTGTGTGTGTGTGTCACGCCCCACCTGCTGGTGTGTGTGTGTGTGTCACGCCCACCTGCTGGTGTGTGTGTGTGTCACGCCCCACCTGCTGGTGTGTGTGTGTGTGTCACGCCCCACCTGCTGGTGTGTGTGTGTGTGTCACGCCCCACCTGCTGGTGTGTGTGTGTGTGTCACGCCCCACCCTGGTGTGTGTGTGTGTGTCACGCCCCCCTGCTGGTGTGTGTGTGTGTGTCACGCCCCACCTGCTGGCTGGTGTGTGTGTGTGTCACGCCCCACCTGCTGGTGTGTGTGTGTGTGTCACGCCCACCTGCTGGTGGTGTGTGTGTGTGTGTCACGCCCCACCTGCTGGTGTGTGTGTGTGTGTCACGCCCCACCTGCTGGTGTGTGTGTGTGTGTCACGCCCCACCTGCTGGTGTGTGTGTGTGTGTCACGCCCCACCTGCTGGTGTGTGTGTGTGTGTCACGCCCCACCTGCTGGTGTGTGTGTGTGTGTCACGCCCCACCTGCTGGTGTGTGTGTGTGTGTCACGCCCCACCTGCTGGTGTGTGTGTGTGTGTCACGCCCCACCTGCTGGTGTGTGTGTGTGTGTCACGCCCCACCTGCTGGTGTGTGTGTGTGTCACGCCCCACCTGCTGGTGTGTGTGTGTGTCACGCCCCACCTGCTGGTGTGTGTGTGTGTCATGTCCACAAGGCCGCGTTCCCCACAAGGCCGCGTTCTCCACAAGGCCACGTTCCCCACAAGGCCACGTTCCCCACAAGGCCACGTTCCCCACAAGGCCACGTTCCCCACAAGGCCGCGTTCTCCACAAGGCCACGTTCCCCACAAGGCCACGTTCCCCACAAGGCCGCGTTCTCCACAAGGCCACGTTCCCCACAAGGCCACGTTCCCCACAAGGCCACGTTCCCCACAAGGCCACGTTCCCCACAAGGCCACGTTCCCCACAAGGCCACGTTCCCCACAAGGCCACGTTCCCCACAAGGCCACGTTCCCCACAAGGCCACGTTCCCCACAAGGCCACGTTCCCCACAAGGCCACGTTCCCCACAAGGCCACGTTCCCCACAAGGCCACGTTCCCCACAAGGCCACGTTCCCCACAAGGCCGCGTTCTCCACAAGGCCACGTTCCCCACAAGGCCACGTTCCCCACAAGGCCACGTTCCCCACAAGGCCACGTTCCCCACAAGGCCACGTTCCCCACAAGGCCGCGTTCTCCACAAGGCCACGTTCCCCACAAGGCCACGTTCCCCACAAGGCCACGTTCCCACAAGGCCACGTTCCCCACAAGGCCATGTTCCCCACAAGGCCACGTCCCCACAAGGCCATGTTCCCCACAAGGCCGCGTTCCCCACAAGGCCACGTTCCCCACAAGGCCATGTTCCCCACAAGGCCACGTTCCCCACAAGGCCATGTTCCCCACAAGGCCGCGTTCCCCACAAGGCCACGTTCCCCACAAGGCCACGTTCCCCACAAGGCCACGTTCCCCACAAGGCCATGTTCCCCACAAGGCCACGTTCCCCACAAGGCCATGTTCCCCACAAGGCCGCGTTCCCCACAAGGCCACGTTCCCCACAAGGCCACGTTCGCCACAAGGCCGCGTTCGCCACAAGGCCACGTTCCCCACAAGGCCGCGTTCCCCACAAGGCCGCGTTCGCCACAAGGCCGCGTTCCCCACAAGGCCGCGTTCCCCACAAGGCCGCGTTCCCCACAAGGCCACGTTCCCCACAAGGCCACGTTCCCCACAAGGCCGCGTTCCCCACAAGGCCGCGTTCACCACAAGGCCACGTTCCCCACAAGGCCGCGTTCACCACAAGGCCGCGTTCCCCACAAGGCCGCGTTCCCCACAAGGCCACGTTCCCCACAAGGCCGCGTTCACCACAAGGCCGCGTTCCCCACAAGGCCACGTTCCCCACAAGGCCGCGTTCACCACAAGGCCACGTTCCCCACAAGGCCACGTTCCCCACAAGGCCGCGTTCACCACAAGGCCACGTTCCCCACAAGGCCGCGTTCACCACAAGGCCGCGTTCCCCACAAGGCCGCGTTCACCACAAGGCCGCGTTCCCCACAAGGCCGCGTTCCCCACAAGGCCGCGTTCCCCACAAGGCCGCGTTCCCCACAAGGCCGCGTTCCCCACAAGGCCGCGTTCCCCACAAGGCCGCGTTCCCCACAAGGCCGCGTTCCCCACAAGGCCGCGTTCCCCACAAGGCCGCGTTCCCCACAAGGCCACGTTCCCCACAAGGCCGCGTTCCCCACAAGGCCGCGTTCCCCACAAGGCCGCGTTCCCCACAAGGCCGCGTTCCCCACAAGGCCACGTTCCCCACAAGGCCGCGTTCCCCACAAGGCCGCGTTCCCCACAAGGCCACGTTCCCCACAAGGCCGCGTTCTCCACAAGGCCACGTTCCCCACAAGGCCGCGTTCCCCACAACTTTGTGGCCATGGGATCTTAATCCCAGCTATGTAGATGCTGGGATAATTCAGATCAACTTTAATACTTTTTCTGTTATTATCAATATCTGAATTATGTGGGGATTTTCGGAAGTATGATGGGATATGGGTGAATGAATGATGAATGAGAGAGGAATGAAGGGTGAATGAGAGACGAGTGAAGGGTGAATGAGAGACGAGTGAAGGGTGAATGAGAGACGAGTGAAGGGTGAATGAGAGACGAGTGAAGGGTGAATGAGAGAGAAGTGAAGGGTGAATGAGAGACGACTGAAGGGTGAATGAGAGAGGAGTGAAGGGTGAATGAGAGAGGAGTGAAGGGTGAATGAGAGAGGAGTGAAGGGTGAATGAGAGAGGAGTGAAGGGTGAATGAGAGAGGAGTGAAGGGTGAATGAGAGACGAGTGAAGGGTGAATGAGAGACGAGTGAAGGGTGAATGAGAGACGAGTGAAGGGTGAGTGAGAGACGAGTGAAGGGTGAGTGAGAGACGAGTGAAGGGTGAGTGAGAGACGAGTGAAGGGTGAATGAGAGAGGAGTGAAGGGTGAATGAGACACGAGTGAAGGGTGAATGAGAGACGAGTGAAGGGTGAATGAGACACGAGTGAAGGGTGAATGAGAGACGAGTGACGGGTGAATGAGACAGCTGTACTCACCCATGAAGGCGGAGGGGATGGAAGTAAGGAAGAGCTTCTGACTGCGAATGGGGACCCCGGTCTCTGGGTCCTGCATCTCTCTCACCAGGGCCTCCATCTGAGGACAAAATACAGCTGTAGTCAACAACATTTCACACCTCCTGGCCTATTGTATCACCTACTGTATAACTCTCATTCACTCAGGTGAAGTGCATGATATAATTTATCCTAAATTTGGTTGGTTATTTTAAAGAATGATGAATAGTTTTATTTATATTATTATAAAAGTCCATTTTTATGAACACTTCCGTGCTGTTGTGTGGCTGTGTAGTGAGAGTTATGGCAGTGTGTAGTGAGAGTTATGGCTGTGTGTGGTGAGAGTTATGGCTGTGTGTAGTGAGAGTTATGGCAGTGTGTAGTGAGAGTTATGGCTGTGTGTAGTGAGAGTTATGGCAGTGTGTAGTGAGAGTTATGGCTGTGTGTGGTGAGAGTTATGGCAGTGTGTAGTGAGAGTTATGGCTGTGTGTAGTGAGAGTTATGGCAGTGTGTAGTGAGAGTTATGGCAGTGTGTAGTGAGAGTTATGGCAGTGTGTAGTGAGAGTTACCACAGTGTGTAGTGAGAGTTATGGCTGTGTGTAGTGAGAGTTATGGCAGTGTGTAGTGAGAGTTATGGCTGTGTGTGGTGAGAGTTATGGCTGTGTAGTGAGAGTTATGGCAGTGTGTAGTGAGAGTTATGGCTGTGTGTAGTGAGAGTTATGGCAGTGTGTAGTGAGAGTTATGGCAGTGTGTAGTGAGAGTTATGGCTGTGTGTAGTGAGAGTTATGGCTGTGTGTAGTGAGAGTTATGGCAGTGTGTAGTGAGAGTTATGGCAGTGTGTAGTGAGAGTTATGGCAGTGTGTAGTGAGAGTTATGGCAGTGTGTAGTGAGAGTTATGGCTGTGTGTAGTGAGAGTTATGGCAGTGTGTAGTGAGAGTTATGGCTGTGTGTAGTGAGAGTTATGGCAGTGTGTAGTGAGAGTTATGGCAGTGTGTAGTGAGAGTTATGGCTGTGTGTAGTGAGAGTTATGGCAGTGTGTAGTGAGAGTTATGGCTGTGTGTAGTGAGAGTTATGGCAGTGTGTAGTGAGAGTTATGGCAGTGTGTAGTGAGAGTTATGGCTGTGTGTAGTGAGAGTTATGGCAGTGTGTAGTGAGAGTTATGGCTGTGTGTAGTGAGAGTTATGGCAGTGTGTAGTGAGAGTTATGGCAGTGTGTAGTGAGAGTTATGGCTGTGTGTAGTGAGAGTTATGGCTGTGTGTAGTGAGAGTTATGGCAGTGTGTAGTGAGAGTTATGGCAGTGTGTAGTGAGAGTTATGGCAGTGTGTAGTGAGAGTTATGGCAGTGTGTAGTGAGAGTTATGGCAGTGTGTAGTGAGAGTTATGGCAGTGTGTAGTGAGAGTTATGGCAGTGTGTAGTGAGAGTTATGGCAGTGTGTAGTGAGAGTTATGGCAGTGTGTAGTGAGAGTTATGGCAGTGTGTAGTGAGAGTTATGGCAGTGTGTAGTGAGAGTTATGGCAGTGTGTAGTGAGAGTTATGGCAGTGTGTAGTGAGAGTTATGGCAGTGTGTAGTGAGAGTTATGGCAGTGTGTAGTGAGAGTTATGGCAGTGTGTAGTGAGAGTTATGGCAGTGTGTAGTGAGAGTTATGGCAGTGTGTAGTGAGAGTTATGGCAGTGTGTAGTGAGAGTTATGGCAGTGTGTAGTGAGAGTTATGGCAGTGTGTAGTGAGAGTTATGGCAGTGTGTAGTGAGAGTTATGGCAGTGTGTAGTGAGAGTTATGGCAGTGTGTAGTGAGAGTTATGGCAGTGTGTAGTGAGAGTTATGGCAGTGTGTAGTGAGAGTTATGGCAGTGTGTAGTGAGAGTTACCACAGTGTGTAGTGAGAGTTATGGCAGTGTGTAGTGAGAGTTATGGCTGTGTGTAGTGAGAGTTATGGCAGTGTGTAGTGAGAGTTATGGCTGTGTGTAGTGAGAGTTATGGCTGTGTGTAGTGAGAGTTATGGCAGTGTGTAGTGAGAGTTATGGCAGTGTGTAGTGAGAGTTACCACAGTGTGTAGTGAGAGTTATGGCAGTGTGTAGTGAGAGTTATGGCTGTGTGTAGTGAGAGTTATGGCAGTGTGTAGTGAGAGTTATGGCTGTGTGTAGTGAGAGTTATGGCAGTGTGTAGTGAGAGTTATGGCAGTGTGTAGTGAGAGTTATGGCTGTGTGTAGTGAGAGTTATGGCAGTGTGTAGTGAGAGTTATGGCAGTGTGTAGTGAGAGTTATGGCAGTGTGTAGTGAGAGTTATGGCAGTGTGTAGTGAGAGTTATGGCAGTGTGTAGTGAGAGTTATGGCAGTGTGTAGTGAGAGTTATGGCAGTGTGTAGTGAGAGTTATGGCAGTGTGTAGTGAGAGTTACCACAGTGTGTAGCGAGAGTTATGGCAGTGTGTAGTGAGAGTTATGGCAGTGTGTAGTGAGAGTTATGGCAGTGTGTAGTGAGAGTTATGGCAGTGTGTAGTGAGAGTTACCACAGTGTGTAGTGAGAGTTATGGCAGTGTGTAGTGAGAGTTACCACAGTGTGTAGTGAGAGTTATGGCAGTGTGTAGTGAGAGTTATGGCAGTGTGTAGTGAGAGTTATGGCTGTGTGTAGTGAGAGTTACCACAGTGTGTAGTGAGAGTTACCACAGTGTGTAGTGAGAGTTACCACAGTGTGTAGTGAGAGTTATGGCTGTGTGTAGTGAGAGTTACCACAGTGTGTAGTGAGAGTTATGGCTGTGTGTAGTGAGAGTTACCACAGTGTGTAGTGAGAGTTACCACAGTGTGTAGTGAGAGTTATGGCAGTGTGTAGTGAGAGTTATGGCAGTGTGTAGTGAGAGTTATGGCAGTGTGTAGTGAGAGTTATGGCAGTGTGTAGTGAGAGTTATGGCAGTGTGTAGTGAGAGTTATGGCAGTGTGTAGTGAGAGTTATGGCAGTGTGTAGTGAGAGTTATGGCTGTGTGTAGTGAGAGTTACCACAGTATGTAGTGAGAGTTACCACAGTGTGTAGTGAGAGTTATGGCTGTGTGTAGTGAGAGTTATGGCTGTGTGTAGTGAGAGTTATGGCAGTGTGTAGTGAGAGTTATGGCTGTGTGTAGTGAGAGTTATGGCTGTGTGTACTGAGAGTTACCACAGTGTGTAGTGAGAGTTATGGCTGTGTGTAGTGAGAGTTATGGCTGTGTGTAGTGAGAGTTATGGCAGAGTGTAGTGAGAGTTATGGCTGTGTGTAGTGAGAGTTACCACAGTGTGTAGTGAGAGTTATGGCAGAGTGTAGTGAGAGTTATGGCAGTGTGTAGTGAGAGTTATGGCAGTGTGTAGTGAGAGTTATGGCAGTGTGTGGTGAGAGTTATGGCTGTGTGTAGTGAGAGTTACCACAGTGTGTAGTGAGAGTTATGGCTGTGAGTAGTGAGAGTTACCACAGTGTGTAGTGAGAGTTACCACAGTGTGTAGTGAGAGTTATGGCTGTGTGTAGTGAGAGTTATGGCTGTGTGTAGTGAGAGTTATGGCAGTGTGTAGTGAGAGTTATGGCTGTGTGTAGTGAGAGCTATGGCAGTGTGTAGTGAGAGTTATGGCAGTGTGTAGTGAGAGTTATGGCAGTGTGTAGTGAGAGTTATGGCAGTGTGTAGTGAGAGTTATGGCAGTGTGTGGTGAGAGTTACCACAGTGTGTAGTGAGAGTTATGGCAGTGTGTAGTGAGAGTTATGGCAGTGTGTAGTGAGAGTTACCACAGTGTGTAGTGAGAGTTATGGCAGTGTGTGGTGAGAGTTATGGCAGTGTGTAGTGAGAGTTATGGCTGTGTGTAGTGAGAGTTACCACAGTGTGTAGTGAGAGTTATGGCTGTGTGTAGTGAGAGTTATGGCTGTGTGTAGTGAGAGTTACCACAGTGTGTAGTGAGAGTTATGGCAGTGTGTAGTGAGAGTTATGGCAGTGTGTAGTGAGAGTTACCACAGTGTGTAGTGAGAGTTACCACAGTGTGTAGTGAGAGTTATGGCAGTGTGTAGTGAGAGTTATGGCTGTGTGTAGTGAGAGTTACCACAGTGTGTAGTGAGAGTTATGCTGTGTGTAGTGAGAGTTACCACAGTGTGTAGTGAGAGTTATAACAGTGTGTAGTGAGAGTTATGGCAGTGTGTAGTGAGTTACCACAGTGTGTAGTGAGAGTTACCACAGTGTGTAGTGAGAGTTATGGCAGTGTGTAGTGAGAGTTATGGCAGTGTGTAGTGAGAGTTATGGCAGTGTGTAGTGAGAGTTACCACAGTGTGTAGTGAGAGTTATGGCAGTGTGTAGTGAGAGTTATGGCAGTGTGTAGTGAGAGTTATGGCAGTGTGTGGTGAGAGTTATGGCTGTGTGTAGTGAGAGTCATGGCTGTGTGTAGTGAGAGTTATGGCAGTGTGTAGTGAGAGTTATGGCTGTGTGTAGTGAGAGTTACCACAGTGTGTAGTGAGAGTTATGGCAGTGTGTAGTGAGAGTTATGGCTGTGTGTAGTGAGAGTTACCACAGTGTGTAGTGAGAGTTACCACAGTGTGTAGTGAGAGTTATGGCAGTGTGTAGTGAGAGTTATGGCAGTGTGTAGTGAGAGTTATGGCAGTGTGTAGTGAGAGTTACCACAGTGTGTAGTGAGAGTTATGGCAGTGTGTGGTGAGAGTTATGGCAGTGTGTAGTGAGAGTTACCACAGTGTGTAGTGAGAGTTACCACAGTGTGTAGTGAGAGTTACCACAGTGTGTAGTGAGAGTTACGGCAGTGTGTGGTGAGAGTTATGGCAGTGTGTAGTGAGAGTTATGGCTGTGTGTAGTGAGAGTTATGGCAGTGTGTAGTGAGAGTTATGGCAGTGTGTAGTGAGAGTTATGGCAGTGTGTAGTGAGAGTTATGGCTGTGTGTAGTGAGAATTATGGCAGTGTGTAGTGAGAGTTATGGCAGTGTGTAGTGAGAGTTATGGCAGTGTGTGGTGAGAGTTACCACAGTGTGTAGTGAGAGTTATGGCTGTGTGTAGTGAGAGTTATGGCAGTGTGTAGTGAGAGTTACCACAGTGTGTAGTGAGAGTTACCACAGTGTGTAGTGAGAGTTATGGCTGTGTGTGGTGAGAGTTATGGCTGTGTGTAGTGAGAGTTACCACAGTGTGTAGTGAGAGTTATGGCAGTGTGTAGTGAGAGTTATGGCTGTGTGTAGTGAGAGTTATGGCAGTGTGTGGTGAGAGTTATGGCAGTGTGTAGTGAGAGTTACCACAGTGTGTAGTGAGAGTTATGGCTGTGTGTAGTGAGAGTTACCACAGTGTGTAGTGAGAGTTATGGCAGTGTGTAGTGAGAGTTATGGCTGTGTGTAGTGAGAGTTACCACAGTGTGTAGTGAGAGTTATGGCAGTGTGTAGTGAGAGTTATGGCTGTGTGTAGTGAGAGTTACCACAGTGTGTAGTGAGAGTTATGGCAGTGTGTAGTGAGAGTTACCACAGTGTGTAGTGAGAGTTATGGCAGTGTGTAGTGAGAGTTATGGCAGTGTGTAGTGAGAGTTATGGCAGTGTGTAGTGAGAGTTACCACAGTGTGTAGTGAGAGTTATGGCAGTGTGTAGTGAGAGTTATGGCAGTGTGTAGTGAGAGTTATGGCAGTGTGTTGTGAGAGTTATAGCAGTGTGTAGTGAGAGTTATGGCAGTGTGTAGTGAGAGTTATGGCAGTGTGTAGTGAGAGTTATGGCTGTGTGTAGTGAGAGTTACCACAGTGTGTAGTGAGAGTTATGGCAGTGTGTAGTGAGAGTTACCACAGTGTGTAGTGAGAGTTATGGCAGTGTGTAGTGAGAGTTATGGCAGTGTGTAGTGAGAGTTATGGCAGTGTGTAGTGAGAGTTACCACAGTGTGTAGTGAGAGTTATGGCAGTGTGTGGTGAGAGTTATGGCAGTGTGTAGTGAGAGTTACCACAGTGTGTAGTGAGAGTTACCACAGTGTGTAGTGAGAGTTACCACAGTGTGTAGTGAGAGTTATGGCAGTGTGTGGTGAGAGTTATGGCAGTGTGTAGTGAGAGTTATGGCAGTGTGTTGTGAGAGTTATGGCAGTGTGTAGTGAGAGTTATGGCAGTGTGTAGTGAGAGTTATGGCAGTGTGTGGTGAGAGTTATGGCAGTGTGTAGTGAGAGTTACCACAGTGTGTAGTGAGAGTTATGGCAGTGTGTGGTGAGAGTTATGGCAGTGTGTAGTGAGAGTTATGGCTGTGTGTAGTGAGAGTTACCACAGTGTGTAGTGAGAGTTATGGCTGTGTGTAGTGAGAGTTATGGCTGTGTGTAGTGAGAGTTACCACAGTGTGTAGTGAGAGTTATGGCAGTGTGTAGTGAGAGTTATGGCAGTGTGTAGTGAGAGTTACCACAGTGTGTAGTGAGAGTTACCACAGTGTGTAGTGAGAGTTATGGCAGTGTGTAGTGAGAGTTATGGCTGTGTGTAGTGAGAGTTACCACAGTGTGTAGTGAGAGTTATGCTGTGTGTAGTGAGAGTTACCACAGTGTGTAGTGAGAGTTATGGCAGTGTGTAGTGAGAGTTATGGCAGTGTGTAGTGAGAGTTACCACAGTGTGTAGTGAGAGTTATGGCAGTGTGTAGTGAGAGTTATGGCAGTGTGTAGTGAGAGTTACCACAGTGTGTAGTGAGAGTTATGGCAGTGTGTAGTGAGAGTTATGGCAGTGTGTAGTGAGAGTTATGGCAGTGTGTGGTGAGAGTTATGGCTGTGTGTAGTGAGAGTCATGGCTGTGTGTAGTGAGAGTTATGGCAGTGTGTAGTGAGAGTTATGGCTGTGTGTAGTGAGAGTTACCACAGTGTGTAGTGAGAGTTATGGCAGTGTGTAGTGAGAGTTATGGCTGTGTGTAGTGAGAGTTACCACAGTGTGTAGTGAGAGTTACCACAGTGTGTGTAGTGAGAGTTATGGCAGTGTGTAGTGAGAGTTATGGCAGTGTGTAGTGAGAGTTATGGCAGTGTGTAGTGAGAGTTACCACAGTGTGTAGTGAGAGTTATGGCAGTGTGTGGTGAGAGTTATGGCAGTGTGTAGTGAGAGTTACCACAGTGTGTAGTGAGAGTTACCACAGTGTGTAGTGAGAGTTACCACAGTGTGTAGTGAGAGTTACGGCAGTGTGTGGTGAGAGTTATGGCAGTGTGTAGTGAGAGTTATGGCTGTGTGTAGTGAGAGTTATGGCAGTGTGTAGTGAGAGTTATGGCAGTGTGTAGTGAGAGTTATGGCAGTGTGTAGTGAGAGTTATGGCTGTGTGTAGTGAGAGTTATGGCAGTGTGTAGTGAGAGTTATGGCAGTGTGTGGTGAGAGTTACCACAGTGTGTAGTGAGAGTTATGGCAGTGTGTGGTGAGAGTTATGGCAGTGTGTAGTGAGAGTTACCACAGTGTGTAGTGAGAGTTACCACAGTGTGTAGTGAGAGTTATGGCAGTGTGTGGTGAGAGTTATGGCAGTGTGTAGTGAGAGTTACCACAGTGTGTAGTGAGAGTTATGGCAGTGTGTAGTGAGAGTTATGGATGTGTGTAGTGAGAGTTATGGCAGTGTGTGGTGAGAGTTATGGCAGTGTGTAGTGAGAGTTACCACAGTGTGTAGTGAGAGTTATGGCTGTGTGTAGTGAGAGTTACCACAGTGTGTAGTGAGAGTTATGGCAGTGTGTAGTGAGAGTTATGGCTGTGTGTAGTGAGAGTTACCACAGTGTGTAGTGAGAGTTATGGCAGTGTGTAGTGAGAGTTATGGCTGTGTGTAGTGAGAGTTACCACAGTGTGTAGTGAGAGTTATGGCAGTGTGTAGTGAGAGTTACCACAGTGTGTAGTGAGAGTTATGGCTGTGTGTAGTGAGAGTTATGGCAGTGTGTAGTGAGAGTTATGGCAGTGTGTAGTGAGAGTTACCACAGTGTGTAGTGAGAGTTATGGCAGTGTGTAGTGAGAGTTATGGCAGTGTGTAGTGAGAGTTATGGCAGTGTGTTGTGAGAGTTATGGCAGTGTGTAGTGAGAGTTATGGCAGTGTGTAGTGAGAGTTATGGCAGTGTGTAGTGAGAGTTATGGCAGTGTGTAGTGAGAGTTATGGCTGTGTGTAGTGAGAGTTACCACAGTGTGTAGTGAGAGTTATGGCAGTGTGTAGTGAGAGTTACCACAGTGTGTAGTGAGAGTTACCACAGTGTGTAGTGAGAGTTATGGCAGTGTGTAGTGAGAGTTATGGCAGTGTGTAGTGAGAGTTATGGCAGTGTGTAGTGAGAGTTACCACAGTGTGTAGTGAGAGTTATGGCAGTGTGTGGTGAGAGTTATGGCAGTGTGTAGTGAGAGTTACCACAGTGTGTAGTGAGAGTTACCACAGTGTGTAGTGAGAGTTACCACAGTGTGTAGTGAGAGTTATGGCAGTGTGTGGTGAGAGTTATGGCAGTGTGTAGTGAGAGTTATGGCAGTGTGTAGTGAGAGTTATGGCAGTGTGTTGTGAGAGTTATGGCAGTGTGTAGTGAGAGTTATGGCAGTGTGTTGTGAGAGTTATAGCAGTGTGTAGTGAGAGTTATGGCAGTGTGTAGTGAGAGTTATGGCTGTGTGTAGTGAGAGTTATGGCAGTGTGTAGTGAGAGTTATGGCAGTGTGTAGTGAGAGTTATGGCAGTGTGTAGTGAGAGTTATGGCAGTGTGTAGTGAGAGTTATGGCAGTGTGTTGTGAGAGTTATAGCAGTGTGTAGTGAGAGTTACCACAGTGTGTAGTGAGAGTTATGGCTGTGTGTAGTGAGAGTTATGGCAGTGTGTAGTGAGAGTTATGGCAGTGTGTTGTGAGAGTTATGGCAGTGTGTTGTGAGAGTTATAGCACTGTGTAGTGAGAGTTATGGCAGTGTGTAGTGAGAGTTATGGCTGTGTGTAGTGAGAGTTATGGCAGTGTGTAGTGAGAGTTATGGCAGTGTGTAGTGAGAGTTATGGCAGTGTGTAGTGAGAGTTATGGCAGTGTGTAGTGAGAGTTATGGCTGTGTGTAGTGAGAGTTACCACAGTGTGTAGTGAAGACGTGAAGCAATGCCGTGGCAAGAGAGAGCACTAGAAACAGTGCCGTGGCAACAGAAAGCACTAGAAACAGTGCCGTGGCAACAGAAAGGACATGAATCAGTGCCGTGGCAACAGAGAGCACTAGAAACAGTGCCGTGGCAACAGAAAGGACATGAATCAGTGCCGTGGCAACAGAGAGCACTAGAAACAGTGCCGTGGCAACAGAGAGCACTAGGAACAGTGCCGTGGCAACAGAGCACTAGGAACAGTGCCGTGGCTACAGAGAGCACTAGAAACAGTGCCGTGGCAACAGAGGACCGTGGGCCGGGTGCCATACCCCCCCCCCCCCCCACCAATTAACCAACACAAGGCGGTAACCGTTTTCTTTAAAACGTTGACAAATGAGGTTCGATTTCCGGCGCGCGTCACTTTGGCGTGTTTGTCCAGGCGTGGGGCCGAGGCTCCATGGTTGGCACCATGGTTGGCACAGTGGTTGACGGCACCGCACCAGGGATGTGGCACAGTGCTGCAGGCTACATCAGCGGCGTATGGGACTAAGTTTTGATTCCACGTCGACACACCGCCATAGTGACAGTATTGGGCAGCGTCATTCATCCTGTGAGTGGACACACCGCCATAGTGACAGTATTGGGCAGCGCCACACATCCTGTGAGTGGACACACCACCATAGTGACAGTATTGGGCAGCGCCACTCATCCTGTGAGTGGACACACCACCATAGTGACAGTATTGGGCAGCGCCACTCATCCTGTGAGTGGACACACCGCCATAGTGACAGTATTGGGCAGCGCCACTCATCCTGTGAGTGGACACACCGCCATAGTGACAGTATTGGGCAGCGCCACACATCCTGTGAGTGGACACACCGCCATAGTGACAGTATTGGGCAGCGCCACTCATCCTGTGAGTGGACACACCGCCATAGTGACAGTATTGGGCAGCGCCACTCATCCTGTGAGTGGACACACCGCCATAGTGACAGTATTGGGCAGCGCCACTCATCCTGTGAGTGGACACACCGCCATAGTGACAGTATTGGGCAGCGCCACTCATCCTGTGAGTGGACACACCGCCATAGTGACAGTATTGGGCAGCGTCACTCATCCTGTGAGTGGACACACCGCCATAGTGACAGTATTGGGCAGCGCCACTCATCCTGTGAGTGGACACACCGCCATAGTGACAGTATTGGGCAGCGCCACTCATCCTGTGAGTGGACACACCGTCATAGTGACAGTATTGGGCAGCGCCACACATCCTGTGAGTGGACACACCGTCAGTGACAGTATTGGGCAGCGTCACTCATCTTGTGAGTGGACACACCGCCATAGTGACAGTATTGGGCAGCGCCACTCATCCTGTGAGTGAGGCAGGGGTGAGTGGGGTGTGTGTGAGAGCCGTGGGTGAGGCAGGGCAGGGGTGAGTGGTATGTGTGAGAGCCCTGGGTGAGGCAGGGGTGAGTGGGGGGTGTGTGTGAGAGCCCTGGGTGAAGCAGGGGTGAGTGGGGTGTGTGAGAGCCCTGGGTGAGGCAGGGCAGGAGTGAGTGGGGTGTGTGTGAGAGCCCTGGGTGAGGCAGGGCAGGAGTGAGTGGGGTGTGGGAGAGCCCTGGGTGAGGCAGGGGTGAGTGGGGTGTGTGAGAGCCCTGGGTGAGGCAGGGCAGGGGTGTGTGAGAGCCCTGGGTGAGGCAGGGCAGGGGTGTGTGAGAGCCCTGGGTGAGGCAGGGCAGGGGTGTGTGAGAGCCCTGGGTGAGGCAGGGCAGGGGTGAGTGGGGTGAATGAGAGCCCTGGGTGAGGCAGGGCAGTGGTGTGTGAGAGCCCTGGGTGAGGCAGGGCAGGGGTGAGTGGGGTGTGTTAGAGCCCTGGGTGAGGCAGGGCAGGGGTGAGCGGGGTGGGGCTGACTGACCTTGACGAAGACGAGAGGTTTGGGTGGCGGGGTGGTGGTGTGGGGGGCGGCTACATGTCTGGCGTCCATCGCGAGGTGGGGCTGGTGGAGGAGGTGCTGGTGGCGGCGGCCAGAGACGGCCACAGTCAACCTTCGCCATCTACGTCGTGCCCCGCCTCACCCCGCGCTCCCCTCCACCTCCACGGCTGCTGTAACGACAACAACAACAACATTACTGCACAACCACTTCTACCCTCACGTCTCACAACCCCCCACCCCCTACTGGCGTGTGTAACAGGCCCTTAAAGATGAATTTAGAGAAATAATAGTTTGTCTCAAGCATGTCAATAGGAAGGTAGATTCACACGTCAATGGCTCATAGTCTCTCTACGTCTGAGAGTCGTTGGAAAGCGTCAAGCCATTATGACTATATAGCACTGGGAAGGGGTCAGGATAAGGCTTTGGGATGGGACGGAGGGGGGGAATGGTGCTCAATTACTTGCTGGACGATCGGGGATTGAACGCCGACCTGCATGAACCCAGACCGTCGCTCTACTGTGCAGTTCATGTTGCTTTCAGGAATGAACTGTGTAGATTTTTGCTGAAGTTACCGTATGTGGAGCTATGGGACAGGAAGACTAACTCCCCGGGCCTGGACCCCGGGCCTGGACCCCGGGCCTGGAGGGTGGTGGTGTCATGAGCCACAACAGATATAGACAAAAATACACGTCACAGCTTCGTGTCATCCTTCGCAGATGACACAAAAATCAGCATGAAAATTACCTCTGCTGATGACATGGAAAACTTACAAGCAGATATCAACAAAGTTTTCGACTGGGCAGCAGAAAATAACATGATGTTTAACAGTGATAAATTCCAGGTACTCAGGTATGGCAAAAATGAGGATCTGAAACATAATACAGGGTAGAAAACACAATCGAATCTGCCCATAGTAGAAAAACAGCATGTCAATGATTTGGGAATAATGATGTCTGACGATCTAACGTTTAGGGAGCATAACCAAGCAATGGTTGTACTCTTCAAGTCACTTGTGTTGTCCCGTCTCGAGTACTGCTCAGTACTCACTTCCCCCTTCAGAGCAGGAGAGATTGCTGAAATAGAGGGAATACAGAGAACATATACGGCACGCATAGACGAGATAAAACACCTAAATTATTGGGATCGTCTTAAAGCTCTCCAAATGTACTCTCTAGAAAGGAGACGAGAGAGATACCAAATAATATACACAAGAGTTCCACCTGCGCTGCCGTTGAGCAACCCGTTCTCGCAAATTCATATAGTCAATATTGACTTATTAACTACGTGCATAGGTGATATACTAAACATAATAGATACCCTTAAAAAGCTTCATAGAAAACACCGACCTTACCTAACCTTGTTAGTATCTTAAGATAAGCATCTTACTGCTTCGTAATTACAATTATTACTTAACCTATACCTATAATAGGTTAAGTAACAATTGTAATTACGAAGCTATAAGATGCTTATCTTAAGATACTAACAAGGTTAGGTAAGGTCGGTGTTTTCTATGAAGCTTTTTAAGGGTATCTATTATGTTTAGTATGTCACCTATGCACTTATTTAATAAGTCAATATTGACTTTACGAATTTGCGAGAACGGGTTGCGTTGAGTGAGGACGTGTCGCTTGACCGCTCCGGCAGTTTGAGGTAGTTGCCGTTTTCGCCAGCAAGGGGTGTGGGTGTGTCTACCCTCCCTGCTGTTCCTGGTGGTGGGGACGTGGCGTGTTTTGCGATGGGCGGCCCTATTCCCTCTGTCGTGCTGTTAAACTCCATCGGATTGGATTTTACTGGTCGTGCTGGTTACCCGCTGGTGGACGGTGGACGTGGTATTGAGTGACATGCTTCGAGTCCCGGTTCGGGACGTATATGGTGGTGAGCTGGCAGCCCGTCCTCCAAACAAAGATCCAAAAGTGATTCCATGCACCCGCCAAACCCCCTGTTTATGAATGAAAAGCGATTTACACACGACTCGCAACTGCTGACGTTCGAACATATCCGGAACAAGTGTTTCACTGACGAATTTTGTTCGAATCACAACGCTATAAATGCTTCACCCACCTACTACAAATACAAATAATCGCCAACAGAACCTAAACACCTAACCTAACCTAACCTATGCCTATATATGCACAATATGCTAATATTAATTTATACTCGAGAAAATTCCCGTTTTGAATGAACAGCAAGTTAAAATTTATGAATGCGTCTGTGGGGTCGACCGCTGGATGTAATGGACTTGAGTCGAGGACGGGTTGTGAGCTGGTCACTGCTCACCGTGTCATCATCAAGTTTGTGGGTGAGGCGGTGTACCGTGCTTTTCTACGGAGGTACGAGGGACATACTTTGCAGCTGCAGGAAGGCTCCGGGTCTGTGACCATTTCGGACCATAGTGGTGCTGTGATGCATGTCAGTGTTCATGGCGCTCCCATAGAGTTTCCTGAGACTCTCCTCCGGCGATTCTTCCAGAGGTACGGCTCCGTCATCAGTGTGCGGATGAACTCACTTTCGTCTGGCACATATTCGGGTGTGAAGACCAACATTCGGACCCTCGGGATGCGACTGAGGTCGGACATTCCGTCCTCTGTCCGGCTGTTGGGATACTACGTGCGGGTGTTTTATGCCTGACAACCCCGTACTTGCTTCCGGTGTGGCTTGTTGGGGCATCAGGCTGCCGGGTGTACTGCTGATCCGGTCGCTCCTGTGAACTTGTTCCGTGAAGAGGATTTCCCGCCGCTCCCTCTGGAGGAGGACTCCGGGGGTGAGGAGGTGAGCGTCCCGTTCGCTGCTGAGGCTCCCCAGCGTCACTCGACGTTCCCCCAGTTGTCGCAGACCCTCCTCCGGGTGTTGCGGTGCCGTCGGATGTTCCTCCTGACCATGTCTCTGGCCCTGCCGATCCCGTGGACCTTCTTGGTAATCCCTGTGGAGCATCACCGTCTGCTTCCTCGTCTTCGGATGCGGATCCTGGCCCTGCGTCCGCGCCTCGGGTCCCTGCTGTGCTGGGGTGGCTGCGGATCCTCCTGCTGTGTGTGTGGTCCGGTTCCTCCTGTGGTAGAGGAGGAACCGTGTGAAGTGTGAACTCTGTGTGAAGAATTTCATTCTTCACACAAATGAAATTGGCGTAATTTATTATATTTTCACTTAGTAACGAGTATGGTATAATATAGCTACCTTTTATTATAAATATACTTTATTTACCTGTAAATCTATATCTATATATTGAAACGCAGTTCCCGTGAAGCATGGTAAACCATTCGCCCGGCGCTTCGCGAGCATCTTGGCTTGGGTTCGTATCCTGGCCGGGGAGGATTGACTGGGCGCCAATCCTTACCTGTAGCCTCTGTTCACCCAGCAATAAATGTGTACTTGGTTGTTAACTGATTTGGCGGGTCGTATTCCAGGGAACATTAGTATTAATGACTTGCCCTAAACGCTACGCCTGCTGGCGGCCGTACAAGAATGTAACAGCTCTTGTATATATAAATAAATATCAACATTTAATGTAGTATCCACTAATCATCTAATATTACTTCCTTACACTACGAGCTTTTTAACCACACCAACTTTAATATCCGCTTCGATAGAATTCTTGGTGACTCGGATACTTTTGATATCGTTCGCCTTATGCGTTTCTGTTCTCGTATTGGCATCCTTGGTGATATTTAGCGCCCTCTGATTATTTCGCACTTTGATGGTGCTACATAGCCTTCCCGGTTTGGTGCCTTCTTTTGATAATTACTTACTTACTTACTTTAATATCCGCTATTGGAGCTGGAATTACCGCGGCACCAGACGAGGCCTCCATTACCGCCTCGTTAAAGGGTTTATAGTGTAGTACTGAGGTAATTACATGTAAATGGATTGGAATATGGGTTTAGGCATGATGCCAGGCACAGGGCCCAGTAAGTCCTTCAACGCCTGAGACAGGACGAGGACCAGGTGTGTGTACAATCTTAGCCTCTTCTCCTCGAGTGAATAGTCTCTCTCCTGAACACCTTAACATTTATGTCAACATTGATGCTGGCCCAACCACGCTGGCCTCCAGAAATCTCGAGGATTTCGGGTCTTAGCGTCCCCGCGGTCCGGTCCTCGACCAGGCCTGCTTCAGGGTCAGGGTGGGGGTCAGTCACAGGTCACAATTTGAAGGAGCGACGAGTAGCGTGTGACCTCTTGGACGCCACACGCACAACTGACGTCTTCACCAATCACAGAGCCGCTGCTCGTGACGCGTCACGGCCTAGCTCCTCCCTCATTGGTCAGTGATGACATCATCCAACACCTTCCTCCTTGTTGCCATATTTCCGTCCACCAGAAGTTACTCTCACCCCACACCCCACAACACGCCCCACTACAGGCCTCTACTCTCCCAGGCGAGGTAGTGTACAATAGAGACCATGGTATACATTCTGTTGTAGTCAACATTATGCGTGGATGGGGAGCAGCTCCCACTCTGGGCAGACTCTGGCTCACCACACTGTTACCTGGTTGATGGGGTTCTGGGAGTTCTTCTACTCCCCAAGCCCGGCCCAAGGCCAGGTGCGACTTGTGAGAGTTTGGTCCACCAGGCTGTTGCTTGGAGCGGCCCGCAGGCCAGGCTTGACTTGTGAGAGTTTGGTCCACCAGGCTGTTGCTTGGAGCGGCCCGCAGGCCAGGCTTGACTTGTGAGAGTTTGGTCCACCAGGCTGTTGCTTGGAGCGGCCCGCAGGCCCACATACCCACCACAGCCAGGTTGGTCCGGCACTCCTTGATTAAAACAATCTAGTTTCCTCTTGAAGATGTCCACGGTTGTTCCAGTAATATTTCTTATGCTCGCTGGGAGGACGTTGAACAACCGCGGACCTCTGATGTTTATACAGTGTTCTCTGTGCCTATGGCACCTCTGCTCTTCACTGGACCTCTGATGTTTATACAGTGTTCTCTGATTGTGCCTATGGCACCTCTGCTCTTCACTGGTTCTATTCTGCATTTTCTTCCATATCGTTCACTCCAGTACGTTGTTATTTTACTGTGTAGATTTGGGACCTGTCCCTCCAGTATTTTCCATGTGTATATTATTTGATATCTCTCTCGTCTCCTTTCTAGCGAGTACATTCAGAGAGCTTTGAGACGATCCCAATAATTTGGGTGCTTTATCGCGTCTATGCGTGCCGTATATGTTCTCTGTATTCCCTCTATTTCAGCAATCTCTCCTGCTCTGAAGGGGGAAGTGAGTACTGAGCAGTACTCAAGACGGGACAACACATCATCACACCCTGATGCCCCTGTTCACGTAGCAAAAAAAAAAATAGGTATCTGGGAGTTAGATAGCTTCCTGTGTGTGTGTGTGTGTGTGTGTGTGTGTGTGTGTGTGTGTGTGTGTGTGTGTGTGTGTGTGTGTGTGTGTGTGTGTGTGTGTGCGTGCGTGTGTGCGTGTGTAAATGTGCTTGTTAATAAAACACAAACTCTCGCTAAAATATGAACCTATGAAGATATTCATTATATAAATTTTGATTTTAATGTATTTTCTGCGTTGAGACATATATAGACAACCTCTAGACGCCATGTTAAGTTGTGATGGCTGGAGCGTTAAGGTACACGAGTACCTTAAGGTACACGAGTACCTTAAGGTACTCGTGTACCTTAACAAGCATGGGCAGTAGACCTGAGCAGTCAGTGCCAAATCCCAGGGGAGGAGAATTCAGTAAATTCAATTTGAATAATAAACAGATTAAATGGGAACAAATTAACCAAAACCTGGCAGAAATATGATGGGAAAAACAGCTAGGGAATGAAAACCTGAACCAATGCCTGGACAGAAATAAGATCAGTAGCACTAGAAATATGCTTAAACCGCATACCCATAAGAAAAAAAGAGGAAGAGATGCAGATTAGAACGGGAACGGCGTTCCATCGATAGGCGAAGAAAACGAATCGCGGAACAACTTGAGAGTCGCACCCTATCTCAAGAACGGCGAAGAAGGTTAGGTAGAGAAATAGAAACAATTGAACTAAAGCTACACGAATCACACAAAATCCAGGAAAGAAGAAGAGAGCAAAAGGCCATCAATGATATTGAGAGAAATCATTTTCTCCTCTGCAAAATCAAGAACAAAAACTACATCTATTATTGTGCCCCTGCACAAGGGGAGATGGAACTTTCACAGATGACAGCAGTTACAGCCTGACTGAGCTAGTGACAGGTATCTTTCTGCATAAGGGGTCCTAGAACCTCCTCTTCCATGATACCACCCTCCAAGTCAATGGCAAGTTCTCAAGATGACCAGACCACACACTAGAAGGTGAAGGGACGACGACGTTTCGGTCCGTCCTGGACCATTCTCAAGTCGACTTGAGAATGGTCCAGGACGGACAGAAACGTCGTCGTCCCTTCACCTTCTAGTGTGTGGTCTGGTCAACTTACTTTAGCCACGTTATTGTGACTCCTCGCCTGCAAATTCTCAAGACTTGGCGGTAGCAAGTAATGGTGAAATATAAAGGTATAAAGAAGACTAACACCTTCACCGATATAATCTTTCATATACCTACACATACGTACACAGATTATCAATTTTGCACAAGTCACTTAATATATCTGCAGTGGTCTTCAGATACCGGTGAGTCCACTATCTTCAAGTATTGGTCATCCACGTCCAATGGTCATCATTGGCGAGTTCACCTTACTCAACACGGGCCAGTCCCCACACTGTATAGTTACCATGCTCAAATACCCCACGTCTGCTCTCCCGAAACATACTGGCAGAGGTCTTCAGCAACACGCTGACAGGAGTCACAAATACCCCACGTCTGCTCTCCCGAAACATATTGACAGAGGTGTTCAGCAACACGCTGACAGGAGTCACAAATAATGCTTCGAGGGGTCTCTACTAACACCCCTGGCAGAAATTTGCCTATACCCTAGCAGAACTTCTTAGCAGACGGCCAATACTGCCGTCTTGTAACTCCTCTTGACCCAATCCCGGGTACGTCAGTCCACACATCACTGCACAAGTACAACAGCCAACACACTGCCTACTACCGACGGCAGCCACTTGTCCTCACAGCAAGAAGTCAGGAGTTCTGGGCTACTCAAAGTGAACTGATTTCCAAAGTGCAATAGACCCTCCACGTCACCTCTGTGGACATAGTAGGCATTAGCCAGACAGAAAGTATACAAAGAGAACATAGGATGGCGGCCTTTCACCGGGGACTGAAAATATAATCCGATGCACAATCTAGATGAAATTGATATCGTTACTTTGCTCATCAGGGATCTTCATCATCAACCGCACTTCCTAACTAAGGTAAGAACAGGAACCTTTAACAGATGGCTCTGAACTTGCCACAACTCCGCCAACAGATGGAGTTGTCTTCGTCTCACTTAATGTCTTTGAGTTGGAGTGCAGGTACATAGAAGGCGTTGCTATCGCCACACCTCACTCCAGAGGAGTTGATATCGTAACAACTACACAGAAATGAGCGGGGACTCCTGGTTTAACCTTGACAACGAGTGGATGTCTGGACACCACCTCTGCCTGAGAGCCGCCGGATCACGTTTTGTTTTCGCGATTTGGATTTGATACTGCCATTTGGCATCCCTATTCAACGGTCCGGTTTTATGACGCCTGGCACACACATCGCCTTGCGTCACGGGATTGTTGGTTCTCCCGGCGGGGTGACTGTCTAGCGCCGGCTTGGCCGAGAGGTGCCGGGAGTTGGTGGGTCTCCGTGGGCTTCTGATGTGCCCTTAGTCGTGGTGGGCGGCTGGCTTCTGCTCTTCTGTGGGGCACTGGATGACTTTTGCATTTTAGTTGGGGACAGAATTTTTGGTTTTGCTACCTGGTGTTCTCTGTGTGGGGCGGGGCCCTTGCTTGTCACCCTGAGGGACTCCTGGGGCTCCCCAATCGTCTGTCTGTCAGTGTTTCTTTGCCGCGAGGTATATTAGTTTCCAGTGATTGGAGTCACTCGTTTCGTGATTCGGCTTGGCGTTTCACCCTTTCCGGGCTTGGCAATTAACCCTACACGGGTACGCCGGGGAGCATCCGATCCCACGATCGTCGTCGCCTCTTAATCAACAACAACTAAGCGACATACTGAGGCAATAGTAAGACTGTTTTCAGTGAGCCACTAAACACACTAACGACTGATTAACCAAACGAATTCTTCATGGATATGATACCAACATCAAATCATACATCAGATGTCACCCTAACCCACTGGATTTTGTAGAAGCCATAGACAGTATTCCTATGCAATATACACCAGGCAGTGATTCTTGGAATTCCATATTCATCAAGAATTGTAAAAGATCACTATCCCAGGCCCCAAACATTCTTTGGAGACGGTGCTTAGATATTTGTATTATCCCTGATATACTAAAAACAGTAGATACAGCAACACTCCATACAGGAAGGAATAAGGAAGAGGTACAAAATTACACACGCTGATAGCGTTAACATAAAAATCTTTGAAGGAGTGCTAAGAAATACGATCACAAAATGCAATGATTCACATCATCTTCATAACCCTGGACAACATGGTTTCAGAACAGGGCACTCTTGCCTGTCACAGTTGCTGGACCACTATGACATGGCCTCAGGTGCCATAAGAGACGAGCAAAATGCTGATGTAATTTACACAGATTTCACAAAAATCTTTGACAAATGTGAGCATAGAAGGCCTAATCAGAGACCGGGCCGTGGGGACCTTGACCTGTTATCTCTCCCACCTGCTCTCTAGAGAATACAGAATCCCCCCCCCCCCTTCCCCGGAAGCAACGCAAGATAAAAATGGTGTTATTGCACACAAAATGCGTTCAAAGGGAATTACTGGAGAAGTAAGATGGAACTACAATTCCCTAACAAAGCCTAATGTGTAATAGTCAACAAAGAAAAAACCCGACCATTAACTGAAGAGCTCATTCCCTCAGGGAATGAGGTTCTGTGCTTGCTCCAGTACTCTTTCTCATTTTCATACCGGACATAGACAAGGGCACAATCTATAGTACCGCATGATCCTTTGCAGATGTCACTAGGATTTTTACGAGAGTAGACAACATAGAGGACTCGGCAAACCTTCAACCTGATGTAAATCAGGTCTTTCAATGTGCCAGATAAATTAATGTGGCTGTTGTATGGAAAAACGGAAACACGTATAAAATGCAGTTGTTTTATACCATAGAACATAAAAGCAATGTAAAAGATTTGGGTGTACTCATGTCGGAAGACCTTACCTTTAAAGAACACAATAAAGTAGCGTCACAACTGCAAGAAAAATGACAGGTTGGATAACAAGAACTTTTCACACTAGAGATGCTATACCGATGATGATACTCTTCAAGACGCTTGTGCTCTCTAGAGTGGAGTACTGCTGCACAATGACAGCACCTTTCAAAGCTGGAGAAATTGCTGACCTGGAGAGCGTGCAGAGATCCTTTACTGCTAGAATCCACTCAGTAAAATATCCAAATTATTGGGACTGATAAAAATGCTTAATTCTGTATTCTCTAGAGAGCAGGCGGGAGAGATAAATAATAATTTATACGTGGAAAATATCAGAGGGGCTGGTGCCAAACCTGCACACAGAAATAACACCACACGAGACCAGAAGGCATGGCAGGATGTGCAGAATACCCCCGTTGAAGAGCAGAGGTGCAACAGGTACTCAGAGAACTCAATCAACATCAAGGACCCGCTCTCACAGTGCTCTAGAGAACTCAACAAACACCTCCAAAGAATCCGTGATCAACCACGCTGTGATTCATACGTCAGGCTGTGAGCAGCCGTGTTCAATAGCCTGGGGCCAGATTCACGAAAGCACTTACGCAAGCATTTACGAACCTGTACATCTTTTCTTAATCTTTGGCGGCTTTGTTTACAATTATTAAACAGTTAATGAGCTCGGAAGCACCAGGAGGCTGTTTATAACAATAACAACAGTTGATTGGCAAGTTTTCATGCTTGTAAGCTGTTTAATAAATGTAACCAAAGCCGTCAAAGATTGAGGAAAGATGTACACGTTCGTAAGTGTTTGCGTAAGTGCTTTCGTGAATCTGGTCCCTGGTTGACAAGACAACAAACTGGCAGGCCTGGTCGGAGACTGGGACGAAGGGCCATTGATTCCTGGAACCTCTAAAAGGTAGCCACAAAGAGATATTTGTTTATCATATTATATTCCAGTGATAATTACCACATCTGAATTTAGATAGATTAACAGACATGTGGATGGGGTAGCCTAAGGTTGTGAGGAGAGACTTGTCAATGGACCAGATGAAAAGTGGGCGGTGTTGGTCAATAGTGGGCGGTGTTGGTCAATAGTGGGCGGTGTTGGTCAATAGTGGGCGGTGTTGGTCAATAGTGGGCGGTGTTGATCAATAATGGGCGGTGTTGGTCAATAGTGGGCGGTGTTGGTCAATAGTGGGCGGTGTTGGTCAATAGTGGACAGTGTTGGTCAATAGTGGGAGGTGTTGGTCAATAGTGGGCGGTGTTGGTCAATAGTGGGCGGTGTTGGTCAATAATGGGCGGTGTTGGTCAATAATGGGCGGTGTTGGTCAATAATGGACAGTGTTGATCAAGAGTGGGCGGTGTTGATCAAGAGTGGTTATTTAGATATGTTCAGTCATCTACATTATTATACCAAGGACATCATTTCTTGTCTGTAAACTTGACATTTTATTACGGACAGCTTGTGAACGGGAGTTTACCAGTTGTGGGAGAATGCCACAAGATATATATTAGTTTCATTGTTATAGTAAGATATAAATGTACAGGTTATCTTGAGTTGATTTCGGGGCTTTTTAGTGTCCCTGCGGCCCGGTCCTTGACCAGGCCTCCACCCCCAGGAAGCAGCCCGTGACAGCTGACTAACACCCAGGTACCTATTTACTGCTAGGTAACAGGGGCATAGGGTGAAAGAAACTTTGCCCATTTCTTTCTGCCTCGTGCGGGAATCGAACCCGCGCCACAGAATTACGAGTCCTGCGCGCTATCCACCAGGCTACGAGGCCCCGACAGAGTTACAGTAAGGTGTAAATGTACTTTTATGGTATCTACGCCGCTGCTGGGGCGAGGAGTGGCGACTTTGGCGCCATCTATGGACCTGCACTCCAACTCCAAGGTATTAAGTAAGACGAAGACAACGCCATCTGTTGGCTGTGTGGCGTCTGTGGAAGGCTCCTGTTTCATACCTCAGTTAGGAGGTCAGGTCGATGATGTTGACCTCTGGTGAGTGACGTAACTATATCAACGCCATCTAGATTGTGCATCAGATTACATTTCACAGTTCCCGGGTGAAAGGTTGCCATCCTATGTTCTCCTTGTATACCTTCTGTCTGGGTAATGGCTTATGGTCACAGAGATGACATGGGAAGTCTATTGCACTGTGGCAGGCGGTTCTGAACTTGTTTCCTGTGAGGACAAGTATCCACAGATGGCCCATGTTGAGGAGGTTATCTTGAGGTTATCTTGAGGTTATCTTGAGGTTATCTTGAGGTTATCTTGAGATGATTTCGGGGCTTTTTAGTGTCTCCGCGGCCCGGTCCTCGACCAGGCCTCCACCACCAGGAAGCAGCCCGTGACAGCTGATTAACTCCCAAGTACCTATTTTACTGCTAGGTAACAGGGGCATAGGGTGAAAGAAACTCTGCCCATTGTTTCTCGCTGGTGCCTGGGATCGAACCCAGGACCACAAGTCCAGTGTGCTGTCCGCTCGACCGACCGGCTCCCTTGGGGGGGAAGGTGAACTCACCGGTGATTACCATTGAGCGTGGACGACGTATACTTGAAGATAACAGTCTCCGTGGTGTAGTGGTAAGACACTCGCCTGGCGTTCCGCGAGCGCTATGTCATGGGTTCGTATCCTGGCCGGGGAGGATTTACTGGGCGCAAATCCTTAACTGTAGCCTCTGTTTAACGCAACAGTAAAATGTGTACTTGGATGAAAAAACGATTCTTCGCGGCGGGGATCGTATTCCAGGGACCATAGGATTAAGGACTTGCACGAAACGCTACGCGTACTAGTGGCTGTACAAGAATGTAACAACTCTTGTATATATCTCAAAAAAAAAAAAAAAAAAAAAACTCTCCGGGTTTCGAAGAACACGGCAGATATATTAAGTGTCGTGAGTGAAGTACACAGTGTACACTTATGTACACTGTGTACATAAGTGTAGCTATACTTCGATAAGTAATATATTGATGATGTAATTGTGTCTTGTTTACTTCCCTTTATTCATTGCACTATTACTGGCTACCCTGGAAACACAAACCGAAACTGTACTATTTTCCGCTTGTTGCAACTTGTAATAAAGTTGTTACAGCTTGGCTAAACGTGTTTATGACGTATTACAACGTTGTTACAACTTGCTATATTGGTTGTTATAACTGGTTAGGTGTTAAAACTTGTTCGAACGTTGTACCAACGTCGTAGTTTTGGTGTGTGTTTGGCGGGTACTACCAATTATTGAGAACGTACCATTGACATCACCGAAGAGGCTCTAAGGCCTCGTAGCCTGGTGGATAGCGCGCAGGACTCGTAATTCTGTGGCGCGGGTTCGATTCCCGCACGAGGCAGAAACAAATGGGCAAAGTTTCTTTCACCCTGAATGCCCCTGTTACCTAGCAGTAAATAGGTACCTGGGAGTTAGTCAGCTGTCACGGGCTGCTTTCTGGGGGTGGAGGCCTGGTCGAGGACCGGGCCGCGGGGACACTAAAGCCCCGAAATCATCTCAAGATAACCTCAAGATAACCTCAAGGCACATTATACAGCTAGAACCCGGTTACTGGCTCAAGTAGGCAGTAACACTTACGGTACAGTGAAGACGCTACAGTGGATCGTCGAGAGGGCGATTGGAGCAATTCTCCCAATGTATACCTTTTGTGCATCTTTGATTCATTACATGTTTGTTTTTATGCTTTTCCTCTTGGCTCTGGGTGATTGATAAGACAGACTATCCTCCTTGAAAGACACATTCAACTATAACTAAATGGGCAGTAAGGCTTGAGAAGGGGGCACCCAATGACTGTGTCGCCCGCTCACTCAGCGGTGGGTGTGACTTTGCAACCCGTTCTCGCAAATTTAATAAGTCAATATTGACTTATTAAATATGTGCATAGGTGACATACTTAACATAATAGATACCCTTAAAAAGATTCATAGAAAACACCGACCTTACCTAACCTACTTAGTATGTTAAGATAAGCATCTTATTGCTTCGTAATTACAATTATTACCTAACCTATAATAGGTATAGGTTAAGTAATAATTGTAATTACGAAGCAATAAGATGCTTATCTTAAGATACTAACAAGGTTAGGTAAGGTCGGTGTTTTCTATGAATCTTTTTAAAGGTATCTATTATGTTTAGTATATCACCTATGCACGTAGTTAATAAGTCAATATTGACTTTACGAATTTGCGAGAACGGGTTGGACTTTACGACGGAAGGTGTATGGTGAGAGAGAGAGAGCTATCAGGAGGAACCGCCAAGCCATTACGAGTATATATAGCACTTGGAAGGGGTCAGGATAAGGATTTGGGATGGGACGGGGGGAAAGAATGACGCCTAACCACTTTGACAATCGGGGATTGAACGCCGACCTGCATGAAGCGAGACCGTCGCTCTACCGTCCAGCCCAAGTGGTTGTATGGTGAGCTAAGGTTCCCGTTTGTGGGTCTTAGACGCCTTTTATCCTTCCAGAACTACAGAGGCGGGCTGTGAGTGCTTACGGAGGCAAGTGAAGGTGTGTGTCAAGGTTGGAGAGGAAGGATCCATACACAGCTTCACGTGGTGGGGGGCAGTTCGACTGCCGTCAACAATTCGACTAGGTGAGCACATAGGTGTTCAATGAGGGTGCTAACACCACCACCACCTGCCTCACTACACCACCACCACCTGCCTCACTACACCACCATCACCACCACCACCTGCCTCACTACACCACCACCACCACCCTGCCTCACTACACCACCACCACCCTGCCTCACTACACCACCACCACCCTGCCCTCACTACACCACCACCCTGCCTCACTACACCACCACCACCCTGCCTCACTACACCACCACCACCTGCCTCACTACACCACCACCACCTGCCTCACTACACCACCACCACCTGCCTCACTACACCACCACCACCTGCCTCACTACACCACCACCACCTGCCTCACTACACCACCACCACCTGCCTCACTACACCACCACCACCTGCCTCACTACACCACCACCACCTGCCTCACTACACCACCACCACCTGCCTCACTACACCACCACCACCTGCCTCACTACACCACCACCTGCCTCACTACACAACACAGACCACCACCCAAGTTGTCCAAGACAATAAGCCAGGGATCCCGGCCGTCTCCTCACTGGGTATTCACCACCAAACACTTCCACATAGCTGCCTGTTTACAAAAGCTAAACTCTAATTTATTCACGCGAACTACTTTACTGGTGGCTAAAGACCAGTTGGAGCGGACCACGAAGGGTGCACGCAATTATAAGGGGGAAACACTAAGCCATTACCACTATATAGCACTGGGAAGGGATCAGGATAAGGATTTGGGATTAATGGCGCCCGAAGGAGAATGTAGGACGGTGAAGGGGATTCGAGGAGCGCCAGGTGCTCCTTGCCTCTATGGTTACAGTGCCACACGAGGTGGATGTTACGGACCCGAGTCCATCGTCGGAGCACGGAGCAGTGACGACAACGCCATCTGTGAGTCCGCTCCCGAAACCCCCTCCAAATGGACGACGCCATCTAGTTATGACGAGAGACGCCGGCAATACGTGCTGGATTCCCGTCTTAATTGGCTCGTGGAGTAGCCGCTGCTGACCTCTGGTGAGGTGGCGCTTAGACAGCAACGCTATCTATGGAGTGAAGAGGTGGACGTTTCTGACTAAGCTAGTAAGTGATGTTTCCTAGTGGTCCCAGGTAGTGTCCCAGTATACTAATGACGTGTCTGCTTGCAGAGTCGACCTGGGACTGCTATGTTGGACGATGGAGCAGTCTACCCAAGGTCTCCTCACCAGTCTGCTTTGAAGAAGCTGTGAGCCACCCCTGGACGAACTCTGTTGAGAGTAATAGCCTGCCTGAGGACTGGCAGTGTTGGGAATCGCCTTATCCGGGGTTGGCTGGTGGAAGAGACCACCCACTGGAGTGCTGTATGAGGAGAGTGACTAGCGAGTCACACGAGGCTCCTGCCTAATGCTCGCAACCCTAGTATCGGTCGTGGAGTGGCCTAAACAGTGAGACTGATCGGTACCTGCCAGCCACAGGCTGGATTGTGGTTGAAGGCCATCACGACAGAGCGCCCAGTGGGACTGTGGTTTGGCTGGCCTGTGGCCAGGGTAGATTCGTGATAGTCATCGTGGATTCATCGTGGGCCACGGAAGAAGGAACCAGGGCTACCCAGAGTGAGCACCGTTGAGCATCCAGTGTCTTCGGAGAAAGACGGAACTGTATATATTTTTGTGTAGTAATAATCCCCGCGTGCAACTTATTTATTTATATATGGTGGTGGAAAATATATCAGAAAACTGGAATATTTGTATCCCTCCCCCTTTAATTTTACTTGTATTACGGAGCTCACCCCTTGAAAGCCTCTACTAACTTGGGGCCGGATACCCAAACTCTAATACCATCAGAGAAGAACCCGGTTGCGTCCCAGTAGGGCCGTAACAGTGGACCTCCACCTGGACCTAATGAAAATCTCACCGACCTAACAAATTCTCAAAGACCTGAAAGTTGTAGCATTAAATATTATGATAGATATCGTGAGGAGATATTCACATATGGGACTAATAGAACAAGAACCCGGCAATGTGATGTTATAGTGGCCAGAATACGCCTGGGATATAGACGTATCTGGCAGCTTTCTCAAAACCCAATGTCGAGTACACAATGTGTCAACTTTGTGAAAGAGAAAACATGCACTCTCTTGAACATTATATTGTAGAATGTCCCATACTGACTGACTTTCGCCCTCCTGGGCTAAGGTATGCTGAACTCTGTAGTTACTATATGAGTACTGGAACACTTGATGATATATTGGACTTGTATCCAAAATTGACCATGTAATGTATCAATCATACAATGTATGTATGTGATGTAACTATATAACCTGAGCTTGTAAAAGCACCTTCATCACCTTCAGTGATTAAGTGCTTAATTGCACACTAGTTTCTTTATCAGCTACCTCACCCTGTCAGGGTAAATGAGACAAATGTATGTGAATGCATGTATGTGTGTATATATGTATGTGTATGTGTGTGTGTGTATGTATATGTATGGGTATAAAGCAAATATGGAAGCTGATCAGAATTACATTTCACCTTTGTGAATGTACATTAATGACACTATGTAAAAGACACATCTAATACTTTATGTAGGGCGTACGTAAATCTGTGTATCTTTGTATTTACGTATGTAGGTTAGCTTAGCATTTTAAAAGCACCGAATCACCTTCTGTGGTTGAGTGTTCAATAAACCCTTGAACTGTATGTTTAACACTTCTCTAACCCTGTCCATGGTGGACATAATAAAATGTATATATGCTGGTTAGCATTTTAAATGTGTGGCCACGTCTGTGGTAGAAAATAATAAAAAAAAAAAAAAAAAAAAAAAAATAAAAAAAAAAAAAAAAAAAAAAAAAAAAAAAAAAAAACCTGGACCTGTATGAAGGAGGACCTCCAGCAGTTTGTGGCACAGGCAGAATAGTCACAAAATACTCCGTTACGGATAAATTTGCAAATAGTTCCCCAGTTATGACTACCTGACGGAGGCCCCTTGATATTACGACTGACAGACGTGAGCGAGACCGCAGGAAGTGAGAGAGAGCTGTCCGTTACCGCGACGCCTCTCGCTCGCTCTGAGTACTGACGTCTCAGAACCACTCTGAGGCCGGCCAACTCTCCTTCACTAATTAAACGTCACATTAGGTTATATATTGCCTGCAGGCTTCACGGCAGGCAAGATGGGTCGCGGCTAACAACACCTTACAACACCAACCAGTGAGTAAATGTCAGACCAGAGGAACATTGTGACACCAGAGGAACATTGTGAGACCAGAGGAACATTGTGACACCAGAGGAACATTGTGACACCAGAGGAACATTGTGACACCAGAGGAACATTTGTGACACCAGAGGAACATTGTGACACCAGAGGAACATTGTGACACCAGAGGAACATTGTGAATGTCTAGCTTCATCTCGTTATTGTCCTGTGCACATCACAATAAAACAATCCTGGAACGAAAGATACGGAAGGAAATGCAGAACAGAACTAATGAATGACAGAGGTGCCACAGGCACAGAGAACACCAGAGGTCAACAGCCGTCACGGCTGAACATGTCCACCTCGTGTTATGGTGCTGATTATCGCGTAATTCTCTTAGTAACTCCTTGTCTGCAGTGGTACAGCCTCCGCTGCGGCCAAGTTAATTAAACATAATATACAGCGGTGGTGGCAGCCTGTTAACATCATTTACATAAAAGTAATTAACACGAAAAATCCCTTTAATGTGGCTGAACAATTTAGTGAAATTATTGTTCACTTTGTGTAAAGTTAAAGTAATTGTTACCTGTCATGAGTCCAGAGTTATAGTAGTCGAGTGGTTAAGTGCCTTAAGTGTCCCCCAGTGTCCCAGTAATGCCCTAATTACTCATTAAAATAATTTCCTAGATTATAATCCCTGGTTTAGTAATAGTTCCAAGATTCCCATCTTTAGTTTGAAGTGTATTTAATTACAGTGATTCCTGGAATTCCATTTTAATACCTCCAATTAGACAGTAATTATGGTATTTGACCTTTTCCGCTGCCACCAAAGTAATGGTGGCAGCGGTGGGATCAGAAGTAATTATCATTCACGTGTCATTTTTCATTTGCAGGCGATGAGTCACAATAACGTGGCTGAAGTATGTTGACCAGACCACACACTAGAAATTGAAGGGACGACGACGTTTCGGTCCGTCCTGGACCATTCTCAAGTCGATTCTTGACTTGAGAATGGTCCAGGACGGACCGAAACGTCGTCGTCCCTTCAATTTCTAGTGTGTGGTCTGGTCATCATTTTTCATTGTTCTTGCTATAGCTCCCGAAAGTGTTTTTTAAAGAAAAATTTTAAGTTTACGAATTTGGAGATTATTTTTGCAATTTTATAATTTGGTGATTCTTAAGCTGGCAAACTTGGCAATTATTATTTTAATGATTCTTAAAATCGAAGAGTTCGGAGATTTTGGTAACATTCACAAAAGACATTCACATTTGGGTGGACGGTAAAGCGACGGTCTCGCTTTATGCAGGTCAGCGTTCAATCCCCGACCGTCCAAGTGGTTGGGCACAATTCCTTAACCCCCCCTCCCTTCATACGATCGGGAGAGCCGGTCGGCCGAGCGGACAGCACACTGGACTTGTGATTCTGTGGTCCCGGGTTCGATCCCGGGCGCCGGCAAGAAACAATGGGCAGAGTTTCTTCCACCCTATGCCCTGTTACCTAGCAGTGAAACAGATACCTGGGTGTTACTCAGCTGTCACGGGCTGCTTCCTGGGGGTGGAGGCCTGCTCGAGGACCGGGCCGCGGGGACACTAATAAGCCCCGAAATCATCTCAAGATAACCCCCGTTCCATCCCAAATCCTTATCCTGATCCTTTTCCAAGGGCTATATAGTCGTAATGGCTTGTCACCAACTTCTTCTTGAGGTTATCTTGAGATGATTTCGGGGCTTTAGTGTCCCCGCGGCCCGGTCCTCGACCAGGCCTCCACCCCCAGGAAGCAGCCCGTGACAGCTGACACCCAGGTACCTATTTTTACTGCTAGGTAACAGGGGCATAGGGTGAAACAAACTCTGCCCATTGTTTCTCGCCGGCGCCTGGGATCGAACCCGGGACCGCAGGATCACAAGTCCAGCATGCTGTCCGCTCGGCCGACCGGCTCCTAGAAAAACACGTGTAATAACTTAAGAGGACATTAAAGGAATTATTTACACAGTGGAAAATTGTTGACATGAGAGTGGAATTGACTTATTGTAGACTGCTGATGGTGAATGAAGTAGTGACTTCACTCATGTGCGTGAACGTCTTGAGTGGGACAGGTGTGTGTGTGTGTGCGTGTGTGTGTGTGCGCGTGTGTGTGTGTGTGTGTGTGTGTGTGTGTGTGTGTGTGTGTGTGTGTGTGTGTGTGTGTGTGTGTGTGTGTGTGTGTGTGTGTGCGTGTGTGCGTGTGTGTGTGTGTTTACTAGTTGTGTTTACTAGTTGTGTTTTTATGGGGGTTGAGCTTTGCTCTTTCGGCCCGCCTCTCAACTGTCAATCAACTGTTTACTAACTACTTTTTTTTTTTTTTTTTTTTTTCCCACACCACACACACACCCCAGGAAGCAGCCCGTGACAGCTGACTAACTCCCAGGTACCTATTTACTGCTAGGTAACAGGGGCACTTAGGGTGAAAGAAACTTTGCCCATTTGTTTCTGCCTCGTGCGGGAATCGAACCCGCGCCACAGAATTACGAGTCCTGCGCGCTATCCACCAGGCTACGAGGCCCCTGTGTGTGTGTGTGTGTGTGTGTGTGTGTGTGTGTGTGTGTGTGTGTGTGTGTGTGTGTGTGTGTGTGTGTGTGTGTGTGTGTACATGTGTGCACATCTGATGTTGACATCCTTGTAGTGGGTCTATGTTGCTATCAACCTTTCCCTTTCACAGTAAATATTAAAATGCTCTAACCTTCTTAGCACGTGAACTGTCTCAAGCTTCGCCCCTTACCCTTATTCTTACCCATTTCTCTTACCCGCTCTTCGCCTCTTATCTCACTCTTACCTGATTTACCTGTTCCTCCCTCGCTTGTTACACGACCTAATAACGACCCGAAACGTTGTTTGTCGTTGTTAAAGATTTGCTACCTGGAACAAAAAGTCCGAAGCAGCACGGACTATGGTGAGCCCATCTTAAAAAAAAAAAAACTGTCGTTTCTTCATTTCCTGTTGTGTGGTTTTGGTCGTCATGTGTGCAGGCACATCCCAACTAGGTGAGTACAACTAGGTGAGTACAACTAGGCGAGTACAACTAGGTGAGTACAACTAGGTGAGTACAACTAGGTGAGTACAACTAGGCGAGTACAACTAGGCGAGTACAACTAGGTGAGTACAACTAGGCGAGTACAACTAGGCGAGTACAACTAGGTGAGTACAACTAGGTGAGTACAACTAGGTGAGTACAACTAGGCGAGTACAACTAGGTGAGTACAACTAGGTGAGTACAACTAGGTGAGTACAACTAGGCGAGTACAACTAGGCGAGTACAACTAGGTGAGTACAACTAGGTGAGTACAACTAGGTGAGTACAACTAGGCGAGTACAACTAGGTGAGTACAACTAGGTGAGTACAACTAGGTGAGTACAACTAGGTGAGTACAACTAGGTGAGTACAACTAGGTGAGTACAACTAGGTGAGTACAACTAGGTGAGTACAACTAGGTGAGTACAACTAGGCGAGTACAACTAGGTGAGTACAACTAGGTGAGTACAACTAGGTGAGTACAACTAGGCGAGTACAACTAGGCGAGTACAACTAGGTGAGTACAACTAGGCGAGTACAACTAGGCGAGTACAACTAGGTGAGTACAACTAGGTGAGTACAACTAGGTGAGTACAACTAGGCGAGTACAACTAGGTGAGTACAACTAGGTGAGTACAACTAGGTGAGTACAACTAGGCGAGTACAACTAGGTGAGTACAACTAGGCGAGTACAACTAGGCGAGTACAACTAGGTGAGTACAACTAGGCGAGTACAACTAGGTGAGTACAACTAGGCGAGTACAACTAGGCGAGTACAACTAGGTGAGTACAACTAGGCGAGTACAACTAGGCGAGTACAACTAGGCGAGTACAACTAGGCGAGTACAACTAGGTGAGTACAACTAGGCGAGTACAACTAGGTGAGTACAACTAGGTGAGTACAACTAGGTGAGTACAACTAGGCGAGTACAACTAGGTGAGTACAACTAGGCGAGTACAACTAGGTGAGTACAACTAGGCGAGTACAACTAGGTGAGTACAACTAGGCGAGTACAACTAGGTGAGTACAACTAGGCGAGTACAACTAGGCGAGTACAACTAGGTGAGTACAACTAGGTGAGTACAACTAGGTGAGTACAACTAGGTGAGTACAACTAGGCGAGTACAACTAGGCGAGTACAACTAGGCGAGTACAACTAGGTGAGTACAACTAGGCGAGTACAACTAGGTGAGTACAACTAGGCGAGTACAACTAGGTGAGTACAACTAGGTACAACTAGGTGAGTACAACTAGGTGAGTACAACTAGGCGAGTACAACTAGGTGGTACAACTAGGTGAGTACAACTAGGTGAGTACAACTAGGTGAGTACAACTAGGCGAGTACAACTAGGCGAGTACAACTAGGCGAGTACAACTAGGCGAGTACAACTAGGCGAGTACAACTAGGTGAGTACAACTAGGCGAGTACAACTAGGTGAGTACAACTAGGCGAGTACAACTAGGTGAGTACAACTAGGCGAGTACAACTAGGTGAGTACAACTAGGCTAGTACAACTAGGCGAGTACAACTAGGTGAGTACAACTAGGCGAGTACAACTAGGCGAGTACAACTAGGCGAGTACAACTAGGTGAGTACAACTAGGCGAGTACAACTAGGCGAGTACAACTAGGCGAGTACAACTAGGCGAGTACAACTAGGTGAGTACAACTAGGCGAGTACAACTAGGCGAGTACAACTAGGCGAGTACAACTAGGCGAGTACAACTAGGCGAGTACAACTAGGCGAGTACAACTAGGCGAGTACAACTAGGCGAGTACAACTAGGCGAGTACAACTAGGCGAGTACAACTAGGCGAGTACAACTAGGCGAGTACAACTAGGCGAGTACAACTAGGCGAGTACAACTAGGCGAGTACAACTAGGCGAGTACAACTAGGCGAGTATAACTAGGCGAGTACAACTAGGCGAGTACAACTAGGCGAGTACAACTAGGCGAGTACAACTAGGCGAGTACAACTAGGCGAGTACAACTAGGCGAGTACAACTAGGCGAGTACAACTAGGCGAGTACAACTAGGCGAGTACAACTAGGCGAGTACAACTAGGCGAGTACAACTAGGCGAGTACAACTAGGTGAGTACAACTAGGCGAGTACAACTAGGCGAGTACAACTAGGCGAGTACAACTAGGCGAGTACAACTAGGCGAGTACAACTAGGCGAGTACAACTAGGCGAGTACAACTAGGTGAGTACAACTAGGCGAGTACAACTACGAGTACAACTAGGCGAGTACAACTAGGCGAGTACAACTAGGGCGAGTACAACTAGGCGAGTACAACTAGGCGAGTACAACTAGGCGAGTACAACTAGGCGAGTACAACTAGGCGAGTACAACTAGGCGAGTACAACTAGGCGAGTACAACTAGGCGAGTACAACTAGGCGAGTACAACTAGGCGAGTACAACTAGGCGAGTACAACTAGGCGAGTACAACTAGGTGAGTACAACTAGGCGAGTGAGTACAACTAGGCGAGTACAACTAGGTGAGTACAACTAGGCGAGTACAACTAGGCGAGTACAACTAGGTGAGTACAACTAGGCGAGTACAACTAGGTGAGTACAACTAGGCGAGTACAACTAGGTGAGTACAACTAGGTGAGTACAACTAGGCGAGTACAACTAGGTACAACGAGTACAACTAGGTGAGTACAACTAGGCGAGTACAACTAGGTACAACTAGGTAAGTACAACTAGGCGAGTACAACTAGGTGAGTACAACTAGGCGAGTACAACTAGGTGAGTACAACTAGGCGAGTACAACTAGGCGGTACAACTAGGTGAGTACAACTAGGCGAGTACAACTAGGCGAGTACAACTAGGCGAGTACAACTAGGCGAGTACAACTTGGCGAGTACAATTAGGCGAGTACAACTAGGTGAGTACAACTAGGTGAATACAACTAGGTGAGTACAACTAGGCTAGTGCAACTAGGTGAGTACAACTAGGCGAGTACAACTAGGTGAGTACGACTAGGTGAGTACAACTAGGTGAGTACAACTAGGTGAGTACAACTAGGGGAGTACAATTAGGCTAGTACAACTAGGCGAGTACAACTAGGTGAGTACAACTAGGTGAGTACAACTAGGTGAGTACAACTAGGTGAGTACAACTAGGCGAGTACAACTAGGCGAGTACAACTAGGCGAGTACAACTAGGTGAGTACAACTAGGCGAGTACAACTAGGTGAGTACAACTAGGCGAGTACAACTAGGTGAGTACAACTAGGCGAGTACAACTAGGTGAGTACAACTAGGCGAGTACAACTAGGCGAGTACAACTAGGCGAGTACAACTAGGTGAGTACAACTAGGTGAGTACAACTAGGTGAGTACAACTAGGTGAGTACAACTAGGCGAGTACAACTAGGCGAGTACAACTAGGCGAGTACAACTAGGCGAGTACAACTAGGTGAGTACAACTAGGCGAGTACAACTAGGTGAGTACAACTAGGCGAGTACAACTAGGTGAGTACAACTAGGCGAGTACAACTAGGTGAGTACAACTAGGCGAGTACAACTAGGTGAGTACAACTAGGCGAGTACAACTAGGCGAGTACAACTAGGTGAGTACAACTAGGTGAGTACAACTAGGCGAGTACAACTAGGCGAGTACAACTAGGTGAGTACAACTAGGTGAGTACAACTAGGTGAGTACAACTAGGCGAGTACAACTAGGCGAGTACAACTAGGTGAGTACAACTAGGCGAGTACAACTAGGCGAGTACAACTAGGCGAGTACAACTAGGCGAGTACAACTAGGCGAGTACAACTAGGCGAGTACAACTAGGCGAGTACAACTAGGCGAGTACAACTAGGCGAGTACAACTAGGCGAGTACAACTAGGCGAGTACAACTAGGCGAGTACAACTAGGCGAGTACAACTAGGCGAGTACAACTAGGCGAGTACAACTAGGCGAGTACAACTAGGCGAGTATAACTAGGCGAGTACAACTAGGCGAGTACAACTAGGTGAGTACAACTAGGCGAGTACAACTAGGCGAGTACAACTAGGCGAGTACAACTAGGCGAGTACAACTAGGCGAGTACAACTAGGTGAGTACAACTAGGCGAGTACAACTAGGCGAGTACAACTAGGTGAGTATAACTAGGCGAGTACAACTAGGTGAGTACAACTAGGCGAGTACAACTAGGCGAGTACAACTAGGCGAGTACAACTAGGCGAGTACAACTAGGCGAGTACAACTAGGTGAGTATAACTAGGCGAGTACAACTAGGTGAGTACAACTAGGCGAGTACAACTAGGCGAGTACAACTAGGTGAGTACAACTAGGCGAGTACAACTAGGCGAGTACAACTAGGCGAGTACAACTAGGCGAGTACAACTAGGCGAGTACAACTAGGCGAGTACAACTAGGTGAGTACAACTAGGCGAGTACAACTAGGCGAGTACAACTAGGTGAGTATAACTAGGCGAGTACAACTAGGCGAGTACAACTAGGCGAGTACAACTAGGTGAGTACAACTAGGTGAGTACAACTAGGCGAGTACAACTAGGCGAGTACAACTAGGTGAGTACAACTAGGCGAGTACAACTAGGCGAGTACAACTAGGTGAGTACAACTAGGCGAGTACAACTAGGCGAGTACAACTAGGTGAGTATAACTAGGCGAGTACAACTAGGCGAGTACAACTAGGCGAGTACAACTAGGTGAGTACAACTAGGTGAGTACAACTAGGCGAGTACAACTAGGCGAGTACAACTAGGTGAGTACAACTAGGCGAGTACAACTAGGCGAGTACAACTAGGTGAGTACAACTAGGCGAGTACAACTAGGCGAGTACAACTAGGCGAGTACAACTAGGCGAGTACAACTAGGCGAGTACAACTAGGTGAGTACAACTAGGCGAGTACAACTAGGCGAGTACAACTAGGTGAGTATAACTAGGCGAGTACAACTAGGCGAGTACAACTAGGCGAGTACAACTAGGTGAGTACAACTAGGTGAGTACAACTAGGCGAGTACAACTAGGCGAGTACTGACTCAGTCTGCAATGAAATACTTCTTTCTGACGTCTCTGACTGACTGCTTTGCCTCTCTAGTTTCTATCCATGACCCCTCGTGTTGCTGTTCCTGTCTCTGAACAAATGCTTGTCTATAGAATCGTGTATGTTGTGATCATGTCCCTTCTCTCCCCGCCAGTGTGGTATGACCCATTTCTCTCAGTCTTTCCTCATAGGGTAATTTCTTCAGCTGAGGAACGCGTCTCATTGTTTATTTTTGAACTTTTTCAATGTTTTTCCTCTTATAGGTGAGGGTTCCATGCCGGGGCTGCATACTCAAGAGCGGGTCTCACCTTCGTTGTATATAAGGCCTGCCTGGAGAGCTCAGTTGGCATAGTGTGACTATGACGTCAGGGGCATAGTGTGACTATTACATCAGAGGCATAGTGTGACATGAGACTCAAATGAGTCAAAAATTAGCCAACTGATGCCATGAAAAGCTGGGCCCAAGAGCTGGAGCCCCATCCTGGAGGCCCACACAGGCGATCACCCCCCCCCCCCCTCACTTGAGGGCACAGCAAACAGCCACAAAACTTGAAGCGCAAATTGCATGCCATAACAGTCCATTTAAACTATTATTCCCACTTGTTTACGGCAATCATGCTAAGTTAATCGTCAGATTTTACCAGGAGCGGAGCCAAGGTTTACAGGTGTTGGAGGTGTTGTTGGAGGTGTTGGAGGTGTTGTTGTTGGTGTTGTTGGAGGTGTTGTTGGAGGTGTTGTTGGTGGTTACAGGTGTTGGAGGTGTTGGTGTTGTTGGAGGTGTTGTTGGTGTTGGAGGTGTTGGTGGTGTTGTTGGTGTTGGTGGTGTTGTTGGTGTTGGTGGTGTTGTTGGAGGTGTTGTTGGTGTTGGAGGTGTTGGTGGTGTTGTTGGTGTTGGTGGTGTTGTTGGTGGTGTTGTTGGTGTTGTTGGTGGTTACAGGTGTTGGAGGTGTTGGTGTTGTTGGAGGTGTTGTTGGTGTTGGAGGTGTTGGAGGTGTTGTTGGTGTTGTTGTTGGTGTTGGAGGTGTTGTTGGTGGTGTTGTTGGTGTTGTTGGAGGTGTTGTTGGTGGTTACAGGTGTTGGAGGTGTTGGTGTTGTTGGAGGTGTTGTTGGTGTTGGAGGTGTTGGAGGTGTTGTTGGTGTTGGAGGTGTTGTTGGTGGTGTTGTTGGTGTTGTTGGTGTTGTTGGTGTTGTTGGTGGTTACAGGTGTTGGAGGTGTTGGTGTTGTTGGAGGTGTTGTTGGTGTTGGAGGTGTTGTTGGTGTTGTTGTTGGTGTTGGAGGTGTTGTTGGTGTTGTTGTTGGTGTTGGAGGTGTTGTTGGAGGTGTTGTTGGTGTTGTTGGAGGTGTTGTTGGTGTTGGTGGACTTGGGGGTGGTGTTGGTGGGGGTGTTGGTGGAGGTGTTGGTGGAGGTGTTGGTGGAGGTGTTGGTGGAGGTGTTGGTGGAGGTGTTGGTGGTGGTGGTGTTGGTGGTGGTGTTGGTGGTGGTGGTGTTGGTGGTGTTGGTGGTGGTGGTGTTGGTGGTGTTGGTGGTGGTGGTGTTGGTGGTGGTGTTGGTGGTGGTGTTGGTGTTGGTGGTGGTGTTGGTGGTGGTGTTGGTGGGGGTGTTGGTGGGGGTGTTGGTGGGGGTATTGGTGGAGGTGTTGGTGGAGGTGGAGGTGTTGGTGGTGGTAGTGTTGGTGGTGGTGTTGGTGGTGGTGTTGGTGGTGGTGTTGGTGGTGGTGTTGGTGTTGGTGGTGGTGTTGGTGTTGGTGGTGGTGTTGGTGGTGGTGGTGTTGGTGGTGGTGGTGTTGGTGGTGGTGGTGTTGGTGGTGGTGTTGGTCTTGGTGTTGGTGGTGGTGTTGGTGGTGGTGTTGGTGGTGGTGTTGGTGGAGGTGTTGGTGGAGGTGTTGGTGGAGGTGTTGGTGGAGGTGTTGGTAGAGGTGTTGGTGGAGGTGTTGGTGGTGGTGTTGGTGGTGGTGTGGTGGTGTTGGTGGTGGTGTTGGTGGTGGTGGTGTTGGTGGTGGTGTTGGTGGTGGTGTTGGTGTTGGTGGTGGTGTTGGTGGTGGTGTTGGTGGAGGTGTTGGTGGAGGTGTTGGTGGAGGTGTTGGGGGTGTTGGGGGTGTAGGTGTTGGTGGTGGTGGTGTAGGTGGTGTTGGTGTAGGTGTTGGTGGTGTTGGTGGTGGTGTTGGTGGTGTTGGTGGAGGTGTTGGTGGTGGTGTTGGTGGAGGTGTTGGTGGAGGTGTTGGTGTTGGTGGTGTTGGTGGTGTTGGTGTTGGTGGTGGTGTTGGTGGTGGAGGTGTAGGTGGTGGTGTTGGTGGAGGTGTTGGTGGTGGTGGTGTTGGTGGGGGTGTTGGTGGAGGTGTTGGTGGTTGTGTTGGTGGTTGTGTTGGTGGGGGTGTTGGTGGTGGTGGTGTTGGTGGTGGTGTTGGTGGAGGTGTTGGTGGAGGTGTTGGTGGAGGTGTTGGTGGAGGTGTTGGTGGAGGTGGAGGTGTTGGTGTTGGTGTTGATGGGGGTGTTGGTGGAGGTGTTGGTGTTGGTGTTGGTGTTGGTGGTGGTGTTGGTGGAGGTGGTGGTGGTGTTGGTGGTGGTGGTGTTGGTGGTGGTGGTGTTGGTGGTGGTGGTGTTGGTGGTGGAGGTGTTGGTGGAGGTGTTGGTGGAGGTGTTGGTGGAGGTGTTGGTGGTGGTGTTGGTGTTGGTGGAGGTGGAGGTGTTGGTGTTGATGGTGGTGTTGGTGGAGGTGTTGGTGGGGGTGTTGGTGGTGGTGTTGGTGGAGGTGTTGGTGGTGGTGTTGGTGGTGGTGTTGGTGGTGGTGTTGGTGGTGGTGTTGGTGGTGGTGTTGGTGGAGGTGTTGGTGTTGATGGGGGTGTTGGTGGAGGTGTTGGTGTTGATGGGGTGTTGGTGGAGGTGTTGGTGGGGGTGTTGGTGGTGGTGTTGGTGGTGGTGTTGGTGTTGGTGGTGGTGTTGGTGGAGGTGTTGGGTGGTGGTGTTGGTGTGACAGTTCAGCAGCACCAAGAGTGACAGTTCAGCAGCACCAAGAGTGACAGTTCAGCAGCACCAAGAGTGACAGTTCAGCACCACCAAGAGTGCCAGTTCAGCACCAAGAGTGCCAGTTCAGCAGCACCAAGAGTGCCAGTTCACCAGCACCAAGAGTGCCAGTTCAGCACCAAGAGTGCCAGTTCAGCACCAAGAGTGCCAGTTCAGCACCAAGAGTGCCAGTTCAGCACCAAGAGTGCCAGTTCAGCACCAAGAGTGCCAGTTCAGCACCAAGAGTGCCACTTACCAAGTACAAGAGGTAAAAATGCAGACAAAAAGGTAACTCACTAAGGTAAAAGTGAGTGACAAAACGAGCCGACAAAACAGTATTGATAAGTGACGTCACTCGAGAATATTGCCACACCTCACTTTTTGTTCCGTCTCGTCAACCAGCCAATTTTTGTATGGCAATAAATTGGCAATGAGAAAAGTCTAAAATTTTCGTAACAAATATGAAATTGGTGGTGGCACTGATGATGGCACTCTGGTGCATGGCGCTGGTGATGGCACTCTGGTCCATGGCGCCGGTGATGGCACCCCGGTCCATGGCACTGGTGATGGCACCCTGGTCCACGGCACTGGTGATGGCACCCTGGTCCACGGCACTGGTGATGGCACCCCGGTCCATGGCACTGGTGATGGCACCCTGGTCCATGGCGCTGGTGATGGCACCCTGGTCCATGGCGCTGGTGATGGCACCCATGGTCCATGGCGCTGGTAATGGCACCCTGGTCCACGGCACTGGTCCATGGCACCGCCTGGCACCCTGTCCAGGATACTCTACACAGTTACTATGTCCTGTCTGTGTCAGACAGCAAGAGTTCTCACGAGAGAAGAGCTACAAAAGGTATATTTTGACTGACAGACTCAAGAGCGATTGAGAGTCAGCTCATAACTATCAATGTGAGTTTAACCATCCGAAGGCATCATTGTGCGGGCCCCCAAGCACCGGGTTACAGTGCTAGTCTATAGTTTACAACTTAAGGAACCTGACTAGAGAACTGGAGAGAACTGGATAAGAACTCAAGAAAGTTCTCAAGAGAGAACTGGATAAGCACCTCCAAAGGATACCTGATCAACCAGGCTGTGACTCATACGTCAGGCTGCGAGCAGCCGCGTCCAACAGCCTGGTTGATCAGTCCGGCAACCAGGAGGCCTGGTCGACGACCGGGCCGCGGGGACGCTAAGCCCCGGAAGCACCTCAAGGTAACCTCAAGGTTGCAAGGTTTATATTAAGAAGAGACTGACATTAGTTTCTGATGTGAGGATACGGCCAGCACACTCATCTTGTGAGTGAGGACAAGGTCAACTCATCTTGTGAGTGAGGACAAGGTCAACTCATCTTGTGAGTGAGGACAAGGTCAACTCATCTTGTGAGTGAGGACAAGGTCAACTCATCTTGTGAGTGAGGACAAGGTCAACTCATCTTGTGAGTGAGGACAAGGTCAACACATCTTGTGAGTGAGGACAAGGTCAACTCATCTTGTGAGTGAGGACAAGGTCAACTCATCTTGTGAGTGAGGACAAGGTCAACTCATCTTGTGAGTGAGGACAAGGTCAACTCATCTTGTGAGTGAGGACAAGGTCAACTCATCTTGTGAGTGAGGACAAGGTCAACTCATCTTGTGAGTGAGGACAAGGTCAACTCATCTTGTGAGTGAGGACAAGGTCAACTCATCTTGTGAGTGAGGACAAGGTCAACTCATCTTGTGAGTGAGGACAAGGTCAACACATCTTGTGAGTGAGGACAAGGTCAACACATCTTGTGAGTGAGGACAAGGTCAACACACTCATCTTGTGAGTGAGGACAAGGTCAACACATCTTGTGAGTGAGGACGAGGTCAACACACTCATCTTGTGAGTGAGGACAAGGTCAACACACTCATCTTGTGAGTGAGGACAAGGTCAACACATCTTATGAGTGAGGACAAGGTCAACACACACATCTTGTGAGTGAGGACAAGGTCAACACATCTTGTGAGTGAGGACGAGGTCAACACACTCATCTTGTGAGTGAGGACAAGGTCAACACACTCATCTTGTGAGTGAGGACTAGGTCAACACACTCATCTTGTGAGTGAGGACAAGGTCAACACACTCATCTTGTGAGTGAGGACAAGGTCAACACACTCATCTTGTGAGTGAGGACAAGGTCAACACATCTTATGAGTGAGGACAAGGTCAACACACTCATCTTGTGAGTGAGGACAAGGTCAACACACTCATCTTGTGAGTGAGGACAAGGTCAACACACTCATCTTGTGAGTGAGGACAAGGTCAACACACTCATCTTGTGAGTGAGGACGAGGCCAACACACTCATCTTGTGAGTGAGGACAAGGTCAACACACTCATCTTGTGAGTGAGGACAAGGTCAACACTCTCATCTTGTGAGTGAGGACAAGGTCAACACACTCATCTTGTGAGTGAGGACGAGGTCAACACACTCATCTTGTGAGTGAGGACAAGGTCAACACACTCATCTTGTGAGTGAGGACAAGGTCAACACACTCATCTTGTGAGTGAGGACAAGGTCAACACACTCATCTTGTGAGTGAGGACAAGGTCAACACACTCATCTTGTGAGGATAAGGTCAACACACTCATCTTATGAGTGAGGATAAGGTCAACACTCATCTTGTGAGTGAGGACAAGGTCAACACACATCTTGTGAGTGAGGATAAGGTCAACACTCATCTTGTGAGTGAGGATAAGGTCAACACACTCATCTTGTGAGTGAGGATAAGGTCAACACACTCATCTTGTGAGTGAGGACAAGGTCAACACACTCGTCTTGTGAGTGAGGACAAGGTCAACACACTCATCTTGTGAGTGAGGATAAGGTCAACACTCATCTTGTGAGTGAGGACAAGGTCAACACTCATCTTGTGAGTGAGGACGAGGTCAACACACTCATCTTGTGAGTGAGGACAAGGTCAACACACTCATCTTGTGAGTGAGGATAAGGTCAACACTCATCTTGTGAGTGAGGACAAGGTCAACACTCATCTTGTGAGTGAGGACGAGGTCAACACACTCATCTTGTGAGTGAGGACGAGGTCAACACACTCATCTTGTGAGTGAGGACAAGGTCAACACACTCATCTTGTGAGTGAGGACGAGGTCAACACACTCATCTTGTGAGTGAGGACACGGCCAGCACACTCATCTTGTGAGTGAGGACACGGCCAGCACACTCATCTTGTGAGTGAGGACACGGCCAGCCACTCATAAGGTCAACTTATGAGTGGTAAAACCTGGAGCCAAATTTCACGAAGGAGTTACGCAAGCACTTACGAACGTATACATCTTTTCTCGATCTTTAACGGGTTTGTTTACATTTATTAAACAGTTTACAAGCATGAAAACTTGCCAATCAACTGTTGTTATTGTTATAAACAGCCTCCTGGTGCTTCGGAGCTCATTAACTGTTTAATAATTGTAAACAAAGCCGCCAAAGATTGAGAAAAGATGGACAGGTTCGTAAGTACTTGAGTAACTGCTTCGTGAATCTGGCCCCTGGATCACTGGTCTATTGTTACTCCACAGCCACAAGTTGGTACTTGTTGCTGAATGGGTTTATGTGAGGTAATGTTAGTGGCGAGTGCTTGCATGTGCCGAGTGTGTGACTGTGGTAACTGCAGCTAGTGTCACATTGTCCACACGCATCTAACACGCCTTGAGACACTTCCACACGCATCTAACACGCCTTGAGACACTTCCACACGCATCTAACACGCCTTGAGACACTTCCACACGCATCTAACACGCCTTGAGACACTTCCACACGCATCTAACACGCCTTGAGACACTTCCACACGCATCTAACACGCCTTGAGACACTTCCACACGCATCTAACACGCCTTGAGACACTTCCACACGCATCTAACACGCCTTGAGACACTTCCACACGCATCTAACACGCCTTGAGACACCACCACACGCATCTAACACGCCTTGAGACACTTCCACACGCATCTAACACGCCTTGAGACACTTCCACACTTCCACACGCATCTAACACGCCTTGAGACACCTCCACACGCATCTAACACGCCTTGAGACACTTCCACACGCATCTAACACGCCTTGAGACACTTCCACACGCATCTAACACGCCTTGAGACACTTCCACACGCATCTAACACGCCTTGAGACACTTCCACACGCATCTAACACGCCTTGAGACACCACCACACGCATCTAACACGCCTTGAGACACCACCACACGCATCTAACACGCCTTGAGACACCACCACACGCATCTAACACGCCTTGAGACACCTCCACACGCATCTAACACGCCTTGAGACACCTCCACACGCATCTAACACACCTTGAGACACCACCACACGCATCTAACACGCCTTGAGACACCTCCACACGCATCTAACACGCCTTGAGACACCTCCACACGCATCTAACACGCCTTGAGACACCACCACACGCATCTAACACGCCTTGAGACACCTCCACACGCATCTAACACGCCTTGAGACACCTCCACACGCATCTAACACACCTTGAGACACCACCACACGCATCTAACACGCCTTGAGACACCACCACACGCATCTAACACGCCACACTCCACACGCATCTAACACGCCTTGAGACACCTCCACACGCATCTAACACGCCTTGAGACACCTCCACACGCATCTAACACGCCTTGAGACACCTCCACACGCATCTAACACGCCTTGAGACACCTCCACACGCATCTAACACGCCTTGAGACACCACCACACGCATCTAACACGCCTTGAGACACCTCCACACGCATCTAACACGCCTTGAGACACCTCCACACGCATCTAACACACCTTGAGACACCTCCACACGCATCTAACACGCCTTGAGACACCTCCACACGCATCTAACACGCCTTGAGACACCTCCACACGCATCTAACACGCCTTGAGACACCTCCCACGCATCACACTTGAGACACCTCCACACGCATCTAACACGCCTTGAGACACCTCCACACGCATCTAACACGCCTTGAGACACCTCCACACGCATCTAACACGCCTTGAGACACCACCACACGCATCTAACACGCCTTGAGACACCTCCACACGCATCTAACACGCCTTGAGACACCTCCACACGCATCTAACACGCCTTGAGACACCTCCACACGCATCTAACACGCCTTGAGACACCTCCACACGCATCTAACACGCCTTGAGACACCTCCACACGCATCTAACACGCCTTGAGACACCTCCACACGCATCTAACACGCCTTGAGACACCTCCACACGCATCTAACACGCCTTGAGACACCTCCACACGCATCTAACACGCCTTGAGACACCTCCACACGCATCTAACACGCCTTGAGACACCTCCACACGCATCTAACACGCCTTGAGACACCTCCACACGCATCTAACACGCCTTGAGACACCTCCACACGCATCTAACACGCCTTGAGACACCTCCACACGCATCTAACACGCCTTGAGACACCTCCACACGCATCTAACACGCCTTGAGACACCTCCACACGCATCTAACACGCCTTGAGACACCTCCACACGCATCTAACACGCCTTGAGACACCTCCACACGCATCTAACACGCCTTGAGACACCTCCACACGCATCTAACACGCCTTGAGACACCACCACACGCATCTAACACGCCTTGAGACACCTCCACACGCATCTAACACGCCTTGAGACACCACCACACGCATCTAACACGCCTTGAGACACCTCCACACGCATCTAACACGCCTTGAGACACCACCACACGCATCTAACACGCCTTGAGACACCTCCACACGCATCTAACACGCCTTGAGACACCTCCACACGCATCTAACACCTTGAGACACCACCACACGCATCTAACACGCCTTGAGACACCTCCACACGCATCTAACACGCCTTGAGACACCTCCACACGCATCTAACACGCCTTGAGACACCTCCACACGCACACACACCCAGAAAGCAGCTCGTAGCAGCTGTCTAACTCCCTGGTACATATATACTGTTAGGTGAACAAGAATATCAGGGTGAAAGAAACTGCTCATACGTTTCTGCCTCCGCCGGGGATCGAACCCGGGCCCTTAGGACTACGACCCCAGAGCGCTATCCACTCAGCCGCGAGGCCCGCTAATTATTTAATGAGACATACACGTGTGTGTGTGTGTGTGTGTGTGTGTTTACTCACCTAGTTGTGCTTGTGGGGGTTGAGCTCTGGCTCTTTGGTCCCGCCTCTCAACTGTCAAGCAACAGGTGTACAGGTGCCTGAGTCTATCGGGCTCTATTATATCTACCTGTGACTTGTGCACACATACGCGCGCGTGTGAGTGCACTAAGGCACGAGCGAGCACTGACCTGATCCACGCCATGGTGTCGTAAGCGCCCGCGCCACAATGATGCCTCAATCTGAACACTGAACTTTGCTTCATTTCCCGCGCAAAGCGACCCGTGTGAGGCCGCACATCTCCACACCCTCCACACCTGTCTCCTCCACACCTGTCTCCTCCACACCTGGCCTCACACCTCTCTCCTCCACACACTTAACATGATCGTCGTTGTAATCCACACGTATATATGTGCGAGTGTGTAGCAAACACTTGAAAACTGGAGCAATTATCCAGTATGAAGTGAGGACGCCGCCCTGGAGGAGTCTTGAGTGTGTGTGAGTGTGAGTGTTGAAGGGTTCAAGACGTGAGAGGCTTGTGGGTGGACAGTTTAGGGTGGGGCTGTAGTGTGAAGGAGGACGGAGCACTGCACCACACTGGCTCTACCGGTATACTGGCTGGGTCGGAGGCTGGGTACTCTCTCTCGCGCTCTCTCTCGCGCTCTCTCTCTCTCTCGGCCCAGCAGGGTGGAGGCAGGAGAGTGATGAGGGGAGGAGGAAGTGTTCCCTCTCGCAGCCTCTCCCAGGGCGGAGATGACTAGAGATATTGGACGACCCTCCCTGGCCCTCACCCTCACCAGGGGCCTCTGGCACCCACCCTGGCCCTCACCCTGACCCTCACCCTCACCAGGGGCCTCTGGCACCCTCCCTGGCCCTCACCCTGACCCTCACCCTCACCAGGGGCCTCTGGCACCCTCCCTGGCCCTCACCCTGACCCTCACCCTGGCTCTCACCCTCACCAGGGGCCTCTGGCACCCTCCCTGGCCCTCACCCTGACCCTCACCCTCACCAGGGGCCTCTGGCACCCTCCCTGGCCCTCACCCTGGCTCTCACCCTCACCAGGGGCCTCTGGCACTCTCCCTGGCCCTCACCCTCACCAGGGGCCTCTGGCACCCTCCCTGGCCCTCACCCTGACCCTCACCCTGGCTCTCACCCTGAACCTCGTGGTGTGTGTGTGTGTGTGTATCCACACACCCCTACACACCAACCCAACACACCAGGTACCCAAAACAGGACAAGACACGTGTCTCCACTGAGTGCTAAAGAACCAATAGCAACATCTCCAGGAGCCTTCGAGAGGCAGCAGCACAGGTGTGTCTCCTGGCAACAGGTGTGGCCCGCTAAACACACACACACACACACACCTGCCCTACTGTACTCTACAGTCTTACAGCCTCTTACAGCCGCCTTACAGCAATTACAGCGATTATACAGCTTTCTGGTAATTTTAACAGCGTCGTATTTAAAACAAATATTAAAACAGATTCTTTGAGAAATGTTTGGTCGTCTTCGGGCAGCCGTGGACCCTTGTCCCCTCCCTGTCTTACAGCCGTGGACCCTTGTCCCCTCCCTGTCTTACAGCCGTGGACCCTTGTCCCCTCCCTGTCTTACAGCCGTGGACCCTTGTCCCCTCCCTGTCTTACAGCCGTGGACCCTTGTCCCCTCCCTGTCTTACAGCCGTGGACCCTTGTCCCCCCCTGTCTTACAGCCGTGGACCCTTGTCCCCTCCCGGTCGGACAGCCGTGGACCCTTGTCCCCTCCCTGTCTTACAGCCGTGGACACTTGTCCCCTCCCTGTCTTACAGCCGTGGACCCTTGTCCCCCCCCTATCTTACGGCCGTGGACCCTTGTCCCCCCTGTCTTACGGCCGTGGACCCTTGTCCCCCCTGTCTTACGGCCGTGGACCCTTGTCCCCCCTGTCTTACAGCCGTGGACCCTTGTCCCCCCTGTCTTACAGCCGTGGACCCTTGTCCCCCCTGTCTTACAGCCGTGGACCCTTGTCCCCTCCCTGTCTTACAGCCGTGGACCCTTGTCCCCTCCTGTCTTACAGCCGTGGACCCTTGTCCCCTCCCTGTCTTACAGCCGTGGACCCTTGTCCCCTCCCTGTCTTACAGCCGTGGACCCTTGTCCCCTCCCTGTCTTACAGCCGTGGACCCTTGTCCCCTCCCTGTCTTACAGCCGTGGACCCTTGTCCCCCCTGTCTTACAGCCGTGGACCCTTGTCCCCCCTGTCTTACGGCCGTGGACCCTTGTCCCCTCCCTGTCTTACGGCCGTGGACCCTTGTCCCCTCCCTGTCTTACAGCCGTGGACCCTTGTACAGCCCCCTCCCTGTCTTACAGCCGTGGACCCTTGTCCCCCCTGTCTTACAGCCGTGGACCCTTGTCCCCCCTGTCTTACAGCCGTGGACCCTTGTCCCCTCCCTGTCTTACAGCCGTGGACCCTTGTCCCCCCTGTCTTACAGCCGTGGACCCTTGTCCCCTCCCTGTCTTACAGCCGTGGACCCTTGTCCCCCCTGTCTTACAGCCGTGGACCCTTGTCCCCCCCTGTCTTACAGCCGTGGACCCTTGTCCCCCCTGTCTTACAGCCGTGGACCCTTGTCCCCCCTGTCTTACGGCCGTGGACCCTTGTCCCCCCTGTCTCACAGCCGTGGAGGACCATTGTCCCCTCCCTGTCTTACAGCCGTGGACCCTTGTCCCCTCCCTGTCTTACAGCCGTGGACCCTTGTCCCCTCCCTGTCTTACAGCCGTGGACCCTTGTCCCCTCCCTGTCTTACAGCCGTGGACCCTTGTCCCCCCTGTCTTACAGCAGTGGACCCTTGTCCCCTCCCTGTCTTACAGCAGTGGACCCTTGTCCCCCCTGTCTCACAGCCGTGGACCCTTGTCCCCCCTGTCTTACAGCAGTGGACCCTTGTCCCCCCTGTCTTACAGCCGTGGACCCTTGTCCCCTCCCTGTCTTACAGCCGTGGACCCTTGTCCCCTCCCTGTCTTACAGCCGTGGACCCTTGTCCCCTCCCTGTCTTACAGCCGTGGACCCTTGTCCCCTCCCTGTCTTACAGCCGTGGACCCTTGTGGACCCCCTCCCTGTCTTACAGCCGTGGACCCTTGTCCCCTCCCTGTCTTACAGCCGTGGACCCTTGTCCCCTCCCTGTCTTACAGCCGTGGACCCTTGTCCCCCCCCTGTCTTACAGCCGTGGACCCTTGTCCCCCCCTGTCTTACAGCCGTGGACCCTTGTCCCCTCCCTGTCTTACAGCCGTGGACCCTTGTCCCCTCCCTGTCTTACAGCCGTGGACCCTTGTCCCCTCCCTGTCTTACAGCCGTGGACCCTTGTCCCCTCCCTGTCTTACAGCCGTGGACCCTTGTCCCCCCCTGTCTTACAGCCGTGGACCCTTGTCCCCTCCCTGTCTTACAGCCGTGGACCCTTGTCCCCTCCCTGTCTTACAGCCGTGGACCCTTGTCCCCTCCCTGTCTTACAGCCGTGGACCCTTGTCCCCTCCCTGTCTTACAGCCGTGGACCCTTGTCCCCCCCCTGTCTTACAGCCGTGGACCCTTGTCCCCTCCCTGTCTTACAGCCGTGGACCCTTGTCCCCTCCCTGTCTTACAGCCGTGGACCCTTGTCCCCTCCCTGTCTTACAGCCGTGGACCCTTGTGGACCCTTGTCCCCTCCCTGTCTTACAGCCGTGACCCTTGACCCTTGTCTTCCGTGGACCTTGTCCCTGTCTTACAGCCGTGGACCCTTGTCCCCTCCCTGTCTTACAGCCGTGGACCCTTGTCCCCTCCCTGTCTTACAGCCGTGGACCCTTGTCCCCTCCCTGTCTTACAGCCGTGGACCCTTGTCCCCTCCCTGTCTTACAGCCGTGGACCCTTGTCCCCTCCCTGTCTTACAGCCGTGGACCCTTGTCCCCCCCCTGTCTTACAGCCGTGGACCCTTGTCCCCCCCCTGTCTTACAGCCCCTTGTCCCCCCTGTCTTACAGCCGTGGACCCTTGTCCCCTCCCTGTCTTACAGCCGTGGACCCTTGTCCCCTCCCTGTCTTACAGCCGTGGACCCTTGTCCCCCCTGTCTTACAGCCGTGGACCCTTGTCCCCTCCCTGTCTTACAGCCGTGGACACTTGTCCCCTCCCTGTCTTACAGCCGTGGACACTTGTCCCCCCTGTCTTACAGCCGTGGACCCTTGTCCCCTCCCTGTCTTACAGCCGTGGACCCTTGTCCCCTCCCTGTCTTACAGCCGTGGACCCTTGTCCCCCCTGTCTTACCCGTGGACCCTGTCTTACAGCCGTGGACCCTTGTCCCCCCCCTGTCTTACAGCCGTGGACCCTTGTCCCCCCTGTCTTACAGCCGTGGACCTGTCTTGTGGACCCCCCCCCTGTCTTACAGCCGTGGACCCTTGTCCCCTCCCTGTCTTACAGCCGTGGACACTTGTCCCCTCCCTGTCTTACAGCCGTGGACACTTGTCCCCCCTGTCTTACAGCCGTGGACCCTTGTCCCCTCCCTGTCTTACAGCCGTGGACCCTTGTCCCCCCTGTCTTACAGCCGTGGACCCTTGTCCCCCCCCTGTCTTACAGCCGTGGACCCTTGTCCCCCCCCTGTCTTACAGCCGTGGACCCTTGTCCCCCCCCTGTCTTACAGCCGTGGACCCTTGTCACCCCCTTACAGCCGTGGACCCCCCCCCTGTCTTACAGCCGTGGACCCTTGTCCCCCCCCTGTCTTACAGCCGTGGAGGACCCTTGTCTCCCCCCTGTCTTACGGCCGGTGTAAGACAGTAAGAACCACTTATAGTGCTGGTATCCAGACTTAATCTGCCTCTTTGGGTAATATTCCATGTTTATATGTAATAAAGATTACACTATATACACCAGCACGCACACACTAACACGCACGCTAACACACGCAACACACGCACACACTGGCCACCCTCCCCCCAAGCCTGTGTGTGTGTGTCTTGAGGGGGGGGGGGTTCTGAGTAGACCGCGCTTGGGATTCGAATTCCTTAGGTCCGGGGATCGATCCCCGGCGAAGGCGGAAACAAATGGGCATAGTTTCTTTTACCCTGATGCGTCTGTTCATCCTTGAAGGATGAACAGGGGATATTTCCATCCTGGAGGATGGAATTTTCCTTCTGAAGATGTATTATTAAATGCGAAAGTACTTGAGGAAATTCCTGTCTTAATTCTTCGTGGTCTGGGACGTGTTATTTACTTCGTGATTTACACTAATATATATATATATATATATATATATATATATATATATATATATATATATATATATATATATATATATATATGTGTGTATATTTATGTATATGTATATGTATATTTGTAAATCCACATATCCACATAAATCACATTATGTAAACACATACCTCGAACACTGTTTATGTAGGAGAGACAAATGTATGTATATAGGTTAGATTAACATTTTAAAGCACTACCATCACCTTCTTGGGGGAATAGAAATAGCCTAAGCTACTCTATCCCTTTGAGATGTATTTCTTGCTTATCTCAATAAACATACTTGAACTTGATCACCTTCTGTGGTTGGCTGTTCAATAAATCACTGAACTATATGTTTAACAGCTCTCTCACCCTGTCTATGGAGGACAGACAACGATAGTGTATATATGCTGGTTAGCATTGTAAATGTCTGGCCACGTCTGTGGTAAAGATTAAAGGATATGAACACACTGCTAAACGTAAGTGAAATGTTGGGAGACGCGACCGTAGACTTTTGTTAGCAGTCTCGATCACTGGTGAAGGTGACCTCATACTCCCAATTATAAATGACCTAATTGTTGTACAGAGTAAAGGGTCTCGAATCTCCTGTGTATGGATACCTTCACACATAAATATAACCCATCACAATGAGACAGACATTGCAGCCAAATTAGCGTGTAACAAGTCTGAAGTTGAATTAGATCTAGGTATCCCTATCTCTGCTGTCAAAACTGTATTGGTCCAAACATTCAGATCTGATAGGAAAGAACTTACTGACTCCCAACGACCTGAAAGTACTAGTATAAAAAGCTATGATTTGTTCAGATCTGAAACCTACATCTATGGGCAGCACAAAACGTCCACTAGACTGCGACACAGTGGTTGCAAGGATCAGGTTGGGTTACCGTTACCTGTGGCAGGTGGCTGCAGGTGACGGGTCTCCCAATCCTGAGCACTCCAGGAACTACGGCATGCAAACTCTGTGAGCAGGAACTACGTTAGCATGATCTCCCGACACACTACATCACTGAATGCCCAGTTATTAGACCTTTCAGACCAGTTGGCATGAGGTACCTGGAGCTTTGCAATTACTTTATTCACTCTCGTATTCTTGAAGATATCCTCACAGTGTACCCAAAATTTGCCAGTGCAGGCTACTAAACACATGGCTCTGTATGACTAACCATCCTGTGTGATGGGGATTTCTTAGCATCACCTAGTTAGCTTTTTTGACACACTGTACTCCACTTCATATAGTCTAGGGTAGCTGCACTAATGCAGATGTACCTAATGTATTAATAACAAAAAAATGGTGAAGGTGAGGTGGGGATGGTTCGCTCCCCCCACCACCTCTACCACCACCACCACTACCCCTCTTCTACCCCCCCACCACCACCACCCCTCTTCCACCACCCCCCCCACCACCGCTCTTCTACCACCAATACCCCCTCTACCACCACCACTACCCCTCTTCTACCACCCCACCACCACCACCCCTCTTCCACCACCACTACCACCCCCCAACCACCGCTCTTCTACCACCACTACCCCTCTTCTACCACCACCACCACCACCACCACCACCCCCACCACTACCACCCCCCCCCCCCACCACCGTTCTTCTACCACAAATACCCCCTCTACCACCACCACTACCCCTCTTCCACCATCACCACCACTACCACCCTCTTCCACCACCACCACCACTACCACCCCCACCACTACCACCCCCACCACCACCACTACCACCCCCCACCACCGCTCTTCTACCATCAATACCCCCTCACCACCACCACTACCCCTCTTCCACCATCACCACCACTACCACCCCCCCCCACCACCGCTCTTCTACCACCAATACCCCCTCTACCACCACCACTACCCCTCTTCCACCATCTACCACCCCCACCACCACCGCTCTTCTACCACCAATCTTCCACCACCACTACCCCTCTTCCACCATCACCACCACCCCAACCACCGCTCTTCTACCACCACTACCCCTCTCTACTACCACCACCACCACTCACCACCCCCCACCACTACCACCCCCCCCCCACCACCGCTCTTCTACCACCAATACCCCCTCTACCACCACCACTACCCCTCTTCCACCATCACCACCACTACCACCCCCCCCACCACCGCTCTTCTACCATCAATACCCCTACCCTATTTCAACCAATACTACTAGTATTCTCTACCATTCACATCAACTTACCACCACCACAAACCACCACACTTCACCACCACCACTACAACCTAACCACAACCACAGTCAATTAACAGCCCATTTAAGGCCAATACTGCCATACGCAGCACGGGCATGGAACCCCCACTTTCTGAAGCACACAACCGTTATCTTGAGGTTATCTTGAGATGATTTCGGGGCTTTAGTGTCCCCGCGGCCCGGTCCTCGACCAGGCCTCCACCCCCAGGAAGCAGCCCGTGACAGCTGACCAACACCCAGGTACCTATTTTACTGCTAGGTAACAGGGGCATAGGGTGAAAAACTCTGCCCATTGTTTCTCGCCGGCGCCTGGGATCGAACCCAGGACCACAGGATCACAGGTCCAGCGTGCTGTCCGCTCGGCCGACCGACTCCCCAACATTATAACAAGACTCGGGGGCAGAATTAAGGGGGACACGGCTACAGGGACAGCTTAAGGGGCGCTCACAACCCCAGAGACGGGAGAGCGAGCAAATAGTCCCAACATACAAGATACTAAGGAAAATAGACAAGTTGGACAAGCATCACGTTATTAAAGTTGCAGAAAATGGGACAAGGGACCATAGTGATGGTGGAGACTGGGGAAGGAACTATCAGGGGGAAAGCGCCAAGCCACTACGACTATATAGCACTGGGAAGGGGTCAGGATAAGGATTTGGGATGGGACGGGAGGCAGGAATGGTGTCCAACCACTTGGACGGTCGGGGATTGAACGCCGACCTGCATGAAGCGAGACCGTCGCTCTACCGTCCAGCCCAAGCGGAGACTGGGAAAACAAACATATCGGGTCAGTGTCGTAATACTCCCACCCTATAAGGAGCCGGTCGGCCGAGCGGACAGCACGCTGGACTTGTGATCCTGTGGTCCTGGGTTCGATCCCAGGCGCCGGCGAGAAACAATGGGCAGAGTTTCTTTCACCCTATGCCCCTGTTACCTAGCAGTAAAATAGGTACCTGGGTGTTAGTCAGCTGTCACGGACTGCTTCCTGGGGGTGGAGGCCTGGTCGAGGACCGGGCCGCGGGGATACTAAAAAGCCCCGATATCATCTCAAGATAACCTCAAGATATACGGCTGCTGAACAAGAGGAATGTACCAAAGGAAGGTGTAGAAGCCACCTCTATCACTTTCAAGCTAAAGATAAAATAGAGCGCGCTGGGTACATAGAGCTCCAGCTCCCTACGCTCCATATAGAGCTAGACCGCACCTGTCTGCTCACGTAAGTAAAGAGTTAGTGTCAGACAGTTATCTTGAGTTATCTTGAGATGATTTCGGGGCTTTAGTGTCCCCACGGCCCGGTCCTCGACCAGGCCTCCACCCCCAGGAAGCAGCCCGTGACAGCTGACTAACTCACAGGTACCTATTTACTGCTAGGTAACAGGGGCATTCAGGGTGAAAGAAACTTTGCCCATTTGTTTCTGCCTCCTGCGGGAATCGAACCCGCGCCACAGAATTACGAGTCCTGCGCGCTATCCACCAGGCTACGAGGCCTTACAGTGTTACATCAGCCTGTTGTGAGTCACTGTTAGATACATACTGTGAGTGTCAGACAGTGTTACATCAGCCTGTTGTGAGTCACTGTTAGCTACATACTGTGAGTGTCAGACAGTGTTACATCAGCCTGTTGTGAGTCACTGTTAGCTACATACTGTGAGTGTCAGACAGTGTTACATCAGCCTGTTGTGAGTCACTATTAGATACATACTGTGAGTGTCAGACAGTGTTACATCAGCCTGTTGTGAGTCACTGTTAGATACATACTGTGAGTGTCAGACAGTGTTACATCAGCCTGTTGTGAGTCACTGTTAGATACATACTGTGAGTGTCAGACAGTGTTACATCAGCCTGTTGTGAGTCACTGTTAGATACATACTGTGAGTGTCAGACAGTGTTACATCAGCCTGTTGTGAGTCACTGTTAGATACATACTGTGAGTGTCAGACAGTGTTACATCAGCCTGTTGTGAGTCACTGTTAGCTACATACTGTGAGTGTCAGACAGTGTTACATCAGCCTGTTGTGAGTCACTGTTAGCTACATACTGTGAGTGTCAGTGTTACATCAGCCTGTTGTGAGTCACTGTTAGCTACATACTGTGAGTGTCAGTGTTACATCAGCCTGTTGTGAGTCACTGTTAGCTACATACTGTGAGTGTCAGTGTTACATCAGCCTGTTGTGAGTCACTGTTAGATACATACTGTGAGTGTCAGACAGTGTTACATCAGCCTGTTGTGAGTCACTGTTAGCTACATACTGTGAGTGTCAGTGTTACATCAGCCTGTTGTGAGTCACTGTTAGATACATACTGTGAGTGTCAGTGTTACATCAGCCTGTTGTGAGTCACTGTTAGATACATACTGTGAGTGTCAGACAGTGTTACATCAGCCTGTTGTGAGTCACTGTTAGCTACATACTGTGAGTGTCAGTGTTACATCAGCCTGTTGTGAGTCACTGTTAGATACATACTGTGAGTGTCAGACAGTGTTACATCAGCCTGTTGTGAGTCACTGTTAGCTACATACTGTGAGTGTCAGTGTTACATCAGCCTGTTGTGAGTCACTGTTAGATACATACTGTGAGTGTCAGACAGTGTTACATCAGCCTGTTGTGAGTCACTGTTAGCTGCATACTGTGAGTGTCAGACAGTGTTACATCAGCCTGTTGTGAGTCACTGTTTGCCCCGCTCCTGTGCCGGGTAAGTCCACTAAGGGCTCACCATAGCCCGTGCTACTTGCCCCGCTCCTGTGCCAGGTAAGTCCACTACGGGCTCACCATAGCCCGTGCTACTTGCCCCGCTCCTGTGCCGGGTAAGTCCACTACGGGCTCACCATAGCCCGTGCTACTTGCCCCGCTCCTGTGCCGGGTAAGTCCACTAAGGGCTCACCATAGCCCGTGCTACTTGCCCCGCTCCTGTGCCGGGTAAGTCCACTACGGGCTCACCATAGCCCGTGCTACTTGCCCCGCTCCTGTGCCGGGTAAGTCCACTACGGGCTCACCATAGCCCGTGCTACTTGCCCCGCTCCTGTGCCGGGTAAGTCCACTACGGGCTCACCATAGCCCGTGCTACTTGCCCCGCTCCTGTGCCGGGTTAGTCCACTACGGGCTCACCATAGCCCGTGCTACTTGCCCCGCTCCTGTGCCAGGTAAGTCCACTACGGGCTCACCATAGCCCGTGCTACTTGCCCCGCTCCTGTGCCAGGTAAGTCCACTAAGGGCTCACCATAGCCCGTGCTACTTGCCCCGCTCCTGTGCCAGGTAAGTCCACTAAGGGCTCACCATAGCCCGTGCTACTTGCCCCGCTCCTGTGCCGGGTAAGTCCACTAAGGGCTCACCATAGCCCGTGCTACTTGCCCCGCTCCTGTGCCGGGTAAGTCCACTAAGGGCTCACCATAGCCCGTGCTACTTGCCCCGCTCCTGTGCCAGGTAAGTCCACTACGGGCTCACCATAGCCCGTGCTACTTGCCCCGCTCCTGTGCCAGGTAAGTCCACTAAGGGCTCACCATAGCCCGTGCTACTTGCCCCGCTCCTGTGCCAGGTAAGTCCACTACGGGCTCACCATAGCCCGTGCTACTTGCCCCGCTCCTGTGCCAGGTAAGTCCACTACGGGCTCACCATAGCCCGTGCTACTTGCCCCGCTCCTGTGCCGGGTAAGTCCACTAAGGGCTCACCATAGCCCGTGCTACTTGCCCCGCTCCTGTGCCGGGTAAGTCCACTACGGGCTCACCATAGCCCGTGCTACTTGCCCCGCTCCTGTGCCGGGTAAGTCCACTACGGGCTCACCATAGCCCGTGCTGCTTGCCCCGCTCCTGTGCCGGGTAAGTCTACTACGGGCTCACCATAGCCCGTGCTACTTGCCCCGCTCCTGTGCCGGGTAAGTCCACCACGGGCTCACCATAGTCCGTGCTACTTGCCCCGCTCCTGTGCCAGGTAAGTCCACTACGGGCTCACCATAGTCCGTGCTACTTGCCCCGCTCCTGTGCCAGGTAAGTCCACTACGGGCTCACCATAGGCCGTGCTACTTGCCCCGCTCCTGTGCCAGGTAAGTCCACTACGGGCTCACCATAGTCCGTGCTACTTGCCCCGCTCCTGTGCCAGGTAAGTCCACTAAGGGCTCACCATAGTCCGTGCTACTTGCCCCGCTCCTGTGCCAGGTAAGTCCACTACGGGCTCACCATAGCCCGTGCTACTTGCCCCGCTCCTGTGCCAGGTAAGTCCACTACGGGCTCACCATAGCCCGTGCTACTTGCCCCGCTCCTGTGCCAGGTAAGTCCACTAAGGGCTCACCATAGCCCGTGCTACTTGCCCCGCTCCTGTGCCAGGTAAGTCCACTAAGGGCTCACCATAGCCCGTGCTACTTGCCCCGCTCCTGTGCCGGGTAAGTCCACTACGGGCTCACCATAGCCCGTGCTACTTGCCCCGCTCCTGTGCCAGGTAAGTCCACTAAGGGCTCACCATAGCCCGTGCTACTTGCCCCGCTCCTGTGCCGGGTAAGTCCACTACGGGCTCACCATAGCCCGTGCTACTTGCCCCGCTCCTGTGCCGGGTAAGTCCACTACGGGCTCACCATAGCCCGTGCTACTTGGCTGTGCCGGGTAAGTCCACTACGGGCTCACCATAGTCCGTGCTACTTGCCCCGCTCCTGTGCCAGGTAAGTCCACTAAGGGCTCACCATAGCCCGTGCTACTTGCCCCGCTCCTGTGCCGGGTAAGTCCACTACGGGCTCACCATAGCCCGTGCTACTTGCCCCGCTCCTGTGCCAGGTAAGTCCACTAAGGGCTCACCATAGCCCGTGCTACTTGCCCCGCTCCTGTGCCGGGTAAGTCCACTACGGGCTCACCATAGCCCGTGCTACTTGCCCCGCTCCTGTGCCAGGTAAGTCCACTAAGGGCTCACCATAGCCCGTGCTACTTGCCCCGCTCCTGTGCCGGGTAAGTCCACTACGGGCTCACCATAGCCCGTGCTACTTGCCCCGCTCCTGTGCCGGGTAAGTCCACTACGGGCTCACCATAGCCCGTGCTACTTGCCCCGCTCCTGTGCCAGGTAAGTCCACTACGGGCTCACCATAGCCCGTGCTACACATGCGAACAAGCCTGAATGGTCCCCAGGCATATATGCAACTGAAAACTCACCCCAGAAGTGACTCGAACCCACACTGCCAGGAGCACTCTGCAAGTGGTGTACACATGTACAGTGTACATATTCATAGTGTATAGTCACCGTGTTTTTTTTTAAGTAACGTAAATATTAAGTTTGTGTGTAAGTCAAGCTTTCAGGAATTATTATTTTGTTTATTAGTATAATAATTTAATTATTGATGTTTAGTCTTGCAATTATCACAATGCAAAAGAACTTTATAGCAGTTTTATCTACTTTGTTTTAACTTTTTTTTATTTAATGTGCATAAGGTAATTAGCTACCGGGGGGTAGTTGCTTCACTAACTACCGGGGGGGTAGTTGCTTCACTAACTACCGGGGGGTAGTTGCTTCACTAACTACTGGGGGGTAGTTGCTTCACTAACTACCGGGGGGTAGTTGCTTCACTAACTACCGGGGGGTAGTTGCTTCACTAACTACTGGGGGGTAGTTGCTTCACTAACTACCGGGGGGTAGTTGCTTCACTAACTACCGGGGGGGTAGTTGCTTCACTAACTACCGGGGGGTAGTTGCTTCACTAACTACCGGGGGATAGTTGCTTCACTAACTACCGGGGGGTAGTTGCTTCACTAACAACAACTACCGGGGGGTAGTTGCTTCACTAACAACAACTACCGGGGGGGTAGTTGCTTCACTAACAACAACTACCGGGGGTAGTTGCTTCACTAACAACAACTACCGGGGGGTAGTTGCTTCACTAACAACAACTACCGGGGGGTAGTTGCTTCACTAACAACTACCGGGGGGTAGTTGCTTCACTAACTACCGGGGGGTAGTTGCTTCACTAACTACGGGGGGGGGTAGGTGCTTCACTAACTACGGGGGGGGTAGTTGCTTCACTAACAACAACTACCGGGGGGTAGTTGCTTCACTAACAACAACTACCGGGGGGGGGGGTAGTTGCTTCACTAACTACCGGGGGGGGGGTAGTTGCTTCACTAACTAACAACTACCGGGGGGGGGGTAGTTGCTTCACTAACAACTACCGGGGGGGTAGTTGCTTCACTAACAACTACCGGGGGGGGGGGGGGGGGGTAGTTGCTTCACTAACAACAACTACCGGGGGTAGTTGCTTCACTAACAACAACGGGGGGGGGGTAGTTGCTTCACTAACAACTACCGGGGGGGGGGGTAGTTGCTTCACTAACAACAACTACCGGGGGGTAGTTGCTTCACTAACAACAACTACCGGGGGGGGGGGGTAGTTGCTTCACTAACAACAACTACCGGGGGGGGGTAGTTGCTTCACTAACAACAACTACCGGGGGGGGGTAGTTGCTTCACTAACAACAACTACCGGGGGGTAGTTGCTTCACTAACTACTGGGGGGTAGTTGCTTCACTAACTACTGGGGGGTAGTTGCTTCACTAACTACTGGGGGGTAGTTGCTTCACTAACTACCGGGGGGGTAGTTGCTTCACTAACTACCGGGGGGTAGTTGCTTCACTAACTACCGGGGGGGGGTAGTTGCTTCACTAACTACCTGGGGGGTAGTTGCTTCACTAACTACCGGGGGGGGTACCGGGGGGGTAGTTGCTTCACTAACAACAACTACCGGGGGGGTAGTTGCTTCACTAACTACCGGGGGGGGGGGGGGGTAGTTGCTTCACTAACAACAACTACCGGGGGGGGGTAGTTGCTTCACTAACTACCGGGGGGGGGGGGGGGTAGTTGCTTCACTAACAACAACTACCGGGGGGGGGGGGTAGTTGCTTCACTAACAACAACTACCGGGGGGTAGTTGCTTCACTAACAACAACTACGGGGGGGGGGGGGGTAGTTGCTTCACTAACAACAACTACCGGGGGGGGGGGTAGTTGCTTCACTAACAACAACTACCGGGGGGGGGGGGGGGTAGTTGCTTCACTAACAACAACTACCGGGGGGGGTAGTTGCTTCACTAACTACCGGGGGGTAGTTGCTTCACTAACAACAACTACCGGGGGGTAGTTGCTTCACTAACAACAACTACCGGGGGGGGGGTAGTTGCTTCACTAACAACAACTACCGGGGGGGGGGGTAGTTGCTTCACTAACTACTACCGGGGGGGGGTAGTTGCTTCACTACGGGGGGGGGGGGGGGGGTAGTTGCTTCACTAACAACAACTACCGGGGGGGGGGTAGTTGCTTCACTAACTACTGGGGGGTAGTTGCTTCACTAACAACAACTACCGGGGGGGTAGTTGCTTCACTAACAACTACCGGGGGGGGGGGGTAGTTGCTTCACTAACAACAACTACCGGGGGGGGGGGTAGTTGCTTCACTAACAACAACTACCGGGGGGGGGGGGTAGTTGCTTCACTAACAACTACCGGGGGGGGGGGGGGGTAGGGGGGGGGGGTAGTTGCTTCACTAACAACAACTACCGGGGGGGGGGGGTAGTTGCTTCACTAACAACAACTACCGGGGGGGGTAGTTGCTTCACTAACAACAACTACCGGGGGGGGGGAGGGGTGGGGGGGGTAGTTGCTTCACTAACAACAACTACCGGGGGGGGGGGGGGGGGTAGTTGCTTCACTAACAACAACTACCGGGGGGGGGGTTGCTTCACTAACAACAACTACCGGGGGGGGGGGGGTGGTAGTTGCTTCACTAACACCACTATAATTTCACAATCGCATTTTATATTCAACATTTTATCAAAAATATATCATTTACTTTTATTCACTTGATACTATGTCATCATATATAATAATGAACAAATAAAATGATGAAGTTTGACAAAAAATTTATATATAAAATGTAATGATAAAATTGTGAAGATTTTGCTCAGTGAATCTAGTCAAAATTATATACAATTCAGATATTCAGAGATTTTGTCGTTTGTCTAAAAGGAAAAACTTACTTGTGGGTCTAACTTACCAACATGTGTTGGTAAGTTAGACCACAAACAGGATTTTTTTACAATGTTAATGAGTTGTCAGATTTCTTTCAGGTGTTGAAAATGTTGCCTGAATGGTTGAGTTTGTGGTGTTGAAAATGTTGCCTGAATGGTTGAGTTTGTGGTGGTGAAAATGTTGCCTGAATGGTTGAGTTTGTGGTGTTGAAAATGTTGCCTGAATGGTTGAGTTTGTGGTGGTGAAAGTGTTGCCTGAATGGTTGAGTTTGTGGTGGTGAAAGTGTTGCCTGAATGGTTGAGTTTGTGGTGGTGTAAATGTTGCCTGAATGGTTGAGTTTGTGGTGGTGAAAATGTTGCCTGAATGGTTGAGTTTGTGGTGGTGAAAATGTTGCCTGAATGGTTGAGTTTGTGGTGTTGAAAATGTTGCCTGAATGGTTGAGTTTGTGGTGGTGAAAATGTTGCCTGAATGGTTGAGTTTGTGGTGTTGAAAATGTTGCCTGAATGGTTGAGTTTGTGGTGGTGAAAATGTTGCCTGAATGGTTGAGTTTGTGGTGGTGAAAATGTTGCCTGAATGGTTGAGTTTGTGGTGGTGAAAATGTTGCTGGAATGGTTGAGTTTGTGGTGGTGAAAATGTTGCCTGAATGGTTGAGTTTGTGTTGTAAATGTTGCCTGAATGGTTGAGTTTGTGGTGGTGAAAATGTTGCCTGAATGGTTGAGTTTGTGTTGTAAATGTTGCCTGAATGGTCGAGTTTCTGGTGTTGAAAATGTTGCCTGAATGGTTGAGTTTGTGGTGTTGAAAATGTTGCCTGAATGGTTGAGTTTGTGGTGGTGAAAATGTTGCCTGAATGGTTGAGTTTGTGGTGGTGAAAATGTTGCCTGAATGGTTGAGTTTGTGGTGGTGAAAATGTTGCCTGAATGGTTGAGTTTGTGGTGGTGAAAATGTTGCTGGAATGGTTGAGTTTGTGGTGGTGAAAATGTTGCCTGAATGGTTGAGTTTGTGGTGGTGAAAATGTTGCCTGAATGGTTGAGTTTGTGGTGTTGAAAATGTTGCCTGAATGGTTGAGTTTGTGTTGTAAATGTTGCCTGAATGGTCGAGTTTCTGGTGTTGAAAATGTTGCCTGAATGGTTGAGTTTGTGGTGTTGAAAATGTTGCCTGAATGGTTGAGTTTGTGGTGTTGAAAATGTTGCCTGAATGGTCGAGTTTGTGGTGTTGAAAATGTTGCCTGAATGGTTGAGTTTGTGGTGTTGAAAATGTTGCCTGAATGGTTGAGTTTGTGGTGTTGAAAATGTTGCCTGAATGGTTGAGTTTGTGGTGGTGAAAGTGTTGCCTGAATGGTTGAGTTTGTGGTGGTGAAAGTGTTGCCTGAATGGTTGAGTTTGTGGTGGTGTAAATGTTGCCTGAATGGTTGAGTTTGTGGTGGTGAAAATGTTGCCTGAATGGTTGAGTTTGTGGTGGTGAAAATGTTGCCTGAATGGTTGAGTTTGTGGTGTTGAAAATGTTGCCTGAATGGTTGAGTTTGTGGTGGTGAAAATGTTGCCTGAATGGTTGAGTTTGTGGTGTTGAAAATGTTGCCTGAATGGTTGAGTTTGTGGTGGTGAAAATGTTGCCTGAATGGTTGAGTTTGTGGTGGTGAAAATGTTGCCTGAATGGTTGAGTTTGTGGTGGTGAAAATGTTGCTGGAATGGTTGAGTTTGTGGTGGTGAAAATGTTGCCTGAATGGTTGAGTTTGTGTTGTAAATGTTGCCTGAATGGTTGAGTTTGTGGTGGTGAAAATGTTGCCTGAATGGTTGAGTTTGTGTTGTAAATGTTGCCTGAATGGTCGAGTTTGTGGTGTTGAAATGTTGCCTGAATGGTTGAGTTTGTGGTGTTGATAATGTTGCCTGAATGGTTGAGTTTGTGGTGGTGAAAATGTTGCCTGAATGGTTGAGTTTGTGGTGGTGAAAATGTTGCCTGAATGGTTGAGTTTGTGGTGGTGAAAATGTTGCCTGAATGGTTGAGTTTGTGGTGGTGAAAATGTTGCTGGAATGGTTGAGTTTGTGGTGGTGAAAATGTTGCCTGAATGGTTGAGTTTGTGGTGGTGAAAATGTTGCCTGAATGGTTGAGTTTGTGGTGTTGAAAATGTTGCCTGAATGGTTGAGTTTGTGTTGTAAATGTTGCCTGAATGGTCGAGTTTCTGGTGTTGAAAATGTTGCCTGAATGGTTGAGTTTGTGGTGTTGAAAATGTTGCCTGAATGGTTGAGTTTGTGGTGTTGAAAATGTTGCCTGAATGGTCGAGTTTGTGGTGTTGAAAATGTTGCCTGAATGGTTGAGTTTGTGGTGTTGAAAATGTTGCCTGAATGGTTGAGTTTGTGGTGTTGAAAATGTTGCCTGAATGGTTGAGTTTGTGGTGGTGAAAATGTTGCCTGAATGGTTGAGTTTGTGGTGTTGAAAATGTTGCCTGAATGGTTGAGTTTGTGGTGGTGAAAATGTTGCCTGAATGGTTGAGTTTGTGGTGGTGAAAATGTTGCCTGAATGGTTGAGTTTGTGGTGGTGAAAATGTTGCCTGAATGGTCGAGTTTCTGGTGTTGAAAATGTTGCCTGAATGGTTGAGTTTGTGGTGGTGAAAATGTTGCCTGAATGGTTGAGTTTGTGGTGGTGAAAATGTTGCCTGAATGGTTGAGTTTGTGGTGTTGAAAATGTTGCCTGAATGGTTGAGTTTGTGGTGTTGAAAATGTTGCCTGAATGGTTGAGTTTGTGGTGGTGAAAATGTTGCCTGAATGGTTGAGTTTGTGGTGGTGAAAATGTTGCCTGAATGGTTGAGTTTGTGGTGTTGAAAATGTTGCCTGAATGGTCGAGTTTGTGGTGTTGAAAATGTTGCCTGAATGGTTGAGTTTGTGGTGTTGAAAATGTTGCCTGAATGGTTGAGTTTGTGGTGTTGAAAATGTTGCCTGAATGGTTGAGTTTGTGGTGTTGAAAATGTTGCCTGAATGGTTGAGTTTGTGTTGTGAATGTTGCCTGAATGGTTGAGTTTGTGGTGTTGAAAATGTTGCCTGAATGGTTGAGTTTGTGGTGGTGAAAATGTTGCCTGAATGGTTGAGTTTGTGGTGTTGAAAATGTTGCCTGAATGGTTGAGTTTGTGGTGTTGAAAAGTCGTAGACAATTCCAGGCAAATGTTGAGGGTGTTCAGGTAGACATCCTTGCAAACCTGTACACCAGTTGATTGACAGTTGAGAGACGGGACCGAAGAGCCAGAGCTCAACCCTGGCAAGCACAACTAGGTAAGTACAGTGTAATTGTCTCTATTTTCCGCTTGTTACAACTTGTAATGATGTTGTTACATCTTGTTATAACGTTTTTATAACGTATTAGAACGACCTTGTTACAACTTGTTAGGTGTTATAAAACTCGGTCAAAGGTTGTAGCAACGTTGTAGTTTGGTGGGAGCAGAGACCTCGGGGAAGTGTCTCAAGATGTCAGGTGTCTCACCTGCTCTGACACACCGTCATGCAACCCGTTCTCGCAAATTCGTAAAGTCAATATTGACTTATTAACTACGTGCATAGGTGATATACTAAACATAATAGATACCCTTAAAAAGATTCATAGAAAACACCGACCTTACCTAACCTTGTTAGTATCTTAAGATAAGCATCTTATTGCTTCGTAATTACAATTATTACTTAACCTATACCTATTATAGGTTAGGTAATAATTGTAATTACGAAGCAATCAGATGCTTATCTTAACATACTAAGTAGGTTAGGTATGGTCGGTGTTTTCTATGAATCTTTTTAAGGGTATCTATTATGTTAAGTATGTCCCCTATGCACATATTTAATAAGTCAATATTGACTTATTAAATTTGTGAGAACGGGTTGGATTATGAGATTTTCGTGTGATTGTGTTTTTCATGTGATTGTGATTTTACTGCGTTTTTGTGGATTCCGTTTTTGCATTTTTTCGTCCCCAGAGCCCAGGAGCTGGAAGCTGTCTTCATGAAACATCATGTTATTTTCTGTGGCCCGTTGAGAGACGTGATTGATCAGTTGTGAAGGCTAGCTGTGTCCTCTGTGTTGTCTACTCTCAGGACAATCTTGGCGTCTTCAGCGAAAGATGATATTGTGTTATACTTCGTGTCCTTCTCTTTGCCCGTACTGTTATCTACCTTCTTGAGGTTATCTTGAGATGATTTCGGGGCTTTAGGGTCCCCGCGGCCCGGTCCTTGACCAGGCCTCCACCCCCAGGAAGCAGCCCGTGACAGCTGACTAACTCCCAGGTACCTATTTACTGCTAGGTAACAGGGGCATTCAGGGTGAAAGAAACTGCCCATTTGTTTCTGCCTCATGCGGGAATCGAACCCGCGCCACAGAATTACGAGTCCTGCGCGCTATCCACCAGGCTACGAGGCCCCCCTTAGACCTTACCACAGTCTACCGTCTACTTTATCACAGTCTACTGTACCACTAGTTACCGTCGACTATGCCACATGTGAGCCACAATGTGACTTACATGTGGCACCAGCGCCTGGCTGTGGCAGAGGGACCCCGCCCAGCGCCTGGCTGTGGCAGAGGGACCCCGCCCAGCGCCTGGCTGTGGCAGAGGGACCCCGCCCAGCGCCTGGCTGTGGCAGAGGGACCCCGCCCAGCGCCTGGCTCCCAGCAGAGGGACCCCGCCCAGCGCCTGGCCCCCAGGAGACGGACCCCGCCTAGCGCCTGGCCCCCAGCAGAGTGACCCCGCCCAGCACCTGGCCCCCAGCAGAGGGACCCCGCCCAGCGCCAGGCCCCCAGCAGAGTGACCCCGCCCAGCGCCTGGCCCCCAGCAGAGTGACCCCACCCAGCGCCTGGCCCCCAGCAGAGTGACCCCGCCCAGCGCCTGGCCCCCAGCAGAGTGACCCCGCCCAGCGCCTGGCCCCCAGCAGAGTGACCCCGCCCAGCACCTGGCCCCCAGCAGAGTGACCCCGCCCAGCACCTCCCCCCCCAGCAGAGTGACCCCGCCCAGCGCCTGGCCCCCAGCAGAGTGACCGCGCCCAGCGCCTGGCACCCAGCAGAGTGACCCCGCCCAGCGCCTGGCACCCAGCAGAGTGACCCCGCCCAGCGCCTGGCACCCAGCAGAGTGACCCCGCCCAGCGCCTGGCTCCCAGCAGAGGGACCCCGCCCAGTGCTTGGCCCCCAGCAGAGTGACCCCGCCCAGCGCCTGGCCCCCAGCAGAGTGACCCCGCCCAGCGCCTGGCCCCCAGCAGAGTGACCCCGCCCAGCGTCTGGCTCCCAGCAGAGTGACCCCGCCCAGCGTCTGGCTCCCAGCAGAGTGACCCCACCCAGCGCCTGGCCCCCAGCAGAGTGACCCCACCCAGCGCCTGGCTCCCAGCAGAGTGACCCCACCCAGCGCCTGGGCCCCAGCAGAGTGACCCCGCCCAGCGCCTGGCCCCCAGCAGAGGGACCCCCGCCCAGCGCCTGGCTCCCAGCAGAGTGACCCCGCCCAGCGCCTGGCCCCCAGCAGAGGGACCCCGCCCAGCGCCTGGCCCCCAGCAGAGGGACCCCGTCCAGCGCCTGGCTCCCAGCAGAGGGACCCCGCCCAGCGCCTGGCCCCCAGCAGAGGGACCCCGCCCAGCGCCTGGCTCCCAGCAGAGGGACCCCGCCCAGCGCCTGGCCCCCAGCAGAGGGACCCCGCCCAGCGCCTGGCCCCCAGCAGAGTGACCCCGCCCAGCACCTGGCCCCCAGCAGAGTGACCCCGCCCAGCACCTCCCCCCCCAGCAGAGTGACCCCGCCCAGCGCCTGGCCCCCAGCAGAGTGACCGCGCCCAGCGCCTGGCACCCAGCAGAGTGACCCCGCCCAGCGCCTGGCACCCAGCAGAGTGACCCCGCCCAGCGCCTGGCACCCAGCAGAGTGACCCCGCCCAGCGCCTGGCTCCCAGCAGAGGGACCCCGCCCAGCGCTTGGCCCCCAGCAGAGTGACCCCGCCCAGCGCCTGGCCCCCAGCAGAGTGACCCCGCCCAGCGCCTGGCCCCCAGCAGAGTGACCCCGCCCAGCGTCTGGCTCCCAGCAGAGTGACCCCCGCCCAGCGTCTGGCTCCCAGCAGAGTGACCCCACCCAGCGCCTGGCCCCCAGCAGAGTGACCCCACCCAGCGCCTGGCTCCCAGCAGAGTGACCCCACCCAGCGCCTGGGCCCCAGCAGAGTGACCCCGCCCAGCGCCTGGCCCCCAGCAGAGGGACCCCGCCCAGCGCCTGGCTCCCAGCAGAGTGACCCCGCCCAGCGCCTGGCCCCCAGCAGAGGGACCCCGCCCAGCGCCTGGCCCCCAGCAGAGGGACCCCGCCCAGCGCCTGGCTCCCAGCAGAGGGACCCCGCCCAGCGCCTGGCCCCCAGCAGAGGGACCCCGCCCAGCGCCTGGCTCCCAGCAGAGGGACCCCGCCCAGCGCCTGGCCCCCAGCAGAGTGACCCCGCCCAGCGCCTGGCCCCCAGCAGAGTGACCCCGCCCAGCGTCTGGCTCCCAGCAGAGTGACCCCGCCCAGCGTCTGGCTCCCAGCAGAGTGACCCCACCCAGCGCCTGGCCCCCAGCAGAGTGACCCCACCCAGCGCCTGCTCCCAGCAGAGTGACCCCACCCAGCGCCTGGGCCCCAGCAGAGTGACCCCGCCCAGCGCCTGGCCCCCAGCAGAGGGACCCCGCCCAGCGCCTGGCTCCCAGCAGAGTGACCCCGCCCAGCGCCTGGCCCCCAGCAGAGGGACCCCGCCCAGCGCCTGGCCCCCAGCAGAGGGACCCCGCCCAGCGCCTGGCTCCCAGCAGAGGGACCCCGCCCAGCGCCTGGCCCCAGCAGAGGGACCCCGCCCAGCGCCTGGCTCCCAGCAGAGGGACCCCGCCCAGCGCCTGGCCCCCAGCAGAGTGACCCCGCCCAGCGCCTGGCTCCCAGCAGAGTGACCCCGCCCAGCGTCTGGCTCCCAGCAGAGTGACCCCACCCAGCGCCTGGCCCCCAGCAGAGTGACCCCGCCAGCGCCTGGCCCCCAGCAGTGACCCCGCCCAGCGCCTGGCCCCCAGCAGAGTGACCCCGCCCAGCGCCTGGCCCCCAGCAGAGGGACCCCGCCCAGCGCCTGGCCCCCAGCAGAGGGACCCCGCCCAGCGCCTGGCCCCCAGCAGAGTGACCCCGCCCAGCGCCTGGCCCCCAGCAGAGTGACCCCGCCCAGCGCCTGGCCCCCAGCAGAGGGACCCCGCCCAGCGCCTGGCTCCCAGCAAAGTGACCCCGCCCAGCGCCTGGCTCCCAGCAGAGGGACCCCGCCCAGCGCCTGGCCCCCAGCAGAGTGTACTAGGACAGGAGGTCCTCAAAGTCACTCAAGCCGTCCACACGACGTGACACAAGCTCCCTCACCCGTCGGATCGTAAATCAGGAACGTTCAGAAATTGGTGTTCTAAGACCTCAGTGGTCACCAGCTGAATGTTTCTCAAACACACTATATGACGCTTGTCCCGTAAACTGGTAGGCGGAGTACCCCGGCCTGGGCCTCCCATAGTGCCAGGGTCCCCCGCCCCAGGCCGAGTACCCCGGCCTGGGCCTCCCATAGTGCCAGGGTCCCCCGCCCCAGGCTGAGTACCCCGGTCTGGGCCTCCCATAGTGCCAGGGTCCCCCGCCCCAGGCTGAGTACCCCGGTCTGGGCCTCCCATAGTGCCAGGGTCCCCCGCCCCAGGCTGAGTACCCCGGCCTGGGCCTCCCATAGTGCCAGGGTCCCCCACCCCAGGCCGAGTACCCCGGCCTGGGCCTCCCATAGTGCCAGGGTCCCCCGCCCCAGGCTGAGTACCCCGGCCTGGGCCTCCCATAGTGCCAGGGTCCCCCGCCCCAAGCTGAGTACCCCGGTCTGGGCCTCCCATAGTGCCAGGGTCCCCCGCCCCAAGCTGAGTACCCCGGCCTGGGCCTCCCATAGTGCCAGGGTCCCCCGCCCCAGGCTGAGTACCCCGGCCTGGGCCTCCCATAGTGCCAGGGTCCCCCACCCCAGGCCGAGTACCCCGGCCTGGGCCTCCCATAGTGCCAGGGTCCCCCACCCCAGGCCGAGTACCCCGGCCTGGGCCTCCCATAGTGCCGGAGTCACAGCTCTCTCCCCCCCCCCCCCGGCCGTCACAGTGGGTTTGAGGTGCACAATCGTGGTCACACTTGACCTAGATGCGCGGTGTTTGACACCACTCCTCCAGGGACGGCCACCTCACTAAGCCAAGCTTAACTCTCAACACACACATGATTTACCTCTCCCGCGCACGGCTTAATCTCCATCCCTCCGTGATTATGTCCCACTCGTGTCAGGTGTGTGACCGCAGTACATGACGACCTATAATAGGTATAGGTTAAGTAATAATTGTAATTACGAAGCAATAAGATGCTTATCTTAAGATACTAACAAGGTTAGGTAAGGTCGGTGTTTTCTATGAATCTTTTTAAGGGTATCTATTATGTTTAGTATATCACCTATGCACGTAGTTAATATGTCAATATTGACTTTACGAATTTGCGAGAACGGGTTGCATAATCACACGAAAATCTCATAATCACATGAAAATCACAATCACATGAAACTCACAATCACATGAAACTCACAATCACATGAAAATCACATAATCACATGAAAATCACGTAATCACATGAAACTCACACAATCACATGAAAATCACGTAATCACATGAAAATCACAATCACATGAAACTCACAATCACATGAAACTCACACAATCACATGAAAATCACACAATCACATGAAAATCACACAATCACATGAAACTCACACAATCACATGAAAATCACACAATCACATGAAAATCACACAATCACATGAAAATCACACAATCACATGAAAATCACACAATCACATGAAAATCACACAATCACATGAAACTCACACAATCACATGAAAATCACACAATCACATGAAAATCACATAATCACATGAAAATCACATAATCACATGAAAATCACATAATCACATGAAAATCACAATCACACGAAAATCACAATCATGTCTGAAGACTTTTCTTGTAAAAAGCACAAGAGATTAGTTGTCACAACTGCAAGAAAACCGGATCTTGAAAGCCATCTTTGACACAAGAGATGCCATACCAGTGGTGATACTCTTCAAGATACTCGTGTTCTCTAGAGTGGATTATTATTGCACACTAACAGTTCGCACACTAAGGAGCCGGTCGGCCGAGCGGACAGCACGCTGGACTTGTGATCCTGTGGTCCTGGGTTCGATCCCAGGCGCCGGCGAGAAACAATGGGCAGAGTTTCTTTCACCCTATGCCCCTGTTACCTAGCAGTAAAATAGGTACCTGGGTGTTAGTCAGCTGTCACGGGCTGCTTCCTGGGGGTGGAGGCCTGGTCGAGGACCGGGCCGCGGGGACACTAAAGCCCCGAAATCATCTCAAGATAACCTCAAGATCAAGATAACAGCCCTATTCAGAGTTGGATAAACTGCTGACCTGGAGAACGAGCAGAGAGATGCCACTCAATAAAACATGATACCACTTAAAATGTTAAAAATTTGCATTCCCTAGCACGCAGTTGTGGGACATGCATAATAACCCACACCTGGAAAATATTAGAGGACCTGATTCCAAACCTGCACACGGAAATAACAGGACATGAGACCAGGAGGCATGGCAGGAAGTGCAAAACAGTTCCCCTCTCCCCCCCTTGAAAATTCAAAGCAGAGGCACAATAGGAACTCAGAATTTAATAATTACTAGAAAGAGTGGCAAGAGAGGGAGGGAATTATCAGGGAAAATCACCAAGGCAATACGACTATATAGCATTTGGAAGTGATCAGGATATTAATTTGGGATGGGACGATGGGAAGGAATGGTGCCCAACCACTTGGACGGTCGGGGATTGAACGCCGACCTGCATGAAGCGAGACCGTCGCTCTACCGTCCGGCCCAAGTAGGAACTCAAAGGTCCACCAACATCAAGGGGCCGTGACCTTTCATCACTCTTCCTCGACACTTAAGGGGCACAATTACCTCTCACCGTGCTCAAGTGAGAACTTGATAAAACACCTTCAAAGGATACCTGATCAACCAGGCTGTGATGCATACGTCAGGCTGCGAGCAACCGCGTCCATCAGCCAGGATGCCTGGTCAGAGACCGGGCTGCAGAGGCATCGATCCCCGGAGTCACCACAAGGTAAACAATGATTCAATAGACAGATTTTCAGGAGATAAAAAGCACATTATTATACGAGTAACAGTTGCCGGGAGAGCTGCAGAAATGACTTCATTTTAAGGTCAATAATTAGCAAAATAAAAGTCGTGGAAGTGTAGGGAAGCGAGCGAGGGAGTGGCGGAGACTCCCTCGCTCTCTTGGGAGGAAGCGAGCGAGGGAGTGGCGGAGACTCCCTCGCTCTCTTGGGAGGAAGCGAGGCTCATACCCAAGCTGCCCATCATGTCAACATAGCCACACATGCCCAGCCTAGCTGCCCTCCCTGACGGCGGCGGGTTTATCTTGAGATTATCTTGAGATGATTTCGGGGCTTTAGTGTCCCCGCGGCCCGGTCCTCGACCAGGCCTCCACCCCTAGGAAGCAGCCCGTGACAGCTGACTAACACCCAGGTACCTATTTACTGCTAGGTAACAGGGGCATAGGGTGAAAGAAACTCTGCCCATGTTTCTCGCCGGCGCCTGGGATCGAACCCAGGACCACAGGATCACAAGTCCCGCGTGCTGTCCGCTCGGCCGACCGGCTCCGTAAGAGGGTGAGGGACATCCTGGTCTCTTCATCCTGGGGACAGGAGCAGCTCACAAGTCCCGCGTGCTGTCCGCTCGGCCGACCGGCTCCGTAGAGGGTGAGGGACATCCTGGTCTCTTCATCCTGGGGACAGGAGCAGCTCTCCAGCTGAAGTGAGGAACAAACATTGGGCTCCGGTAGAGGGAGAAGGATCAATAAACTGGATGATGAATGGCGCCCCACCCTGGCCCACACTGCTCACTCAGGCTATATATACACAGCCACTCCGTAAACACACACACCCCCCCAGGGACACCCCCCGGCAAACACACACCGAAACTACGACGTTGGTGCAACGTTTGAACAAGTTTTAACACCTCCTAACCAGTTATAACATCCAATATAACAAGTTGTAACAACGTTCTAATACGTCATAAACACGTTAAGCCAAGATGTAACAACTTTATTGCAAGTTGTA
>NC_059660.1:5052583-5297583 GCF_020424385.1 Procambarus clarkii | reverse complement strand
GGGGGGGGGGACACACGTGACACAGCGGGGACACACGTGACACAGGGGGGACACACGGGACACACGTGACACAACGGGAACACATGACACAGGGGTGTTTATCTAGGGAGTGCTGGAAATGTTCAGTAGCAGTGACACGAGCATGGTTACACAGTGGTGGTGGTTACCACCTCCACCACACAACCACCACACCACCACCACCACCACCACCCAACCACCACACAACCATGGTGGAATGCATTGGGTGCATTCACCACAGGTGGAATGCATTAGGCAGTGATGTGGTGGAGGCTGACTCCATACACAGTTTCAAGTGTAGATATGATAGAGCCCAATAGGCTCAGGAACCTATACACCAGTTGATTGACAGTTGAGAGGCGGGACCAAAGAGCCAGAGCTCAACCCCCGCAAGCACAACTAGGTGAGTATTAGGAGAGTACAACCACCACCACCACATAACCACCACCACCACACCACACAACCACCACCACACAACACAACCACCACACAACCACCACCACCACACAACCACCACCACCACCACACAACCACCACCACCACCACCACCACCACCACCACACAACCACCACACAACACAACCACCACCACCACACAACCACCACCACCACACCACACAACCACCACCACACAACACAACCACCACCACACAACCACCACCACCACACCACACAACCACCACCACCACACCACACAACCACCACCACCACACAACACAACCACCACCACACAACCACCACACAACACAACCACCACCACCACACAACCACCACCACCACACCACAACACAACCACCACCACCACACAACACAACCACCACCACACCACACAACCACCACCACCACACCACACAACCACCACCACCACACAACACAACCACCACCACACCACAACACAACCACCACCACCACACAACCACCACCACCACACAACACAACCACCACCACACAACCACCACCACACAACACAACCACCACCACCACACAACACAACCACCACCACACAACCACCACCACCACACAACCACCACCACACAACACAACCACCACCACACAACACAACCACCACCACCACACAACCACCACCACCACACAACACAACCACCACCACACAACACAACCACCACCACACAACACAACCACCACCACCACACAACCACCACCACCACACAACCACCACCACACAACACAACCACCACCACCACCACACAACCACCACCACACAACACACCACCACCACACAACACAACCACCACCACCACACAACCACCACCACCACACAACACAACCACCACCACACAACACAACCACCACCACCACACAACACAACCACCACCACACAACACAACCACCACCACCACACAACCACCACCACCACACAACCACCACACAACCACCACCACCACACAACCACCACACAACCACCACCACCACCACACACCACCACCACCACACAACCACCACCACCACACAACCACCACCACGACACCACACAACCACCACCACCACACAACCACCACCACCACACAACAACCACCACCACCACACCACCACCACCACCACACAACAACCACCACCACCACACAACCACCACCACCACACCACACAACCACCACCACCACACAACCACCACCACCACACAACCACCACCACCACACAACCACCACCACCACACAACCACCACCACCACCACCACACCACCACCACCACCACACCACACAACCACCACCACCACACAACCACCACCACCACCACACAACAACCACCACCACCACACAACCACCACCACCACACAACCACCACCACCACCACACACCACCACCACCACACAACCACCACCACCACACAACCACCACCACCACCACACAACCACCACCACCACACAACCACCACCACCACCACACAACAACCACCACCACCACACAACCACCACCACCACACAACCACCACCACCACACAACCACCACCACCACACAACCACCACCACCACCACACAACCACACAACACCTTGTAGAAGCGTGAACACGAGAAAGTTAACTTGTTATCTAGTTATAAGTTTGGTGTGCGAGGTCTTGCTCTCTCTCGCCTGTATTGCTGTGATTTCTTGCCCAAGTTGATGTGTTGTGCTGACCTCTGGTGGTAACCCTGGGTCAACATGGTCACTACACCCCCTCCTGTCCCACCGCCCCGTCCCACAACCCCTCCCCGTCCCACAACCCCTCCCCGTCCCACAACCCCTCCCCGTCCCACAACCCCTCCCCGTCCCACAACCCCTCCCCGTCCCACAACCCCTCCCCGTCCCACAACCCCTCCCCGTCCCACAACCCCTCCCCGTCCCTTACTCCCCAGGCTATCAACAAATAACCTGACCAACCTCTCCCCAATCTGCCACCTGGATTAGGCGCCATTAATCGTCGCTGTTCTTCCTGCCTCACTAATCACTCTTTACTCGCCTCCATCCCAGAGAACACAATTACATTACCGCCGGTGGCGTCCGCTGACGCCTGAGGGAGACTCATCGCTGACACTCACGGTACTCACCTATCTTCATTGACGTGGTAAGGTCGCTGAAACTGCCGCATGGTATCTGTGGATATAAATGAAGACTAGTTAGAACACACAGACTACGGGCTATTCATGCCCGTGCCACCTCTTGGGTGGCTTAATCTTTATCAATCATCAATCAACACACAGACATATTAAGAAATCAATTACAGTTCTCCAGGAAGGAGCTGGGCTAGGGGATAGCATCTTGAGGCTATCTTGAGATGATTGCGGGGTTTAGCGTCCCCGCGGCCCGGTCCTCGTCCAGGCCTCATTTTTGTTACACATCCCCAGGAAGCAGCCCGTAGCAGCTGTCTAACTCCCAGGTACCTATTTACTGCTAGGTAACAGGGGCATCAGGGTGAGAGAGACATTTTTGCACATTTGTCTCCGCCTCCACCGGGGATCGAACCCGGAACCTCATGACTATGAATCCGAAGCACTGTCCACTCAGCTATCAGGCGCCATGACTGAAGTATACACATTGTTATGACGCTGTTCGTTCAAAACAACTTCAAACTGTCATACAAATCAACTTTCAATCATGTTAGATGGCACAATGTATATCTACCTTGAGGTGCTTCCGGGGCTTAGCGTCCCCGCGGCCCAGTCGGCGACCAGGCCTCCTCCTCCTCCTCTAGTTTCAGTTGAGATCAGACACTAGACCTACCGTTTGAAATAAATTTAAAAATTCAAATTCAGAGGACAGCCTAGTGTGCCGTTTTCCAACGGTCGGTGCCAGACGCCACAGGGAACACCACACTGGCGCCAGCAGCGGCAGACGACAGCTCCGAAGGGCGTCATCCTCCGCATCAAGAATAGACACCTGATTGGCTGCAAGCATCATGACTCAACCAATTGAAGGAGTGATATGAGGTACGGGCTCACCATGGCCCGTGCTACTTCAAACTTTTTCTTCCAGGTATAGCGAATCTTAAACATGATGTGAGGTCACGTGACAGGCACCAGAGTGTACTCACCTAGTTGTACTCACCTAGTTGTGTTTGCGGGGGGTTGAGCTCTGGCTCTTTGGTCCCGCCTCTCAACCGTCAGTCAACTGGTGTACAGATTCCTGAGCCTACTGGGCTCTGTCATATCTACACTTGAAACTGTGTATGGAGGCTGCATGGCGACAAGTCGCCGTGGAGGCCTACCTTGAGGTTACCTTGAGGTTACCTTGAGGTGCTTCCGGGGCTTAGCGTCCCCGCGGCCCGGTCGTTGAGGCTCAGGAATCAGGCCGACGACACTTAAGACGGAGTCGTGGTTGTAAAGGTTACCTTCAAGAATTTAGTGAATTGTTGATTGTTGCTTGTGTCAGGCAGCCAGGAGCCTACCTTTCCTTGAGGTGCTTCCGGGGCTTAGCGTCCCCGCGGCCCGGTCGTCGAAGCCGCCCGTAACAACGGGACGCGTTACGAGTCACTTATGTCACCTTCTGGGCAAACATTTATTGTCGAATTCGACAAATTATAGTGAAACACAAACGTTGAAAAAAGGGCCTGACGGCTCAGTAGACAGCGCTCGGGATTCGTAGTCCTAAGGTTCCGGGTTCAATCCCCCGGTGGAAACAAATGGCCAGTGTTTCTTTCACCATGATTCCCCCTGTTCACCTAGCAGTAAATAGGTACCTGGGACATAGACAGCTGCTACGGGCTGCTTCCTGGGGGTTGTGTATTCTAAAAGTAGGCCTGGTTGAGGACCGGGCCGCGGGGACGCTAAGCCCCGAAATCATCTCAAGATAACTGAAGATATTAACGGTCAGGGACCGCTGAGTCAAGTTAAACGTTATTTTTGATTCTTGGAGTTAAACTCCAAGATTCCCTACGACTTTTGAGGGGCTGTCCTCCACTACAGCGGCCAGATTCACGAAGCAGTTACGCAAGCACTTACGAACCTGGGGCCAGATTCACGAAGCAGTTACGCAAGCACAGGGGCCAGATTAACGAAGCAGTTACGCAAGCACTTACGAACCTGGGGCCAGATTCACGAAGCAGTTACGCAAGCACTTACGAACCTGGGGCCAGATTCACGAAGCAGTTACGCAAGCACTTACGAACCTGGGGCCAGATTCACGAAGCAGTTACGCAAGCACAGGGGCCAGATTAACGAAGCAGTTACGCAAGCACTTACGAACCTGGGGCCAGATTCACGAAGCAGTTACGCAAGCACTTACGAACCTGGGGCCAGATTCACGAAGCAGTTACGCAAGCACAGGGGCCAGATTAACGAAGCAGTTACGCAAGCACTTACGAACCTGGGGCCAGATTCACGAAGCAGTTACGCAAGCACTTACGAACCTGGGGCCAGATTCACGAAGCAGTTACGCAAGCACAGGGGCCAGATTAACGAAGCAGTTACGCAAGCACAGGGGCCAGATTAACGAAGCAGTTACGCAAGCACTTACGAACCTGGGGCCAGATTAACGAAGCAGTTACGCAAGCACTTACGAACCTGGGGCCAGATTCACGAAGCAGTTACGCAAGCACTTACGAACCTGGGGCCAGATTCACGAAGCAGTTACGCAAGCACAGGGGCCAGATTAACGAAGCAGTTACGCAAGCACTTACGAACCTGGGGCCAGATTCACGAAGCAGTTACGCAAGCACAGGGGCCAGATTAACGAAGCAGTTACGCAAGCACTTACGAACCTGGGGCCAGATTCACGAAGCAGTTACGCAAGCACTTACGAACCTGGGGCCAGATTCACGAAGCAGTTACGCAAGCACAGGGGCCAGATTAACGAAGCAGTTACGCAAGCACTTACGAACCTGGGGCCAGATTCACGAAGCAGTTACGCAAGCACTTACGAACCTGGGGCCAGATTCACGAAGCAGTTACGCAAGCACTTACGAACGTGTACATCTTTCCTCAATCTTTGACGGCTTTGGTTACATTTATTAAACAGTTTACAAGCATGAAAACTTGCCAATCAACTGTTGTTATTGTTATAAACAGCCTCCTGGTGCTTCCGAGCTCATTAACTGTTTAATAATTGTAAACAAAGCCGCCAAAGATTGAGAAAAGATGGACAGGTTCGTAAGTGCTTGCGTAACTGCTTCGTGAATCTGGCCCCTGGAGAGTATCGTTTGAAACTCACTGTTCATCTTACCCTAAGTTGGAGTCCTGGCGCCTAAGTCACCCTGTGGCCAGTGACAGACAGTGAGGGCAGGTCGTTGGGTCGCGAACCACGTGACAAAAGCAGTGACAGTAATTACCCAAGTGAAGTTACTGGATGAGAGCTACGCTCGTGGTGTCCCGTCTTCCCAGCACTCTTTGTCATATAACGCTTTGAAACTACTGACGGTCTTGGCCTCCACCACCTTCTCCCCTAACTTGTTCCAACAGTGAAGCCAGTGAGGTGCCTATATGATGCACAATGACGTGAGAGTGAGCAGTGTAACGTGAGAGTGAAGAGTCCCGCGAACATGTGTGGATAACTGCTTACCTGAGCACTTGATAGTGATACTATGATGTGTATGGGGGGGGGAGAGGGATCACGTGACGAGGGGGGGGGAGTGGGAGCCCTAAGCCTAGTCTCAAATCACATGTGGTATTCACAGTTGTCAAACACATGTGCATCTTCCTGCAGAACAACAACAGGTTTCAACAACCATTTATGCATCTTGAGAGCCGAAAATCATCTAGATCATTTCTCTTAAACATATATAGTATATAGTATAGTATATAAGTATATATATATATATATATATATATATATATACTATAGCCCTTCAATTACCTTTAACAGGTAGATCTACATCTTATTCCCGAGACATTTTCTATACATGGACATTTATTTATTTTCTCGTGTCTGACTATATATAATAATTGAAGAATATATTAATTTTTTAAATTAATTTGATGGTAGAAGTCTATAGCGACATCCAGAGGTGAAGAACGGTATAATTTTGTTGCCTATTTAATATTACATTTAATGACTAATTTCATGTACTGGAGGTGACAGTTTGATTGATCACGTGAAGTTATCGACTCTCAAAGACGAGTAGTATTAGTAACCAGTAAGGACCAGTCAGTCCTGGGGGCCAGATTCACGAAGCAGTTACGCAAGCACAGGGGCCAGATTAACGAAGCAGTTACGCAAGCACAGGGGCCAGATTAACGAAGCAGTTACGCAAGCACAGGGGCCAGATTAACGAAGCAGTTACGCAAGCACAGGGGCCAGATTAACGAAGCAGTTACGAAAGCACAGGGGCCAGATTAACGAAGCAGTTACGCAAGCACAGGGGCCAGATTCACGAAGCAGTTACGCAAGCACAGGGGCCAGATTCACGAAGCAGTTACGCAAGCACTTACGAACTTTAAGTATGAAACTCGCTTCTCCAAGTTGGTCACCCGGACACACACTTAAAAGATTCAATATTTACTTGCCGTGCTGACCGTATTTATATACTTTCATGTAGAGGAAGTATAGGGATGTATGTAGGATTATATGTAGATGTAGAAATGTTTCATATAGTGTTTATAATTCCATGAAATGTTTTCTTTGACAAGACCTGTGCTTCTGTTCTCCCTTCTCTTGATGTGATGACTTGCGTCACATCCTCTTTACCTTACCTTGAGGTTACCTTGAGGTGCTTCCGGGGCTTAGCGTCCCCGCGGCCCGGTCGTCGACCAGGCCTCCTGGTTGCTGGACTGATCAACCAGGCTGTTGGACGCGGCTGCTCGCAGCCTGACGTATGAGTCACAGCCTGGTTGATCAGGTTCAGCCTCCAGCTGAACTATTACACAGATCTTTTAATTATACATTTGCTGTGGGAAGCAGCTGTGTTCGGGCGAAGCTACAGGTAACGACTATTTGCGTAGCTGCGTCGGAAAGCAGCTCTGGAGCCCAATTTGTTCTTGCACTTTCGTATAGTCAATATTGACTTATTAAATACGTGCATATGTGACATACTAATTTATTGTGAATATTTTAGTTTACCTTGAAAAGCTTCATAGAAAACACCGACCTTACCTAATCTTCTTAGTATGTTAAGATAAGCATTTTATTGCTTCGTAATTACAATTATTACTTAACCTATTATAGGTATAGGTTAAGTAATAATTGTAATTACGAAGCAATAAGATTCTTATCTTAACATACTAAGAAGGTTAGGTAAGGTCGGTGATTTCTATGAAGCTTTTCAAGGTAAACTAGTATGTTTAGTGTGTCACATATGCACGTATTTAATAAGTCAATATTGACTATACGAAAGAGCGAGAATGGGTTGGGAGGAGAGGTTCGCCGGCCGAACAAGGGGCCATCGTATGAACTTCCCAATCTTCTCCACTTCTCCTCGGGGTCAGGTTATCTAGGTTATTTTGAGATGATTTCGGGGCTTTAGTGTCCCCGCGGCCCGGTCCTCGACCAGGCCTCCACCCCCAGGAAGCAGCCCGTGACAGCTGACTAACTCCCAGGTACCTATTTACTGCTAGGTAACAGGGGCATTCAGGGTGAAAGAAACTTTGCCCCATTGTTTCTGCCTCGTGCGGGAATCGAACCCGCGCCACAGAATTACGAGTCCTGCGCGCTATCCACCAGGCTACGAGGCCCCCGGGGTGCTGCTTGAAGTGGTTCCTGTGGGACTGGCTGGGATGGAGTCCCATCGTGGTCGCCTCACCAAGAGGTGAGAATCAAAGTAACTTTATTCATAATACATAAGAATGTATTATGAATGCAGGCGATGAGTCACAATAACGTGGCTGAAGTATGTTGACCAGACCACACACTAGAAGGTGAAGGGACGACGACGTTTCGGTCCGTCCTGGACCATTCTCAAGTCCATTGTCTTCATAAGGCCTATTGGCCCGAGGCAGCTACTATTTATACCCACCCAATCTCATTCATATACAAGTCTAACCTACGCTTGAAACAATCAAGGGACCCCACTTCTATTACGAGGTAATTGGTTCCCCAAATCAACAACCATATTACCGAACCAGTATTTACCCATGTATTACCGCTACAAATGTTAGATTTAACAAGAGCGGATATGAATCTGGTGCTAAATATAGCAACATAAAACAGTGACTACAAATTGCATAAAGTTAGAATCTGAAACAAAATATTGTAAATACTAGTTTGGAAATAGGGTTATAGATTTGTAAGAGAGATTGTATGGAATGATTCACGTTCAGGATTGTGAATCATTTTCAAGTCACAATCGTCTTGAAAATGGTCCAGGACGGACCGAAACGTCGTCGTCCCTTCACCTTCTAGTGTGTGGTCTGGTCAACATTCACGTTCAGATCAGACTTGTACGAGTCGTTCAGATCAGACTTGTACGAGTCGTTCAGATCAGACTTGTACGAGTCGTTCAGATCAGACTTGTACGAGTCGTTCAGATCAGACTTGTACGAGTCGTTCAGATCAGACTTGTACGAGTCGTTCAGATTAGACTTGTACGAGTCGTTCAGATCAGACTTGTACGAGTCGTTCAGATCAGACTTGTACGAGTCGTTCAGATCAGACTTGTACGAGTCGTTCAGATCAGACTTGTACGAGTCGTTCAGATCAGACTTGTACGAGTCGTTCAGATCAGACTTGTACGAGTCGTTCAGATCAGACTTGTACGAGTCGTTCAGATCAGACTTGTACGAGTCGTTCAGATTAGACTTGTACGAGTCGTTCAGATCAGACTTGTACGAGTCGTTCAGATCAGACTTGTACGAGTCGTTCAGATTAGACTTGTACGAGTCGTTCAGATTAGACTTGTACGAGTCGTTCAGATCAGACTTGTACGAGTCGTTCAGATCAGACTTGTACGAGTCGTTCAGATTAGACTTGTACGAGTCTAGTGTAGGTTTAAGTAGCAGGTGCTTCGCATGCACCAATGTGTACTCTGCAATGTCTAAGTTATTATTTTGGTTAATTTACACAAATCATTTATCATTCCAAATGATATTATGAACACGGGTGGTAGCCCTGGCACTCAGTAGCCCTGAGTGCCAGCCCCCAGGGTAACCAGGGGTGGTGCCTGTCTCTGGGAAGGACAGTAGCCCTGAGTGCCAGCCCCCACGGTAACCAGGGGTGGTGCCTGACTCTGGGAAGGACAGTAGCCCTGAGTGCCAGCCCCCACGGTAACCAGGGGTGGTGCCTGACTCTGGGAAGGACAGTAGCCCTGAGTGCCAGCCCCCAGGGTAACCAGGGGTGGTGCCTGTCTCTGGGAAGGACAGTAGCCCTGAGTGCCAGCCCCCACGGTAACCAGGGGTGGTGCCTGACTCTGGGAAGGACAGTAGCCCTGAGTGCCAGCCCCCAGGGTAACCAGGGGTGGTGCCTGACTCTGGGAAGGACAGTAGCCCTGAGTGCCAGCCCCCACGGTAACCAGGGGTGGTGCCTGTCTCTGGGGGAGGACAGTAGCCCTGAGTGCCAGCCCCCACGGTAACCAGGGGTGGTGCCTGTCTCTGGGGAGGACGGTAGCCCTGAGTGCCAGCCCCCAGGGTAACCAGGGGTGGTGCCTGTCTCTGGGAAGGACAGTAGCCCTGAGTGCCAGCCCCCACGGTAACCAGGGGTGGTGCCTGACTCTGGGAAGGACAGTAGCCCTGAGTGCCAGCCCCCAGGGTAACCAGGGTTGGTGCCTGACTCTGGGAAGGACAGTAGCCCTGAGTGCCAGCCCCCACGGTAACCAGGGGTGGTGCCTGTCTCTGGGGGAGGACAGTAGCCCTGAGTGCCAGCCCCCACGGTAACCAGGGGTGGTGCCTGTCTCTGGGGAGGACGGTAGCCCTGAGTGCCAGCCCCCACGGTAACCAGGGGTGGTGCCTGGCTCTGGGAAGGACAGTAGCCCTGAGTGCCAGCCCCCACGGTAACCAGGGGTGGTGCCTGTCTCTGGGGGAGGACGGTAGCCCTGAGTGCCAGCCCCCACGGTAACCAGGGGTGGTGCCTGTCTCTGGGAAGGACAGTAGCCCTGAGTGCCAGCCCCCACGGTAACCAGGGGTGGTGCCTGTCTCTGGGGAGGACGGTAGCCCTGAGTGCCAGCCCCCACGGTAACCAGGGGTGGTGCCTGTCTCTGGGGAGGACGGTAGCCCTGAGTGCCAGCCCCCACGGTAACCAGGGGTGGTGCCTGTCTCTGGGGGAGGACAGTAGCCCTGAGTGCCAGCCCCCACGGTAACCAGGGGTGGTGCCTGTCTCTGGGGAGGACGGTAGCCCTGAGTGCCAGCCCCCACGGTAACCAGGGGTGGTGCCTGTCTCTGGGAAGGACAGTAGCCCTGAGTGCCAGCCCCCACGGTAACCAGGGGTGGTGCCTGTCTCTGGGGGAGGACGGTAGCCCTGAGTGCCAGCCCCCACGGTAACCAGGGGTGGTGCCTGTCTCTGGGAAGGATGGTAGCCCTGAGTGCCAGCCCCCACGGTAGCCAGGGGTGGTGCCTGTCTCTGGGAAGGACAGTAGCCCTGAGTGCCAGCCCCCACGGTAACCAGGGGTGGTGCCTGTCTCTGGGAAGGACAGTAGCCCTGAGTGCCAGCCCCCAGGGTAACCAGGGGTGGTGCCTGTCTCTGGGGGAGGACAGTAGCCCTGAGTGCCAGCCCCCACGGTAACCAGGGGTGGTGCCTGTCTCTGGGGAGGACGGTAGCCCTGAGTGCCAGCCCCCAGGGTAACCAGGGGTGGTGCCTGTCTCTGGGGGAGGACAGTAGCCCTGAGTGCCAGCCCCCACGGTAACCAGGGGTGGTGCCTGTCTCTGGGGGAGGACGGTAGCCCTGAGTGCCAGCCCCCACGGTAACCAGGGGTGGTGCCTGGCTCTGGGAAGGACAGTAGCCCTGAGTGCCAGCCCCCACGGTAACCAGGGGTGGTGCCTGGCTCTGGGAAGGACAGTAGCCCTGAGTGCCAGCCCCCACGGTAACCAGGGGTGGTGCCTGTCTCTGGGAAGGACAGTAGCCCTGAGTGCCAGCCCCCACGGTAACCAGGGGTGGTGCCTGGCTCTGGGAAGGACAGTAGCCCTGAGTGCCAGCCCCCACGGTAACCAGGGGTGGAGCCTGTCTCTGGGGAGAACAACTTTCCGTCGTGTGATGGGGTCACCAGGCCAGGCAGGCGCTGTACCCCGCCAGCTCTCCACAGACAAGAGGGCGTCGCTCCGACTAGATTCTCTCTTGTATTCTTATGCAATTATATTCAATTATGCTTGTAGCAGTTGAGCTCCAGCTCAGTTTTTAATCAACTGTGTTCCAAGCCTATTCGGCTGGACCCTTTGTAATGCATCTCTCCACTTATTAGTCCTTATATTCACTACGACACAATTCTTTATCCAATCAATTTCTCTGAATTTTGTTCTTAAGAATCATGGCTCTCATGGCTCGTCTGTCGACTAGTGACTTGAGGTTAAGTTCTACTGGTTCTTTACTCGTAAATGATGCCCTTATGTTCTTGGACTTGTTTGGTAGGCTACCTAAGGATTGTCTCTCGCTTTAGCTTTGATGTCCAAAGGGTTATCTTGAGGTTATCTTGAGATGATTTCGGGGCTTTAGTGTCCGCGGCCCGGTCCTCGACCAGGCCTCCACCCACAGGAAGCAGCCCGTGACAGCTGACTAACTCCCAGGTACCTATTTTACTGCTAGGTAACAGGGGCATAGGGTGAAAGAAACTTTGCCCATTTGTTTCTGCCTCGTGCGGGAATCGAACCCGCGCCACAGAATTACGAGTCCCGCGCGCTATCCACCAGCCTACGAGGCCCCTTAATGTGTGTGCATGTACTGGTGCGTGTGAAGCCGTCATAAAACATGTGAGAGATTACGCTAAGTTTCTGGCATAGAAGATGACCTAACGCTAAGCGAGGTATAACAACATAAACACAGCATCAGCCAGGATAATGAGAATATGAATTATGAAAAATTCCAAATCCAGGGATGCCACCACAACCCTCATGCTCTTCAAGTCACTTCCCGCCAAACACACACCGAAACTACAACGTTGGTACAACGTTCGAACAAGTTATAACATCTCCTAACCAGTTATAACATCCAATATAGCAAGTTGTAACAACGTTCTAATACGTCATAAACACGTTAAGCCAAGATGTAGCAACTTTATTACAAGTTGTAACAAGCGGAAAATAGAGACAGTTTCGGTTTGTGTTTTCAGGGGTGTGTTCCCCCATACTGCTCAGTACTCCCCTCCCCTTCACAGCAGGAGAGATTGCTGAAATAGAGGAGATACAGACAACATATACGGCACGCATAGTCGAGATAAAGCACCTAAATTATTGGGATCGTCTCAAAGCTCTTAATTAAAATGGACTCTTTGTAAAGCAGACAAGAGAGTTATCACACAATACACACATAGAAGATACTGGAGGACCAGGTCCCAAATTTCCACAGAAAAAATAACATACTGGAGTGAAAGTTATGTTAGAAGGTAGAGCACAGATCCAATGAAGAGTACAAGTGCATATTTACAATCAGAGAACACTATGAACATCTGGGGTCAGATTCACGAAGCAGTTACGCAAGCACTTACGAACCTGTACATCTTTTCTCAATCTTTGGCGGCTTTGTTTACAATTATTAAACAGTTAATGAGCTCGGAAGCACCAGTAGGCTGTTTATAACAATAACAACAGTTGATTGGCAAGTTTTCATGCTTGTAAACTGTTTAATAAATGTAACCAAAGCCGTCAAAGATTGAGGAAAGATGTACATGTTCGTAAGTGCTTGCGTAACTGCTTCGTGAATCTGGCCCTAGGTTCGTAAGTGCTTGCGTAACTGCTTCGTGAATCTGGCCCTAGGTTCGTAAGTGCTTGCGTAACTGCTTCGTGAATCTGGCCCTAGGTTCGTAAGTGCTTGCGTAACTGCTTCGTGAATCTGGCCCTAGGTTCGTAAGTGCTTGCGTAACTGCTTCGTGAATCTGGCCCTAGGTTCGTAAGTGCTTGCGTAACTGCTTCGTGAATCTGGCCCTAGGTTCGTAAGTGCTTGCGTAACTGCTTCGTGAATCTGGCCCTAGGTTCGTAAGTGCTTGCGTAACTGCTTCGTGAATACCCTCCCAGTAAAGATTAGAAATATTGCAGATATAAAAGTAAACCTGTTCAAGATAAAATCAGACATGTTCCTGCTAGGAGTGCCTGACCAACCAGGCTGTGGTGGGAATGTGGGCCTGTGGGCCACTCCAAGCAACAGCCTGTTGGACCAAGCTCCCATACGTCGAGCCTGACCGTAGGCCGGGCTTGGGGAGTAGGTCTCTTACAACCTACTCCAGGTTCCCGCCGAGTTTCTTGTAAGAAAGTCCAAGAGAGGAATGCAGCCTTGCCGATGGCACTGTTTATTATGAGGTGGAGAAGGTAACGCTAAGATCAGGCGACATTCCGTGGCTGCTGTGAAGAGCAGCGTCACGTTGGCGGGTTCCAGAGACACCTCCCTCACCAGGCTGTCCCCACCAGGCTGTCTCCACCAGGCTGTCCCCACCAGGCTGTCCCCACCAGGCTGTCCCCACCAGGCTGTCCCCACCAGGCTGTCTCCACCAGGCTGTCCCCACCAGGCTGTCTCCACCAGGCTGTCTCCACCAGGCTGTCCTCACCAGGCTGTCCCCACCAGGCTGTCCTCACCAGGCTGTCCCCACTAGGCTGTCCTCACCAGGCTGTCCCCACCAGGCTGTCCCCACCAGGCTGTCCTCACCAGGCTGTCTCCACCAGGCTGTCCCCACTAGGCTGTCCTCACCAGGCTGTCCCCACCAGGCTGTCCTCACCAGGCTGTCCCCACTAGGCTGTCCTCACCAGGCTGTCCCCACCAGGCTGTCCCCACCAGGCTGTCCCCACCAGGCTGTCCCCACTAGGCTGTCCTCACCAGGCTGTCCCCACCAGGCTGTCCTCACCAGGCTGTCCCCACTAGGCTGTCCTCACCAGGCTGTCCCCACCAGGCTGTCCCCACCAGGCTGTCCTCACCAGGCTGTCTCCACCAGGCTGTCTCCACCAGGCTGTCCCCACCAGGCTGTCCCCACCAGGCTGTCCTCACCAGGCTGTCCCCACGAGGCTGTCCCCACCAGGCTGTCTCCACCAGGCTGTCTCCACCAGGCTGTCCCCACCAGGCTGTCTCCACCAGGCTGTCCTCACCAGGCTGTCCCCACCAGGCTGTCCTCACCAGGCTCTCCCCACCTGGCTGTCCCCACCAGGCTGTCTCCACCAGGCTGTCCCCACCAGGCTGTCTCCACCAGGCTGTCCCCACCAGGCTGTCTCCACCAGGCTGTCCTCACCAGGCTGTCCCCACCAGGCTGTCCCCACCAGGCTGTCTCCACCAGGCTGTCCTCACCAGGCTGTCCCCACCAGGCTGTCCTCACCAGGCTCTCCCCACCAGGCTGTCTCCACCAGGCTGTCCTCACCAGGCTGTCTCCACCAGGCTGTCTCCACCAGGCTGTCCCCACCAGGCTGTCCCCACCAGGCTGTCTCCACCAGGCTGTCCCCACCAGGCTGTCTCCACCAGGCTGTCCCCACCAGGCTGTCTCCACCAGGCTGTCCCCACCAGGCTGTCCCCACCAGGCTGTCCCCACCAGGCTGTCCCCACCAGGCTGTCCCCACCAGGCTGTCTCCACCAGGCTGTCCCCACCAGGCTGTCCTCACCAGGCTGTCCCCACCAGGCTGTCTCCACCAGGCTGTCTCCACCAGGCTGTCTCCACCAGGCTGTCTCCACCAGGCTGTCCTCACCAGGCTGTCCAAACCAGGCTGTCCCCACCAGGCTGTCCCCACCAGGCTGTCCTCACCAGGCTGTCTCCACCAGGCTGTCTCCACCAGGCTGTCCCCACCAGGCTGTCTCCACCAGGCTGTCTCCACCAGGCTGTCTCCACCAGGCTGTCTCCACCAGGCTGTCCCCACCAGGCTGTCCCCACCAGGCTGTCCCCACCAGGCTGTCCCCACCAGGCTGTCCTCGTGGGCCATAACCAGCCTGGGGAAGGCAGGGGAGGGCAGGTCAGGGGAGATGGGGGGGGGAGGAGGAGACGCAAATCTACTCTTAAAGCTGATCAGGAGAGAGACTCACGCCGCTCCTGTTGTTACCAGGCTGTGTAACCCTTTGGTACACCCCGGCCGCTGCCTCTACCACACCCCCCTACACCCCGGCCGCTACCACACCTCCCTACACCCCGGCCGCTGCCTCTACCACACCCCCCTACACCCCGGCCGCTACCACACCTCCCTACACCCCGGCCGCTGCCTCTACCACACCCCCCTACACCCCGGCCGCTACCACACCTCCCTACACCCCGGCCGCTGCCTCTACCACACCCCCTACACCCCGGCCGCTACCACACCTCCCTACACCCCGGCCGCTGCCTCTACCACACCCCCCTACACCCCGGCCGCTACCACACCTCCCTACACCCCGGCCGCGGCCTCTACCACACCCCCCTACACCCCGGCCGCTACCACACCTACCTACACCCCGGCCGCTGCCTCTACCACACCCCCCTACACCCCGGCCGCTACCACACCTCCCTACACCCCGGCCGCTGCCTCTACCACACCCCCCTACACCCCGGCCGCTACCACACCTCCCTACACCCCGGCCGCTGCCTCTACCACACCCCCTACACCCCGGCCGCTACCACACCTCCCTACACCCCGGCCGCTGCCTCTACCACACCCCCCTACACCCCGGCCGCTGCCTCTACCACACCTCCCTACACCCCAGCCGCTGCCTCTACCACACCCCCCTACACCCCGGCCGCTGCCTTTACCACACCTCCCTACACCCCGGCCGCTGCCTCTACCACACCTCCCTACACCCCGGCCGCTGCCTCTACCACACCACCCTACACCCCGGCCGCTGCCTCTACCACACCTCCCTACACCCCGGCCGCTGCCTCTACCACACCCCCCTACACCCCGGCCGCTGCCTTTACCACACCTCCCTACACCCCGGCCGCTGCCTCTACCACACCTCCCTACACCCCGGCCGCTGCCTCTACCACACCTCCCTACACCCCGGCCGCTGCCTCTACCACACCACCCTACACCCAGGCCGCCCTGCCACACCTCCCAGCTGCTCCACACCCTGGCCGCTCTGCCACACCTCCCAGCTGCCCCACACCCTGGCCGCTCTGCCACACCTCCCAGCTGCCCCACACCCTGGCCGCTCTGCCACACCTCCCAGCTGCTCCACACCCTGGCCGCTCTGCCACACCTCCCAGCTGCTCCACACCCAGGCCGCTCTGCCACACCTCCCAGCTGCGCCACACCCAGGCCGCTCTGCCACACCTCCCAGCTGCGCCACACCCAGGCCGCTCTGCCACACCTCCCAGCTGCGCCACACCCAGGCCGCTCTGCCACACCTCCCAGCTGCGCCACACCCAGGCCGCTCTGCCACACCTCCCAGCTGCGCCACACCCAGGCCGCTCTGCCACACCTCCCAGCTGCTCCACACCCAGGCCGCTCTGCCACACCTCCCAGCTGCTCCACACCCTGGCCGCTCTGCCACACCTCCCAGCTGCTCCACACCCAGGCCGCCCTGCCACACCTCCCAGCTGCGCCACACCCTGGCCGCTCTGCCACACCTCCCAGCTGCTCCACACCCAGGCCGCTCTGCCACACCTCCCAGCTGCTCCACACCCAGGCCGCTCTGCCACACCTCCCAGCTGCTCCACACCCTGGCCGCTCTGCCACACCTCCGAGCTGCTCCACACCCAGGCCGCCCTGCCACACCTCCCAGCTGCGCCACACCCTGGCCGCTCTGCCACACCTCCCAGCTGCTCCACACCCAGGCCGCTCTGCCACACCTCCCAGCTGCTCCACACCCAGGCCGCCCTGCCACACCTCCCAGCTGCGCCACACCCTGGCCGCTCTGCCACACCTCCCAGCTGCGCCACACCCTGGCCGCTCTGCCACACCTCTCAGCTGCTCCACACCCAGGCCGCTCTGCCACACCTCTCAGCTGCTCCACACCCAGGCCGCTCGGCCACACCTCGCCCGTGCTACACCAGCACAGTTCAGAGGTTTATTTTCATAACATTTCCCACGTCCCCTGAGCATCGTAAACACGGTAGAAGCAACATCCGGGCGGCAGTGACCCGCCCCGAACACGGCTCCCTACCAGCAGGCCACCCCGAGGACGGCCACCCCCGAGGACGGCCACCCCCGAGGGCGGCCACCCCCGAGGACGGCCACCCCCGAGGACGGCCACCCCCGAGGACGGCCACCCCCGAGGACGGCCACCCCCGAGGGCGGCCACCCCCGAGGACGGCCACCCCCGAGGGCGGCCACCCCCGAGGGCGGCCACCCCCGAGGACGGCCACTCCCGAGGACGGCCACCCCCGAGGACGGCCACCCCCGAGGACGGGCACTCCAGGAAGGTGGGGCCACACACACTCCAGGAAGGTGGGGCCACACACACACACACACACACTCCAGGAAGGTGGGGCCACACACACACACACACACACTCCAGGAAGGTGGGGCCACACACACACACACACACCAGGAAGGACACACTCCACAGGGTGGTGTAGGACAAATACCAATGGCCACTAATTATCAAAGCATAGCCAGACGACCCGTCTCACAACCACCATTACACCTTTCCTTGTGCGAAGACTGGCTGCACTGGTCCGGGGGGGGGGGCGCAGGGTGTGGTTGGGGGGGAGGGGGATGGCTGGCAGGGGAGGGGCGTGGGGAGGGGCGTGGGGAGTGGGGGGAGGTGACGGGTATTGAAGGGACGACGGGGGAAAAAAAGCGGTAAAACCAAACTCGAGAAAATGCGGATGCAATTTTCAGGCGGCGGTCCTTGTAGGGTTGTAGTGTGGCCCGAGTGCGGCCCACGTCCCTGGCCGACACGGGGGAGCCTTACCTTTTCCCTGGCCCACGTCCCTGGAAAGGGACGCCCTCGTCCACGCCAGGGACAGCCCACGGCCCACACCCTCGCTCTTACTTGTTTACTGGAAGCCACTTTCTCTGCTAAAAATATATTCAGAATCATCCTATACATGGCCATATGTATGCATATACATGGCCAGCGAGCGTGTGGGTGTTGAGAGCTTACAACAGCAGATAATATACACAGACGTGATCCGTGTCTGGTATTTACCGCCATAATAAGGCTTGAGACGTGTCACGGGCTGGACCGTGTATGATGCCGGCTCACCATACACTTGAAGACCATTGTTTGTGAGCTGAAGACCGCGGAGCAGATGAGCCAGGGCCTGACGCCGCCTCGCTGGCACGAGCAAGAGCACTCTACACACAAGAGACTCGTCAAGAGTGGCTGTCAGGCAATTTCCAGGAGCTGCTGGAGCCTTGACGAGTGTGGGAGAGCTGGTTAGAGCGGTGTCGTCATGTTGGGCGCACCTCCCCGAGCAGCGACGCTGACAAAGTGGTTGACGATAAAGATCTGCCGTGGCAGTGAGGACGCCGCTCCGGATGTGCCAACTAACGTCGACGTTGTCTTGCAGATCGCCTGGTGTCGAAACGTTGACTCGAGATAGTGGAAGTGAGTAAGGGAATGCGCAATGACTTTCCTTGGCGCCATACTCCAGTGAAGGTGAATTGTCACGTCTTCCTTAACTGTTGTGGGTGGAGATTATCTACAAGAAACATGAGGACGAGCGGCTTATGATCCATCACTGGCTCAAAATATGGCACCCCAGCAAGGCCAAACACCACATACATCCACCACTCTCCTCCCAACACTGTGTTCACTCACAGGATGAGTGACGCACACAACACTCCCCTAGGGTCGCCAGAGAACTCATTCTCACTCCCTTCAGTTTGGTGGCGAAGCTGAGACTCCCCGCCTCAGCGGAGAGGGGCCTTAATATTTCTATTGTAAAGAAATGCTGCACGACAGATCACCTGTGGTGAAATGTCAGACTTGAGAAGAACTTACGCACCAAACTGAGCCACCTTTGGGATCGAACTAGGCCTGTAACACATTATGCGAGTGTGGAGTACTACTACTAACAGAATTCGCATGGACTCTATCTCTGCTGACGACTTAAAACTGATCCGATATTAGCCGACCAAAATCGCCTATTCCAAATGTATCATTCTGCCAGGAGGCCTGGTCGACGACCGGGCCGCGGGGACACTAAGCCCCGGAAGCACCTCAAGGTAGCCTGTGCTGAGAATACCTTCCGAGTCGAGTTTGAGGAGTTACGCTTTTCCTTACACATTTCTTACAATTGGAGGGTGATTACTGCACACTTCCTTACAGATGATGGGTCACACACACAAGACCACATAGAAATTACCGGAAAAAATCCCAGAAGAACAGTATAAGCCATTGTTTACCCCCCCCCCCCCCAATGAAGAACATGAAAGTTGAAGCTCCGGACAATATCCAATGCTTTATGAATGATATCCAATGCTTTATGAATGATATCCAATGCTTTATGAATGATATCCAATGCTTTATGAATGATATCCAATGCTTTATGAATGATATCCAATGCTTTATGAATGATATCCAATGCTTTATGAATGATATCCAATGCTTTATGAATGATATCCAATGCTTTATGAATGATATCTAAAGCTTTATGAATGATATCCAAAGCTCTGATAATACAACTGATAATAGTACGAGGACAGCAGATCTTTAAAATGAAAGTGCCAACATGGCCATGCACTCGGCTCCTGGTCCCCGACTCCTGGAACGTCAGGTTTACAAAGAAACACAGTACCAGTAGCACGAGCGTTATATGACAAAGAGTGCTGGGAAGACGGGACACCACGAGCGTAGCTCTCATCCTGTAACTACACTTAGGTAATTACGAGCGCTTAGTGTAGTATGGAGTAAGAGTTTGGAAGGGAGCCGGTCGGCCGAGCGGACAGCACGCTGGACTTGTGATCCTGTGGTCCTGGGTTCGATCCCAGGCGCCGGCGAGAAACATTGGACATAGTTTCTTTCACCCTGAATGCCCCTGTTACCTAGCAGTAAAATAGGTACCTGGGTGTTAGTCAGCTGTCACAGGCTGCTTCCTGGGGGTGGAGGCCTGGTCGAGGACCGGGCCGCGGGGACACTAAAAGCCCCGAAATCATCTCAAGATAACCTCAAGAGAGTGAAATACCAGAAGCACTTAAATCGCCAGATATTTCCACTCCACAAGGGAGGATTTTTGTTCTTAAAGCACTACAATCACCTTCTGTGGTTGATTATTCCTTAAAGGGAGATTATGGCGCAGCGCTGGGGATTATCTACCTCAGAGAAAGCCTCAGGTATGGTGTCTTGTGGTCTCAATAAACTTACTTGAACCTCTGCATTCATCTTATCTTGAGGTTATCTTGAGATGATTTCGGGGCTTTAGTGTCCCCGAGGCCCGGTCCTCGACCAGGCCTCCACCCCCAGGAAGCAGCCCGTGACAGCTGACTAACTCCCAGGTACCTATTTACTGCTAGGTAACAGGGGCATTTAGGGTGAAAGAAACTTTGCCCATTTGTTTCTGCTTCGTGCGGGAATCGAACCCGCGCCACAGAATTACGAGTCCCGCGCGCTATCCACCAGGCTACGAGGCCCTAAGACAGAATAATTCATGAAGACAGAATAATTTGCACAAAGGAGGAAGTAATTATCAAAAGAAGGCACCAAGCCGGGACGGCTATATGTAGTGACTATGTAGGAAGCAAAGCGTTCGCTAAAACTTATAAAGCGGTTGACGCTAACATATGTAACTAAAGCTTTTGAGAGTGCAGCCGTAGCAGCTGTAACTCCCAGGTACCTATTTACTGCTAGCTGAACAGGGCCATCAGGGTGAAAGAAACTCTACCCATTTGTTTCCGCCTCCGCCGGGGATACAACCCGGAACCTCTTGCAGTCTCCGTGGTGTAGTGGTAAGACACTCGCCTGGCGTTCCGCGAGCGCTATGTCATGGGTTCGTATCCTGGCCGGGGAGGATTTACTGGGCGCAATTCCTTAACTGTAGCCTCTGTTTAACGCAACAGTAAAATGTGTACTTGGATGAAAAACGATTCTTCGCGGCAGGGGATCGTATTCCAGGGACCATAGGATTAAGGACTTGCCCGAAACGCTACGCGTACTAGTGGCTCTACAAGAATGTAACAACTCTTGTATATATCTCAAAAAAAAAAAAAAAAAAAAAAAAATATATATAAGCCTTAAACCTGGAAACACAAACCCAAACTGTCTCTATTTTCCGCTTGTTACAACTTGTAGTAAAGTTGTTACATCTTGGCTTAACGTGTTTATGACGTATTAGAACGTTGTTACAACGTGCTATATTGGTTGTTATAACTGGTCAGGTGTTAAAACTTGTTCGAATGTTGTACCAACGTCGTAGTTTCGCTGTGAGTTTGGCTGGCATCTGACGTTTAATGAACATGACAAATCAAACATGAGCCTGAAAAGTGATGGAGTGGATTATGAGACCCTTCAAACCCTGGGTTTCGCCCCCACAATGTTCCTACTCTTCTTGCTCTTTCTACCTTGAATCCTGCGCGGTATTCCACTTCCCTCCACACATTCCAAGGAGGCCTGGTCGACGACCGGGCCGCGGGGACGCTGAGCCCCGGAAGCACCTCAAGGTAACCTCCCTTTCCAGGCATAATGACCTGTATATGTGGGCCGCTCCAAGCAACACCTAAGTAGACTTATCACAAGAGAAGACGAGCCTGGCCCAAGGACTTGAGGAGTAGGAGAACTCCCATAGCCCACTTCAGGTATACTCCAGGTATACTCCACGTCTACTCCAGGTATAATCCAGGTATACTCCAGGTATACACTGATAACAACGTACAGGTAGAATGAAATGCGCTGTAGGTCCCGGTACAGGTTATCTTAAGATGATTTCGGGGCTTTAGTGTACCCGCGGCCCGGTCCTCGACCAGGCCTCCACCCCCCAGAAGCAGCCCGTGACAGCTGACTAACACCCAGGTACCTATTTTACTGCTAGGTAACAGTGGCATAAGGTGAAAGAAACTCTGCCCATTGTTTCTCGCCGGCGCCCGGGATCGAACCCGGGACCAAAGGATCACAAGTCCAGCGTGCTGTCCGCTCGGCCGACCGGCTCCCACCGGTACATGTGAATAGTTTACGGTGTAACACCTCCAATTGTAACACCGCCATAATGTACCACTATAATGGAACATAAAAAATGGTTACTAATGTAAACACTACTTATCCTGAGTAACACTTCCTCATTGGTTGCACTTGATAACACTGTTATGAGCTGACATATGATGGTTACACCGGAACCAAAGGTACACTGCCAATAAGGAAATGCTAACACAAGGATTAAATACGCTGCCACCATCAGCCTTTGACCATTGAGACTATATCAAGCAACGAGGCAAGAAACATTGCTTGACTTGGAGAGTACTTTCTATGACTGTCATTAATTATGGGACGGTTGTCAGCCACTATATCCAAAAGGCTAAGAGGATTCAACAATTGACACAGACGGGAAATTTAACATGAGTTTTATTGAGAACAAAATTATGTCAATCACCACTTATAAATCCTACTCTAACACTGGCAAAAATTTAAGAAATTTGGACATGGAACAAAAACTCAGAGATCACACACATTACCTTAAGACCTCTGTCTCTCCCTGGCTGAGATGTTCTTCACAGACCCGCTCTTGATCCCGGTGTACCGCACTCTGCCTTCCCTAAGTCCCTAGAGGACCTCTATATACAACCCCCACAGGGGGGAGGGGGAGATCTGCTGTTGCTACCCACCAAGAGTGTACAAACACTCAAGAAATATTTCAATAAGCTTGTTTGACATTCACCCTACACTCTTCAAGAGAGGAGTTATTAATTACGTGTGTGACTGACCTCTGACCTGGCCAAAAGGGGGGGATCCAGGGATGTTTACACATAAGAATCTGGAGTCTAATTTCCTTGCATGAAATATTACATACTTGAAACTATGCTAACTAAGACTAACCCAGGAATTTTTAATCAATATACAAGATAAACCGGAGGTCATCTGGGCTGACCTCTTGGAGAAGGCTTCCCTGGGTGTGAACTCTAAGGGGGGGGGGGTCCTGGGTGTTACAACGGTAGTATGTTATGGTGGTGAGTGAGCGTATGGTGCAGCCCGGGACGTGTATGGTGCAGGTTCGAGGCTGGAGTGGTGGTGGGCGGCTCGCTGCCCCTCACTGGACTCTCCACTACCTGGCCTAATCCTCGGCTTTGTTGGTGTCGCTCCTCGAAACATCTTAAACCACTTAATTACAAGTCCAGTCAGGTGGAGCAGCGTCAACCAGACGGAGCGGGGGCAGCGTCAACCAGGCAGGGCAGCGTCAACCAGGCGGAGCAGCGCCAACCAGGCGGAGCGGGGGCAGCGTCAACCAGCCGGAGCAGCGCCAACCAGGCGGAGCGGGGGCAGCGTCAACCAGGCGGAGCGGGGCAGCGTCAACCAAGCGGAGCAGCGTCAACCAGGCGGAGCGGGGGCAGCGTCAACCAGGCGGGGCAGCGTCAACCAGGCGGAGCAGCGCCAACCAGGCGGAGCGGGGGCAGCATCAACCAGGCGGGGGCAGCATCAACCAGGCGGGGCAGCGTCAACCAGGCGGAGCAGCGCCAACCAGGCGGAGCGGGGGCAGCGTCAACCAGCCGGAGCAGCGCCAACCAGGCAGAGCGGGGGCAGCGTCAACCAGGCGGAGCGGGGCAGCGTCAACCAGGCGGGGCAGCGTCAACCAGGCGGAGCGGGGGCAGCGTCAACCAGGCGGGGCAGCGTCAACCAGGCGGAGCAGCGCCAACCAGGCGGAGCCGGGGCAGCGTCAACCAGCCGGAGCAGCGCCAACCAGGCGGAGCGGGGGCAGCGTCAACCAGGCGGAGCGGGGCAGCGTCAACCAGGCGGAGCAGGGGCAGCGTCAACCAGGCGGAGCGGGGCAGCGTCAACCAGGCAGAGCGGGGCAGCGTCAACCAGGCGGAGCGGGGGCAGCGTCAACCAGGCGGAGCGGGGGCAGCGTAAACCAGGCGGAGCAGCGTCAACCAGGCGGAGCGGGGGCAGCGTCAACCAGGCGGAGCGGGGGCAGCATAAACCAGGCGGAGCAGCGTCAACCAAGCGGAGCGGGGGCAGCATCAACCAGGCAGAGCGGGGCAGGGTCAACCAGGCGGAGCGGGGGCAGCGTCAACCAGGCGGAGCGGGGGCAGCGTCAACCAGGCGGAGCGGGGCAGCGTCAACCAGGCGGAGCGGGGCAGCGTCAACCAGGCGGAGCGGGGGCAGCGTCAACCAGGCAGAGTGGGGCAGCGTCAACCAGGCAGAGCGGGGGCAGCGTCAACCAGGCGGAGCGGGGCAGCGTCAACCAGGCGGAGCGGGGCAGCGTCAACCAGGCGGAGCGGGGCAGCGTCAACCAGGCGGAGCGGGGGCAGCGTCAACCAGGCGGAGCGGGGGCAGCGTCAACCAGGCGGAGCGGGGCAGCGTCAACCAGGCGGAGCGGGGGCAGCGTCAACCAGGCGGAGCGGGGGCAGCGTCAACCAGGCGGAGCGGGGGCAGCGTCAACCAGACGGAGCGGGGCAGCGTCAACCAGGCGGAGCGGGGGCAGCGTCAACCAGCCGGAGCAGCGCCAACCAGGCGGAGCAGGGGCAGCGTCAACCAGGCGGAGCGGGGCAGCGTCAACCAGGCGGAGCAGGGGCAGCGTCAACCAGGCGGAGCGGGGCAGCATCAACCAGGCAGAGCGGGGCAGCGTCAACCAGGCGGAGCGGGGGCAGCGTCAACCAGGCGGAGCGGGGGCAGCGTAAACCAGGCGGAGCAGCGTCAACCAGGCGGAGCGGGGGCAGCGTCAACCAGGCGGAGCGGGGGCAGCATAAACCAGGCGGAGCAGCGTCAACCAAGCGGAGCGGGGGCAGCATCAACCAGGCGGAGCGGGGCAGCGTCAACCAGGCGGAGCGGGGGCAGCGTCAACCAGGCGGAGCGGGGGCAGCGTCAACCAGGCGGAGCGGGGCAGCATCAACCAGGCGGAGCGGGGCAGCGTCAACCAGGCGGAGCGGGGGCAGCGTCAACCAGGCAGAGCGGGGCAGCGTCAACCAGGCAGAGCGGGGGCAGCGTCAACCAGGCGGAGCGGGGCAGCGTCAACCAGGCGGAGCGGGGCAGCGTCAACCAGGCGGAGCGGGGCAGCGTCAACCAGGCGGGGGGCGGAGCGGGGCAGCGTCAACCAGGCGGAGCGGGGCAGCGTCAACCAGGCGGAGCGGGGGCAGCGTCAACCAGGCGGAGCAGCGTCAACCAGGCGGAGCGGGGGCAGCGTCAACCAGGCGGAGCGGGGGCAACGTCAACCAGGCGGAGCAGCGTCAACCAGGCAAAGCGGGGGCAGCGTCAACCAGGCGGAGCGGGGGCAGCGTCAACCAGGCGGAGCGGGGGCAACGTCAACCAGGCGGAGCGGGGGCAGCGTCAACCAGGCGGAGCAACGTCAACCAGGCAGAGCAGGGGCAGCGTCAACCAGGCGGAGCGGGGGCAGCGTCAACCAGGCGGAGCGGGGGCAGCGTCAACCAGCCGGAGCAGCGTCAACCAGGCGGAGCGGGGCAGCATCAACCAGGCGGAGCGGGGGCAGCGTCAACCAGTCGGAGCAGCGTCAACCAGGCGGAGCAGGGGCAGCGTCAACCAGGCGGAGCAGCGTCAACCAGGCGGAGCGGGGGCAGCGTCAACCAGGCGGAGCGGGGCAGCGTCAACCAGGCGGAGCGGGGGCAGCGTCAACCAGCCGGAGCAGCGTCAACCGGGCGGAGCGGGGCAGCATCAACCAGGCGGAGCGGGGGCAGCGTCAACCAGGCGGAGCGGGGGGCAGCGTCAACCAGGCGGAGCGGGGCAGCGTCAACCAGGCGGAGCGGGGCAGCATCAACCAGCCGGAGCAGCGTCAACCAGGCGGAGCGGGGCAGCATCAACCAGGCGGAGCGGGGGCAGCGTCAACCAGGCGGAGCGGGGCAGCGTCAACCAGGCGGAGCGGGGCAGCGTCAACCAGGCGGAGCGGGGCAGCGTCAACCAGCCGGAGCAGCGTCAACCGGGCGGAGCGGGGCAGCATCAACCAGGCGGAGCGGGGGCAGCGTCAACCAGGCGGAGCGGGGGCAGCGTCAACCAGGCGGAGCGGGGGCAGCGTCAACCAGGCGGAGCGGGGGCAGCGTCAACCAGGCGGAGCGGGGGCAGCGTCAACCAGGCGGAGCGGGGGCAGCGTCAACCAGGCGGAGCGGGGGCAGCGGGCAGCGTCAACCAGGCGGAGCGGGGGCAGCGTCAACCAGGCGGGCAGCGTCAACCAGGCGGAGCGGGGCAGCGTCAACCAGGCGGAGCGGGGGCAGCGTCAACCAGGCGGAGCGGGGGCAGCGTCAACCAGGCGGAGCGGGTGCAGCGTCAACCAGGCGGAGCGGGTGCAGCGTCAACCAGGCGGAGCGGGGGCAGCGTCAACCAGGCGGAGCGGGGGCAGCGTCAACCAGGCGGAGCGGGGCAGCGTCAACCAGGCGGAGCGGGTGCAGCGTCAACCAGGCGGAGCGGGGGTAGCGTCAACCAGGCGGAGCGAGGGCAGCGTCAACCAGGCGGAGCGGGGGCAGCGTCAACCAGGCGGAGCGGGGCAGCGTCAACCAGGCGGAGCGGGGCAGCGTCAACCAGGCAGAGCAGCGTCAACCAAGTAAGGCTAAAAACTGTCAAGCCGGTAAAGTACATAACTTCAAGAGCCCAACTAAGATATTACAACGGTCTTGTAAGAAGTAAAATATAGTGATGACCCGTCATATAATTACAGTGACGGGTTGCGGGTTAGTAATGACCTCACCCAAGAGGGTAAGCGCACTTGCCGCTAAATCACCGCTCCTGGGAGCCAACTAATGTGTTTGAATTGCTCGTATTAATGGTGGTTTGTGAGCACAACTTGAATTTAATAATTTGATATGACAGTTATGACAAAGTTAGCGGATGATGATAGTTGAAGGATAGCGTGGGGTGAGACAGGGTCATTACACACCTGAAGCTCTCCCCCACACCTGAAGCTCTCTCCCACACACCTGAACCTCTCTCTCCCACACACCTGAACCCCTCACACACACACACCTGAACCTCTCACACACACACCTGAACCTCTCTCACACACACACACCTGAACCTCTCACACACACACACACACCTGAACCTCTCACACACACACACACACCTGAACCTCTCACACACACACACCTGAACCTCTCACACACACACACACACACACACACACACACACACCTGAACCTCTCACACACACACACACACACACACACACACACCTGAACCTCTCACACACACACACACCTGAACCCCTCTCACACACACACCTGAACCTCTCACACACACACACCTGAACCTCTCACACACACACACCTGAACCTCTCACACACACACACACCTGAACCTCTCACACACACACACACCTGAACCTCTCACACACACACACACCTGAACCTCTCACACACACACACCTGAACCTCTCACACACACACACCTGAACCTCTCACACACACACACCTGAACCTCTCACACACACACACCTGAACCTCACACACACACACCTGAACCTCTCACACACACACACACCTGAACCTCTCACACACACACACACCTGAACCTCACACACACACACCTGAACCTCTCACACACACACACCTGAACCTCTCACACACACACACCTGAACCTCTCACACACACACACCTGAACCTCTCACACACACACACCTGAACCTCTCACACACACACCTGAACCTCTCACACACACACACCTGAACCTCTCACACACACACACCTGAACCTCTCACACACACACACCTGAACCTCACACACACACCTGAACCTCTCACACACACACACCTGAACCTCTCACACACACACACACACCTGAACCTCTCACACACACACACACACACACACACCTGAACCTCTCTCACACACACACACACACACCTGAACCTCTCACACACACACACACCGGAACCTCTCACACACACACACACCTGAACCTCACACACACACACACACACACACCTGAACCTCTCACACACACACACACACACACACACCTTAACCTCACACACACACACACACACACACCTGAACCTCTCACACACACACACACACACACACACACCTGAACCTCTCACGCACACACACACCTGAACCTCTCACGCACACACACACCTGAACCTCACACACACACACACCTGAACCTCTCACACACACACACACCTGAACCTCTCACACACACACACCTGAACCTCTCACACACACACACCTGAACCTCTCACACACACACACCTGAACCTCTCACACACACACACACCTGAACCTCTCTCACACACACACACACACCTGAACCTCTCACACACACACACACACCTGAACCTCTCTCACACACACACACCTGAACCTCTCTCACACACACACCACCTCTCTCACACACACACAACCTCTCTCACACACACACCTGAACCTCTCTCACACACACACACCTGAACCTCTCTCACACACACACACCTGAACCTCTCTCACACACACACACCTGAACCTCTCCCACACACACCTGAACCTCTCCCACACACACCCGAACCTCTCCCACACACACCCGAACCTCTCACACACACACACCTGAACCTCACACACACACACACACACCTGAACCTCTCTCACACACACACACCTGAACCTCTCTCACACACACACACCTGAACCTCTCTCTCACACACACACCTGAACCTCTCCCCACACACACACCTGAACCTCTCCCACACACACCCGAACCTCTCCCACACACACCCGAACCTCTCCCACACACACCCGAACCTCTCCCACACACCCGAACTTCTCCCCCCACACACCTGAACTTCTCCCCTACACACCTGAACTTCTCCCCCACACACCTGAACTTCTCCCACACACACCCGAACTTCTCCCCCCACACACCTGAACTTCTCCCCCCCACAAACCTGAACTTCTCCCCTACACACCTGAACTTCTCCCCCACACACCTGAACCTCTCCCACACACCTGAACCTCTCCCACACACCTGAACCTCTCCCACACACCTGAACCTCTCCCACACACCTGAACCTCTCCCACACACCTGAACCTCTCCCACACACCTGAACCTCTCCCACACACCTGAACCTCTCCCACACACCTGAACCTCTCCCACACACCTGAAGCTCGTGTAGGGTCATCCTCCAGCCAAAGATCTAAAAGTGATTCCATTCACCCGCCAACCCCCCTCCCCTCTCTTGAGGTTATCTTGAGATGATTTCGGGGCTTAGCGTCCCGGCGGCCCGGTCCTCGACCAGGCCTCCTTTTTGTTACCTCCAGGAAGCAGCCCATAGCAGTTGTCTAACTCCCAGGTACCTATTTACTGCTAGGTAACAGGGGCATTCAGGGTGAAAGAAACTTTGCCCATTTGTTTCTGCCTCGTGCGGGAATCGAACCCGCGCCACAGAATTACGAGTCCTGCGCGCTATCCACCAGGCTACGAGGCCCCATATATATGCACAATACGCTAATATAATATTAATTTATGTTTGAGAAAATTCCAGTATTGAACGAACATCATGTAAAATTGATGAATGCGTCTGTGGGGTCGACCGCTGGATGGAATGGCCACGAGTCGAGGGCGGGTTGCCTCTTCATATAATTCCCTGAACTTATAAAGGAAGCCGTCCTCAGGTTGTGCTCATCCATACAGTGATTCGCCCCAATACAACAGCCAAACCACTTTATTTATAAGTGATAAACACCTTACACACGATCCACTTAATGTACTTAAGTACTTTTCTCGAATGATGCTTCGTTCACCTCTGCTCGAGTTGCACGTCTAAGTGCTTCCCTGGAAACACAAACCGAAACTGTCTCTATTTTCCACTTGTTACAACTTGTAATAAAGTTGTTACATCTTGGCTTAACGTGTTTATGACGTATTAGAACGTTGTTACAACTTGCTATATTGGTTGTTACAACTGGTTAGGAAGTGTCAAAACTTGTTCGAACGTTGTACCAACGTCGGAGTTTCGGTGTGTGTTTGGCGGCTTCACCCTCGTAGTACAAATACAGATAAATCGCCAACAGAATCTAACCATTTAACCTATGGCTAACTATACATAATTTTAATGTATAATATTAATTTATATATGATAACATACCTATTATCATTACATAATCCATTAAAATAGGTAAGTGCACCTTGTGGGGGCAGCCACCGCTTTAACGAGCCTGACCTGCGGATACGTGTACTAGAGAGTCCTGTGTAGTGTGTTATATTCTTAAACTATTCTTGCGTCCAGTTCTTGAGGCACAGATGTTCTCCTGACAAGGTCAACATTCTCACAACTCTTCAGACACAGATCACAGTGTTCTCCTGACAAGGTCAACATTCTCACAACTCTTCAGACACAGATCACAGTGTTCTCCTGACAAGGTCAACATTCTCTCAACTCTTCAGACACAGATCACAGTGTTCTCCTGACAAGGTCAACATTCTCACAACTCTTCAGACACAGATCACAGTGTTCTCCTGACATGGTCAACATTCTCACAACTCTTCAGACACAGATCACAGTGTTCTCCTGACATGGTCAACATTCTCTCAACTCTTCAGACACAGATCACAGTGTTCTCCTGACAAGGTCAACATTCTCACAACTCTTCAGACACAGATCACAGTGTTCTCCTGACAAGGTCAACATTCTCTCAACTCTTCAGACACAGATCACAGTGTTCTCCTGACAAGGTCAACATTCTCTCAACTCTTCAGACACAGATCACAGTGTTCTCCTGACATGGTCAACATTCTCTCAACTCTTCAGACACAGATCACAGTGTTCTCCTGACAAGGTCAACATTCTTTCAACTCTTCAGACACAGATCACAGTGTTCTCCTGACAAGGTCAACATTCTCTCAACTCTTCAGACACAGATCACAGTGTTCTCCTGACATGGTCAACATTCTCTCAACTCTTCAGACACAGATCACAGTGTTCTCCTGACAAGGTCAACATTCTCTCAACTCTTCAGACACAGATCACAGTGTTCTCCTGACAAGGTCAACATTCTTTCAACTCTTCAGACACAGATCACAGTGTTCTCCTGACAAGGTCAACATTCTCTCAACTCTTCAGACACAGATCACAGTGTTCTCCTGACAAGGTCAACATTCTCTCAACTCTTCAGACACAGATCACAGTGTTCTCCTGACATGGTCAACATTCTCTCAACTCTTCAGACACAGATCACAGTGTTCTCCTGACAAGGTCAACATTCTCTCAACTCTTCAGACACAGATCACAGTGTTCTCCTGACATGGTCAACATTCTCTCAACTCTTCAGACACAGATCACAGTGTTCTCCTGACAAGGTCAACATTCTTTCAACTCTTCAGACACAGATCACAGTGTTCTCCTGACAAGGTCAACATTCTTTCAACTCTTCAGACACAGATCACAGTGTTCTCCTGACAAGGTCAACATTCTCACAACTCTTCAGACACAGATCACAGTGTTCTCCTGACATGGTCAACATTCTTTCAACTCTTCAGACACAGATCACAGTGTTCTCCTGACAAGGTCAACATTCTTTCAACTCTTCAGACACAGATCACAGTGTTCTCCTGACATGGTCAACATTCACACAACTCTTCAGACACAGATCACAGTGTTCTCCTGACATGGTCAACATTCTCACAACTCTTCAGACACAGATCACAGTGTTCTCCTGACATGGTCAACATTCTCACAACTCTTCAGACACAGATCACAGTGTTCTCCTGACAAGGTCAACATTCTCACAACTCTTCAGACACAGATCACAGTGTTCTCCTGACATGGTCAACATTCTCACAACTCTTCAGACACAGATCACAGTGTTCTCCTGACATGGTCAACATTCTCACAACTCTTCAGACACAGATCACAGTGTTCTCCTGACATGGTCAACATTCTCACAACTCTTCAGACACAGATCACAGTGTTCTCCTGACAAGGTCAACATTCTCACAACTCTTCAGACACAGATCACAGTGTTCTCCTGACAAGGTCAACATTCTCACAACTCTTCAGACACAGATCACAGTGTTCTCCTGACATGGTCAACATTCTCTCAACTCTTCAGACACAGATCACAGTGTTCTCCTGACATGGTCAACATTCTCTCAACTCTTCAGACACAGATCACAGTGTTCTCCTGACAAGGTCAACATTCTCACAACTCTTCAGACACAGATCACAGTGTTCTCCTGACAAGGTCAACATTCTCACAACTCTTCAGACACAGATCACAGTGTTCTCCTGACAAGGTCAACATTCTCACAACTCTTCAGACACAGATCACAGTGTTCTCCTGACATGGTCAACATTCTCTCAACTCTTCAGACACAGATCACAGTGTTCTCCTGACATGGTCAACATTCTCTCAACTCTTCAGACACAGATCACAGTGTTCTCCTGACAAGGTCAACATTCTCTCAACTCTTGAGCAAACAGGAAGTGGTGATCAAAATGTGTAGACAATATTGGTGGTGTGTGGAGCACCGCCAACTATCCATGTCTTGAGGGTCAACACACCTGTAAGTCTACACCTGAAGCCCGTCTCCAACAAGTGGTTCTGTGATTAATGTGGAAGTCAATGGTCGTTAGTGTCCAGTCTCTGGCCATCCTCCATCCTCACTATCCTCACCGGTCATTAACCTTCCCTACCACCACCCTAGCCCTACCACACTAGCCCTCCACCACGCCACCCCTCCACCACCCTAGCCCTACCACACTAGCCCCTACCACACTAGCCCCTACCACACCACCCTCTGCCACACTAGCCCTCTACCACACTAGCCCCCTACCACACCACCCTCTGCCACACTAGCCCTACCACACTAGCCCCTACCACACTAGCCCCTACCACACCACCCTCTGCCACACTAGCCCCCTTAGCCCTCTACACACTAGACCCCTACCACACCACCCTCTGCCACCCTAGCCCCAGCCCCACCACACTAGCCCCTACCACACCACCCTCTGCCACACTAGCCCCCTACCACACCACCCTCTGCCACACTAGCACCACACTACACCACCACACTAGCCCTCCACCACACTAGCCCTCCACCACACTAGCCCTCCACCACACTAGCCCTCCACCACACCACCCTCCACCACACCACCCTCCACACGACACCACCCTCCACCACACCCTCCACCACACCACCTCCACCACACCACCACCCCTCCCACACCACCCTCTGCCACACTAGCCCTCCACCACACACACCCTCCACCACACAAACCCTCCACCACACAAACCCTCCACCACACCAACCCTCCACCACACAACCCTCCACCACACAAACCCTCCACCACACCACCCTCCACCACACACCCTCCACCACACTACCCTCCACCACACAACCCTCCACCACACCACCCTCCACCACACACCCTCCACCACACAACCCTCCACCACACAACCCTCCACCACACCACCCTCCACCACACAACCCTCCACCACACCACCCTCCACCCCTCCACCTCCACCACCCTCCACCACACCACCCTCCACCACACCACCCTCCACCACACCACCCTCCACCACACCACCCCTCCACCACACCACCCCTCCACCACACCACCCTCCACCACACCACCCCCTCCACCACACCACCACCCTCCACCACACCACCCTCCACCACACCACCCTCCACCACACCACCCTCCACCACACCACCCTCCACCACACCACCCTCCACCACACCACCCTCCACCACACCACCCTCCACCACACCACCCTCCACCACACCACCCCCACCACACCACACCACCACCCTCCACCACACCACCCTCCACCACACCACCCTCCACCACACCACCCTCCACCACACCACCCTCCACCACACCACCCCCTCCACCACACCACCCTCCACCACACCACCCTCCACCACACCACCCTCCACCACACCACCCTCCACCACACAAACCCTCCACCACACCACCCTCCACCACACCACCCTCCACCACACCACCCTCCACCACACCACCCTCCACCACACACCCTCCACCACACAACCCTCCACCACACCTCACCCTCCACCACACCTCACCCTCCACCACACCTCACCCTCCACCACACCTCACCCTCCACCACACCTCACCCTCCACCACACCTCACCCTCCACCACACCTCACCCTCCACCACACCACCCTCCACCACACCACCCTCCACCACACCACCCTCCACCACACCACCCTCTACCACACCACCGCCCCATCGTATTACTACCCACCTAACTACCTCCAACACTACCGTCTACCACACTACTCATCTACCACCACACCTGCACTCTACCTCCCGCCGCTCCAGCACATGTGGGTCTTCAAATACACCTGTCGTGGGTGTACACACACGTGTACATATGGGTGTAGGTGTACACATGTGTACCTGTGTGTGTTCCAGCGTTGACTTTGATAACCAAGATGGTAAACTACTTCACCTCTGAGAACACAAGTTTGAACTATGATATCTTTATCATGGTCACTAAACACACGTTTGAACTATGATATCTTTATCATGGTCACTAAACACAAGTTTGAACTATGATATCTTTATCATGGTCACTAAACACAAGTTTGAACTATGATATCTTTATCATGGTCACTAAACACACGTTTGAACTATGATATCTTTATCATGGTCACTAAACACACGTTTGAACTATGATATCTTTATCATGGTCACTAAACACAAGTTTGAACTATGATATCTTTATCATGGTCACTAAACACAAGTTTGAACTATGATATCTTTATCATGGTCACTAAACACACGTTTGAACTATGATATCTTTATCATGGTCACTAAACACAAGTTTGAACTATGATATCTTTATCATGGTCACTAAACACACGTTTGAACTATGATATCTTTATCATGGTCACTAAACACAAGTTTGAACTATGATATCTTTATCATGGTCACTAAACACAAGTTTGAACTATGATATCTTTATCATGGTCACTAAACACACGTTTGAACTATGATATCTTTATCATGGTCACTAAACACAAGTTTGAACTATGATATCTTTATCATGGTCACTAAACACAAGTTTGAACTATGATATCTTTATCATGGTCACTAAACACACGTTTGAACTATGACATCTTTATCATGGTCACTAAACACAAGTTTGAACTATGATATCTTTATCATGGTCACTAAACACAAGTTTGAACTATGATATCTTTATCATGGTCACTAAACACACGTTTGAACTATGATATCTTTATCATGGTCACTAAACACAAGTTTGAACTATGATATCTTTATCATGGTCACTAAACACAAGTTTGAACTATGATATCTTTATCATGGTCACTAAACACAAGTTTGAACTATGATATCTTTATCATGGTCACTAAACACACGTTTGAACTATGATATCTTTATCATGGTCACTAAACACACGTTTGAACTATGATATCTTTATCATGGTCACTAAACACACGTTTGAACTATGATATCTTTATCATGGTCACTAAACACACGTTTGAACTATGATATCTTTATCATGGTCACTAAACACACGTTTGAACTATGATATCTTTATCATGGTCACTAAACACAAGTTTGAACTATGATATCTTTATCATGGTCACTAAACACAAGTTTGAACTATGATATCTTTATCATGGTCACTAAACTAGGCCATTAGAATTGAGTGCCTCGTTTAGGTTAGGTGGAGAGTCATTATATGTGGCTTTATTCATTACGGTGTTCAATTATGTTATTATATAATGTTGATATTTGCATATTCACTTGAGAGATTGGAGCTAACTTAAGTGCTGGTGTGGCACTGCTCACATGGGAGTGGCACTGCTCACATGGGAGTGGCACTGCTCACATTGCAGTGGCACTGCTCACATGGCAGTGGCACTGCTCACATGGGAGTGGCACTGCTCACATGGGAGTGGCACTGATCACATGGGAGTGGCACTGCTCACATGGGAGTGGCACTGCTCACATGGGAGTGGCACTGATCACATGGGAGTGGCACTGATCACATGGGAGTGGCACTGCTCACATGGCAGTGGCACTGCTCACATGGGAGTGGCACTGATCACATGGGAGTGGCACTGATCACATGGGAGTGGCACTGCTCACATGGGAGTGGCACTGCTCACATGGGAGTGGCACTGCTCACATGGGAGTGGCACTGCTCACATGGCAGTGGCACTGCTCACATGGCAGTGGCACTGCTCACATGGGAGTGGCACTGATCACATGGGAGTAGCACTGCTTACATGGCAGTGGCACTGCTCACATGGCAGTGGCACTGCTCACATGGCAGTGGCACTGCTCACATGGCAGTGGCACTGCTCACATGGCAGTGGCACTGCTCACATGGGGGGAGGAGTGGCACTGCTCACATGGGAGGAGTGGCACTGCTCACATGGGAGGAGTGGCACTGCTCACATGGGAGGAGGAGTGGCACTGCTCACATGGGAGGAGTGGCACTGCTCACATGGGAGGAGGAGTGGCATTGCTCACATGGGAGGAGGAGTGGCACTGCTCACATGGGAGGAGGAGTGGCACTGCTCACATGGGAGGAGGAGTGGCACTGCTCACATGGGAGGAGGAGTGGCACTGCTCACAAGGCTGCCGGAGGAGTGGCACTGCTCACATGGGAGGAGGAGTGGCACTGCTCACAAGGCTGCCGGAGGAGTGGCACTGCTCACAAGGCTGCCGGAGGAGTGGCACTGCTCACAAGGAAACCCCAGTGGAAGAGTTCGCTGGCCAAGAGAGCGCCAGTCCCCCCTCCTCTGTCAAGGAGAGAGTCGTGGCCTCCTGGCCTAGCCTGCCCTAGCCTGGCCTAGCCTGGCCTAGCCTAGCCTAGCCTAGCCTGGCCTAGCCTGCCCTAGCGTGGCCTAGCCTGGCCTAGCCTAGCCTGGCCTAGCCTGGCCTAGCCTGCCCTAGCCTGGCCTAGCCTGCCCTAGCGTGGCCTAGCCTGGCCTAGCCTAGCCTGGCCTAGCCTGCCCTAGCCTGGCCTAGCCTGCCCTAGCCTGCCCTAGCGTGGCCTAGCCTGGCCTAGCCTGCCCTAGCCTGGCCTAGCCTGGCCTGGCCTAGCCTGGCCTAGCCTGGCCTGGCCTGACCTAGCCTGGCCTAGCCTGGCCTAGCCTGGCCTAGCCTGGCCTAGCCTGTCGACTTGGTTGTGAGGGCGACCATCTGGGTCCTGATGGCTTCAACAGCTTGCATTGATCGCTACAGTGGCAGCCGCGTTTCTTGCAGTTCACCGTCTGATTCCCGAGAGTGGAAGCGATTGGGCAGCAATCCTTCCCTCCGTCATATGCGTGATCCGGGTCCTCAGTGTCCCTACTATGTGCCCCGGCTTAGCGCCCTCTCGCTCGGTGTGCGCTATTAGGAGCGAGTTCAAGATCAATTGTGTATAACCTAACCTAACCTAACCTAACCTAACCTAACCTAACCTAACCTAACCTAACCTAACCACGAAGTATTATATAACTAATGTTGTAAATCATGCAATACTACATCCAAACATTGGTGAGGTGCGTGGGGGGGGAGGAGAGTGGGGGGAGGGGGGGGAGGGGGGTGTTGGGGGTGTGTGTTGGGGGGGTGTGTTGGGGTGGTGTGTTGGGGGTGTGGTGGGGGGGGGGGTGTGGGGGGGTGTGGGGGGAGGGAGATCAGGTGTTAGGAAACAATGTGTCATCTGTCAACCAAAGGTGTGTGATAACAGGTGAGCGCGCAGGGCCGCCGGGTATGATAACAGGTGAGCGCGCAGGGCCGCCGGGTATGATAACAGGCGAGCGTGCAGGGCCGCCGGGTATGATAACAGGCGAGCGTGCAGGGCCGCCGGGTATGATAACAGGCGAGCGTGTAGGGCCGCCGGGTATGATAACATGTTATAACAGGTAAGATAATGGCTTTGGAGATATCTAGCTTGGTGTTCATGCATTAAACAGCCACTAGATTATACCATTAATGGTATGTCTCAGTATACTGTTGTGGTGGGAATACACTTGTAAACTTGACACTTTATGTACTTGATATACATATGTATGTACTTGACATACATATGTATGTATCGTGTGTGCTGCAGACATGCCTTAGCAGACAAGTCCTCCTTTATACTTAGTTACGTCCAACACTAATATCTATAGTCGATGTTTCCTAAATGCAACTTCAAGGGTACTCTAAAGTAGTGTGCGTCTACTTGGAGTGAACTTGAAGAGGAACGTCAATAACTTGGGCTGTATGAGGGGGATCTTACAATAGGGGGCACTGACGGCTGAGTGGACAGCGCTCGGGATTCATAGTCCTAAGGTTCCAGGTTCGATCCCCGGTAGAGGGGGGAAACAAATGGGCAGAGTTTCTTTCTTCCTGATGTCAAGGGGTGAAAGGTGCCCCTGTTCACCTAGCAATAAATAGGTACCTGGGAGTTAGACAGCTGCTACGGACTGCTTCCTGAAGGTGTGTAATAAAAAGGAGGCCTGGTTGAGGACCGGGCCGCGGGGACGCTAAGCCCTGAGACAATCTCAAGATAACCTCAAGATAACCTCTATCAGAAGCTTTTGGGGCCTGCCTAGAATGTCTTAATTGTAAACCTTATCTCTATCAAGAGGTGGATACTGATATGAGTAAATGTCAGGAGGTAAAGCGCAGTGTAGCTACCGGGTTATCTTCAGGTTATCTTGAGATGATTTCGGGGTTTTAGTGCCCCCGCGGCCCGGTCCTCGACCAGGCCTCCACCCCCAGGAAGCAGCCCGTGACAGCTGACTAACTCCCAGGTACCTATTTACTGCTAGGTAACAGGGGCATTCAGGGTGAAAGAAACTTTGCCCATTTGTTTCTGCCTCGTGCGGGAATCGAACCCGCGCCACAGAATTACGAGTCCTGCGCGCTATCCACCAGGCTACGAGGCCCCTCACTAGTGGCTCTATTAGCACACAGTCTTCGTGTAAGTAATCTCTACGACACAACACAAGAGGGCGATTTACTGCTAGTTCACAACTAGTATTAATCGCATTATTATTGCAGGCGAGGAGTCACAATAACGTGGCTGAAGTATGGTGACCAGACCACATACTAGAAGGTGAAGGGACGACGACGTTTCGGTCCGTTCTGGACCATTCTCAAGTGTAGAGAGACCACACACTAGAAGGTGAAGGGACGACGACGTTTCGGTCCGTCCTGGACCATTCTCAAGTGTATAGAGACCACACACTAGAAGGTGAAGGGACGACGACGTTTTGGTCCATCCTGGACCATTCTCAACTGTATAGAGACCACACACTAGAAGGTGAAGGGACGGCGACGTTTTGGTCCATCCTGGACCATTCTCAACTGTATAGAGACCACACACTAGAAGGTGAAGGGAAAGCGACGTTTTGGTCCATCCTGGACCATTCTCAAGTGTATAGAGACCACACACTAGAAGGTGAAGGGACGACGACGTTTCGGTCCGTCCTGGACCATTCTCAAGTGTATAGAGACCACACACTAGAAGGTGAAGGGACGACGACGTTTCGGTCCGTCCTGGACCATTCTCAAGTCCATTGTAAATGGTCCAGGACGGACCGAAACGTCGTCGTCCCTTCACTTTCTAGTGTGTGGTCTGGTCAACCTCATTATTAACTACATCTCCCACCCCCTTCGTAACAGGGGTGGCGAAGGGAATTTTCAGGGGGAAAGCGCCAAGCCACGACGACTATATAGCACTGGGAAGGGGTCAGGATAAGGATTTGGGATGGGACGGGGGGAAAGGAATGGTGCCCGACCACTTGTGGACGGTCGGGGGATTGAACGCCGACCTGCATGAAGCGAGAACGTCGCTCTACCGTCCACCCCAACGTCTTGTTGGCGAGGCGCGGGAATGAGCTGGGTCTGGGGCCAGATTCACGAAGCAGTTACGCAAGCATTTACGAACCTGGGGCCAGATTCACGAAGCAGTTACGCAAGCACTTACGATCCTGGGACCAGATTCACGAAGCAGTTACGCAAGTACTTACGAACTTGGGGCCAGATTCACGAAGCAGTTACGCAAGCACTTACGAACGTGTACATCTTTCCTCAATCTTTGACGGCTTTGGTTACATTTATTAAACAGTTTACAAGCATGAAAACTTGCCAATCAACTGTTGTTATTGTTATAAACAGCCTCCTGGTGCTTCCGAGCTCATTAACTGTTTAATAATTGTAAACAAAGCCGCCAAAGATTGAGAAAAGATGTACAGGTTCGTAAGTGCTTGCGTAACTGCTTCGTGAATCTGGCCCCAGGTTCGTAAATGCTTGCGTAACTGCTTCGTGAACGTGGCCCCAGGTTCGTAAGTGCTTGCGTAACTGCTTCGTGAATCTGACCCCAGGTTCGTAAGTACTTGCGTAACTGCTTCGTGAATCTGGCCCCAGGTTCGTAAGTGCTTGCGTAACTGCTTCGTGAATCTGGCCCCAGGTTCGTAAGTGCTTGCGTAACTGCTTCGTGAATCTGGCCCCAGGTTCGTAAGTACTTGCGTAACTGCTTCGTGAATCTGGCCCCAGGTTCGTAAGTACTTGCATAACTGCTTCGTGAATCTGGCCCCAGGTTCGTAAGTGCTTGCGTAACTGCTTCGTGAATCTGGCCCCAGGTTCGTAAGTGCTTGCGTAACTGCTTCGTGAATCTGGCCCCAGGTTCGTAAGTACTTGCGTAACGGCTTCGTGAATCTGGCCCCAGGTTCGTAAGTGCTTGCGTAACTGCTTCGTGAATCTGGCCCCAGGATACTGTGAGAGTTACAGGCGGTAATATTCACCTGTACAAGGCTCCCACCAACACATTACACACTACAGCAGGAACTCTCCCACTTCACTTCTCTCTCAACACTTCTCCTTAAATGTGAATTGTGATACAAAATTTTCAACCTTTGAGCGCCAAATGTGAGCCCCGGGCGTCTGGTACGATTGTGTAGCTCTCAATTGTGAGCCCCGGGCGTCTGGTCCGTGTGTGGGGCTCACAATTGTGAGCCCCGGGCGTCTGATAGGTGTGACACCAGGCATGAGGCGAACTAGTGTTGAACACACACACACACACGCACACGCACACGCACACACACACACACACACACACAGACAGGAGGCACTGAATTACAGACCAGTGTCCCTAACCTGCATACCATGCAAGTTGATGGAGAAGATTGTGCGAAGAAAGCTAGTGGAACATCTGGAGCGAAAGAACTTTGTAACACAGCATCAACATGGATTCAGGGATGGCAGGTCCTGCCTCACAGGGTTACTTGAATTCTACGACCAGGCAACAAAAATAAGGCAAGAAAGAGAAGGGTGGGCAGACTGCATATTTTTGGATTGTCAGAAAGCCTTTGACACAGTGCCACACAAGAGGCTAGTGAAAAAACTGGAGATGCAGGCTGGAGTGAAAGGGAAGGTACTCCGTTGGATACAGGAGTACCTAAGTAACAGGAGACAACAAGTCAGTGTGAGGGGTGAGGTCTCAGATTGGCGAGACGTTACGAGTGGAGTACCGCAGGGGTCAGTCCTTGGACCTATACTGTTTCTGATATATGTAAATGATCTTCCAGAGGGTATAGAATCGTTTCTCTCAATGTTTGCCGATGATGCAAAAATTATGAGGAGGATTGAAACTGAGGACGATAGTAGGAGGCTACAAGATGACCTAGACAGATTGAGTGAATGGTCCAACAAATGGCTGTTGAAGTTCAACCCGAGTAAATGCAAAGTAATGAAACTAGGTGGTGGAAATAGGAGGCCAAACACAGGATACAGAATAGGAGATGAAGTACTTAATGAAACGAAGAGAGAGAAAGATCTAGGAGTTGATATCACACCAAACCTGTCTCCTGAAGCCCACATAAAAAGAATAACGTCTGCGGCATATGCGAGGCTGGCTAACATCAGAACAGCGTTCAGGAACCTGTGTAAGGAATCATTCAGAATCTTGTACACCACATATGTAAGACCAATCCTGGAGTATGCGGCCCCAGCATGGAGCCCGTACCTTGTCAAGCACAAGACGAAGCTGGAAAAAGTCCAAAGGTATGCCACTAGACTAGTCCCAGAACTAAGAGGCATGAGTTACGAGGAAAGGCTGCGGGAAATGCACCTTACGACACTGGAAGACAGAAGAGTAAGGGGAGACATGATCACAACCTACAAAATCCTCAGAGGAATCGACCGGGTAAACAAGGATAAACTATTCAACACTGGTGGGACGCGAACAAGGGGACACAGGTGGAAACTGAGTACTCACATGAGCCACAGAGACGTTAGAAGGAACTTTTTCAGTGTCAGAGTAGTTAACGGATGGAATGCATTAGGCAGTGATGTGGTGGAGGCTGACTCCATACACAGTTTTAAATGTAGATATGATAGAGCCCAGTAGGCTCAGGAATCTGTACACCAGTTGATTGACAGTTGAGAGGCGGGACCAAAGAGCCAAAGCTCAACCCCCGCAAGCACAAATAGGTGAGTACAAATAGGTGAGTACACACACACACCCACCCCCACAACATAAAATGCTTTCCATGTTATGATTTCAAAAAACAGTCGTATATCACTGGTGTTTAAAGGTGCTTTATGTGACGACCAAATCCTCCCTGCAAGCAGGGAACGAACTCAAACTTCTCATCTCACTCGGGTTTAAACCTCCTTTAAAGCACTCCTCCGGCCTGGCCACACATCTCGCGCAGAGATCTGCTTACTGGACACCGGGAGACAGCAGCCAGGCCCTCCAGCCTGCAGCGTGCCAGCCTGCAGCGTGCCAGCCTGCAGCGTGCCAGCCTGCAGCGTGCCAGCCTGCAGCGTGCCAGCCGGCAGCACGGGGACCCAACACTGCTAAACGTTGGTGTGGTCGGCTTTAGGCTTTACACGTGTCTTAAACTACACCTTCCTGTCCGCTGTCCCACCACACTGCTGGTGGTGGTGGTGGTGGTGGTGATGCCTGAAGGAGTGTTGGAGGAGCCAGTAGTGTGTTGGAGGAGCCAGGGGGGGGGGAGTGTTGGAGGAGCCAGGGGGGGGGGGAGTGTTGGAGGAGCACCACACTCCCCCAAAGGTCATCACAGTGATGAACGGTAATCACCCACAATGCTTGGTTATGGCTATTGTAGTTGTAGGCGGGCCATGATGGGTGATAACGGGCCCCATGATGGGTGATAACGGGCCCCATGATGGGTGATAACGGGCCCCATGATGGGGTGATATCGAGCCCATGATGGGTGATAACGCGCCCATGATGGCTGATAACGCGCCCATGATGGCTGATAACGCGCCCATGATGGCTGATAACGAGCCCATGATGGCTGATAACGGGCCCCATGATGGGTGATAACGAGCCCATGATGGCTGATAACGAGCCCATGATGGGTGATAACGAGCCCATGATGGGTGATAACGAGCCCATGATGGGTGATAACGAGCCCATGATGGGTGATAACGAACCCATGATGGGTGATAACGAGCCCATGATGGGTGATAACGAGCCCATGATGGCTGATAACGCGCCCATGATGGCTGATAACGCGCCCATGATGGCTGATAACGCGCCCATGATGGGTGATAACGAGCCCATGATGGGTGATAACGAGCCCATGATGGGTGATAACGAGCCCATGATGGGTGATAACGAGCCCATGATGGGTGATAACGAGCCCATGATGGGTGATAACGGGCCCCATGATGGGTGATAACGAGCCCATGATGGGTGATAACGAGCCCATGATGGGTGATAACGAGCCCATGATGGGTGATAACGAGCCCATGATGGGTGATAACGAGCCCATGATGGGTGATAACGGGCCCCATGATGGGTGATAACGAGCCCATGATGGGTGATATCGAGCCCATGATGGGTGATAACGCGCCCATGATGGCTGATAACGCGCCCATGATGGCTGATAACGAGCCCATGATGGGTGATAACGAACCCATGATGGGTGATAACGGGCCCCATGATGGGTGATAACGAGCCCATGATGGGTGATAACGCGCCCATGATGGCTGATAACGCGCCCATGATGGGTGATAACGCGCCCATGATGGGTGATAACGCGCCCATGATGGCTGATAACGCGCCCATGATGGGTGATAACGATCCGCGATAGCTGCTAAACGACCCATGTTAGTAACCAATAGACAACAATGGCTGCTAGCGGTAAACGATAGCAGCTAAGGCTCTACGTTAGCGACTAACGTTGAACGATAGCAGGCGAGAGTGCAGGGGTGGACCAGGGCGCCATGAGGCCGCGAGTCCACATATATGAGGTATGAGGTGGCGGCCATGAGGCGGACCCGCCCTCATAAACCCCCCGGAGCCGCCTACTAAATATCTCTTTATGCTCCTCCCATGTTTTTAAAATGTAAAGAAAAGCTGAATATACGGTGGATAATATCTACAGTTGGGTGTGGCCACGGCGCTGGGTAGCTGGTGGAGGCTTCTAGGGGGACGTGGCCGTCCTCGGTAGCTGGTGGAGGCTTCTAGGGGGACGTGGCCGTCCTCGCTAGTTGGTGGAGGCTTCTAGGGGGACGTGGCCGTCCTCGGTAGCTGGTGGAGGCTTCTAGGGGGACGTGGCCGTCCTCGCTAGTTGGTGGAGGCTTCTAGGGGGACGTGGCCGTCCTCGGTAGCTGGTGGAGGCTTCTAGGGGGACGTGGCCGTCCTCGCTAGTTGGTGGAGGCTTCTAGGGGGACGTGGCCGTCCTCGGTAGCTGGTGGAGGCTTCTAGGGGGACGTGGCCGTCCTCGCTAGTTGGTGGAGGCTTCTAGGGGGACGTGGCCGTCCTCGGTAGCTGGTGGAGGCTTCTAGGGGGACGTGGCCATCCTCGCTAGTTGGTGGAGGCTTCTAGGGGGACGTGGCCGTCCTCGGTAGCTGGTGGAGGCTTCTAGGGGGACGTGGCCGTCCTCGCTAGTTGGTGGAGGCTTCTAGGGGGACGTGGCCGTCCTCGCTAGTTGGTGGAGGCTTCTAGGGGGACGTGGCCGTCCTCGCTAGTTGGTGGAGGCTTCTAGGGGGACGTGGCCGTCCTCGCTAGTTGGTGGAGGCTTCTAGGGGGACGTGGCCGTCCTCGCTAGTTGGTGGAGGCTTCTAGGGGGACGTGGCCGTCCTCGCTAGTTGGTGGAGGCTTCTAGGGGGACGTGGCCGTCCTCGCTAGTTGGTGGAGGCTTCTAGGGGGACGTGGCCGTCCTCGCTAGTTGGTGGAGGCTTCTAGGGGGACGTGGCCGTCCTCGCTAGTTGGTGGAGGCTTCTAGGGGGACGTGGCCGTCCTCGGTAGCTGGTGGAGGCTTCTAGGGGGACGTGGCCGTCCTCGCTAGTTGGTGGAGGCTTCTAGGGGGACGTGGCCGTCCTCGGTAGCTGGTGGAGGCTTCTAGGGGGACGTGGCCGTCCTCGCTAGTTGGTGGAGGCTTCCATGGGGGACGTGGCCGTCCTCGGTAGCTGGTGGAGGCTTCCAGGGGGACGTGGCCGTCCTCGCTAGTTGGTGGAGGCTTCCATGGGGGACGTGGCCGTCCTCGCTAGCTGGTGGAGGCTTCCAGGGGGACGTGGCCGTCCTCGCTAGCTGGTGGAGGCTTCCAGGGGAACGTGGCCGTCCTCGCTAGCTGGTGGAGGCTTCCAGGGGGACGTGGCCGTCCTCGCTAGCTGGTGGAGGCTTCCAGGGGGACGTGGCCGTCCTCGCTAGCTGGTGGAGGCTTCCAGGGGAACGTGGCCGTCCTCGCTAGCTGGTGGAGGCTTCCAGGGGGACGTGGCCGTCCTCGCTAGCTGGTGGAGGCTTCCAGGGGACGTGGCCGTCCTCGCTAGCTGGTGGAGGCTTCCAGGGGGACGTGGCCGTCCTCGCTAGCTGGTGGAGGCTTCCAGGGGAACGTGGCCGTCCTCGCTAGTTGGTGGAGGCTTCCAGGGGGACGTGGCCGTCCTCGCTAGTTGGTGGAGGCTTCCAGGGGGACGTGGCCGTCCTCGCTAGCTGGTGGAGGCTTCCAGGGGGACGTGGCCGTCCTCGCTAGCTGGTGGAGGCTTCCAGGGGAACGTGGCCGTCCTCGCTAGTTGGTGGAGGCTTCCAGGGGGACGTGGCCGTCCTCGCTAGTTGGTGGAGGCTTCCAGGGGGACGTGGCCGTCCTCGCTAGCTGGTGGAGGCTTCCAGGGGGACGTGGCCGTCCTCGCTAGCTGGTGGAGGCTTCCAGGGGGACGTGGCCGTCCTCGCTAGCTGGTGGAGGCTTCCAGGGGGACGTGGCCGTCCTCGCTAGCTGGTGGAGGCTTCCAGGGCGACGTGGCCGTCCTCGCTAGCTGGTGGAGGCTTCCAGGGACCAGTGAACCATCAATGGTAGCTGGTGGAGTATAGGACTACCACTACCCCCATTAACAAACATTACTATCGTGAGAGAGACTAAAGCACACAGTCAGTAGTGAAGGGTGGCAGGCAGTCAGGCCAGTGTGTGACTGGCTCTTCACTGCCACGAGAAGACTGGAGTAATTATGCACCATTAATGGCTCTATCACCAGGCCAATCTGCACCAGGGGACACGGAAGGTGAGAGATTTTCTGGCAGATCTCAGATTACTGGAGCATAAAGTTGACACGGAAAGCCGCTACCGTCCCCGGTCACGACATTGTTAGCTTATCTTGAGGTTATCTTATCTTGAGATGATTTCGGGGCTTTAGTGTCCCCGCGGCCCGGTCCTCGACCAGGCCTCCACCCCCAGGAAGCAGCCCGTGACAGCTGACTAAATCCCAGGTACCTATTTACTGCTAGGTAACAGGGGCATTCAGGGTGAAAGAAACTTTGCCCATTTGTTTCTGCCTCGTGCGGGAATCGAACCCGCGCCACAGAATTACGAATCCTGCGCGCTATCCACCAGGCTACGAGGTCCCTAGGTTGCTTCATGGTCTTTTACTCTGTGTTGTTGTTTAAGATTCGCTATTTGCAACCAAAAGTTCCAAGTAGCACGGGCTATGGTGAGCCCGTAGTGGAGTCCTCTGTCATCCAAGCCACTTGTAAGTCCTGCCAACAGCACTAAGCGTGTCCCGGACACGGCTGCCAACCTCTGTGTCTGATTGTTAATGTCAGAATGTGGGTCTACGGTCGAGCTCGCCTGCTGACCACTTCGCTTCTCTCTGTCTTCGGAAACACTAAAGAAATGTATCTGGATTCTTGGGGTCAGATTCACGAAGCAGTTACGCAAGCACTTACGAACCTGTCCATCTTTTCTCAATCTTTGGCGGCTTTGGTTACAATTATTAAACAGTTAATGAGCTCGGAAGCACCAGGAGGCTGTTTATAACAATAACAACAGTTGATTGGCAAGTTTTCATGCTTGTAAACTGCTTAATAAATGTAACCAAAGCCGTCAAAGATTGAGGAAAGATGTACACGTTCGAAGGTGCTTGCGTAACTGCTTCGTGAATCTGGCCCCAGGTTCGTAGGTACTTGCGTAACTGCTTCGTGAATCTGGCCCCAGGTTCGTAGGTACTTGCGTAACTGCTTCGTGAATCTGGCCCCAGGTTCGTAGGTACTTGCGTAACTGCTTCGTGAATCTGGCCCCAGGTTCATAGGTACTTGCGTAACTGCTTCGTGAATCTGGCCCCAGGTTCGTAGGTACTTGCGTAACTGCTTCGTGAATCTGGCCCCAGGTTCGTAGGTACTTGCGTAACTGCTTCGTGAATCTGGCCCTTGGATCCCAAAGCCATTCCCCGTCGTCAACAAACAGATGAAGTCGCTACTTCACCAAACCGTCTTCCTCTAAGTGCTTAACCTACCGATTGATTGATTGATGAAGATTAAGCCACCCAAAAGGTGGCACGGGCATGAATAGCCCGTAAGTGGTGGCCCTTTTGAGCCATCACCAGTATCAAGAGCTGATACTGGAGATCTGTGGAGGTGCGACTGCACCCAGCGTGACGGGAGATGTCTCCCGGACCAAATGGTGACCAGATGGTGTTAACCTACCATCGTCAACACAATATTATAGAGAAGGCTTGGGGTCTGTGGTGGAGTGTGGCGCCGCCATCAGACATTACGTCTAGAACACGCATAACTAGCCAGTCAATATTCAGGTAAAAAAGACTTTAATACACCGAGCAAAAATAGTATTCAGACTTCTATTGTCGCAGGATATTAAGCGAGGCATGCAGGCGATGAGTCACAATAACGTGGCTGAAGTATGTTGACCAGACCACACACTAGAAATTGAAGGGACGACGACGTTTCGGTCCGTCCTGGATCATTCTCAAGTCGATTCTTAAGCGAGGCATTATACATGACGCAAACCAAGCCATCTACCACCAAACGTCGTCTTCTCAGACATCTTCCAGAAGAACACCAAACAATACACTGCTCACGCATTATGGAAGGGAAAGGGAATCTTCAGGGGAAAAGCGCCAAGCCATTATGACTATATAGCACTGGGAAGGGGTCAGGATAAGGATTTGGGATGGGACGGGGGAAAGGAATGGTGCCCAAATACTTGTGGACGGTCGGGGATTGAACGCCGATCTGCATGAAGCGAGACCGTCGCTCTACCGTCCAGTAATTACCAAAAGAACACACCAAGTCGGGGAAAGTGGAGCACTCGGCATCTTACCAATGGGGCAATTCGCCCATAAATGCTTCACCTTCACCTCATTCCCAACTATGTACTCTGAAGCACAAGATCTTGTAACACTCAAGGAAGCACCTTGAGTGCTCTCTTGGGCGGCTTAATCTTCATCAATCATTCACTTTGTAACTCTACGGGCTATTCATGCCCGTGCCACCTCTACTGCGGCTTAATTTGTATCTTGTAACTTACGATATACATCCCCGCTCCTGTGCTAGGTAAGTCCACTACGGGCTCACCATAGCCCGTGCTACTTGCCCCGCTCCTGTGCCAGGTAAGTCCACTACGGGCTCACCATAGCCCATGCTACTTGCCCCGCTCCTGTGCCAGGTAAGTCCACTACGGGCTCACCATAGCCCGTGCTACTTGCCCCGCTCCTGTGCCAGGTAAGTCCACTACGGGCTCACCATAGCCCGTGCTACTTGCCCCGCTCCTGTGCCAGGTAAGTCCACTACGGGCTCACCATAGCCCGTGCTACTTGCCCCGCTCCTGTGCCAGGTAAGTCCACTACGGGCTCACCATAGCCCGTGCTACTTGGATTAAGCCACCTCTTGAGTGGCTTAATCTTATTCATCAACCAACTTGTAACCATTCGAACTCTTCCCTTGATAATGTTGATAAGGGTCAATGAAACGCATCTCTTAACACCGTCTTAATAAAATTGCCAAACGAACTTTGGAGAGTTAATCTTTCAACTTCCTTCTTACATGAAGAAACCCAAGACAAAGAGAAGAGTGTCGCTAGAACCATTGACCTCACGCACGTGAACAACACACGCTAAGGTGTACCACTAACTCTATACGTCAACACCTGGAGTATACCTGGTATTAGTGTAAACTGAGCAGGTATACCCCACCGTCCCGGGGACACCAGGATCCCCCCCCCCTGGTATTAGTGTAAACTGAGCAGGTATACCCCACCGTCCCGGGGACACCAGGATCCCCTCCCCTCTGGTATTAGTGTAAACTGAGCAGGTATACCCCACCGTCCCGGGGACACCAGGATCCCCCCCCCCCCAAACAAGATGAAACAAAGCAACCGAACATATTCCACAATAAAAAAAAGTTGTAAACAACCTTACCTTGAGGTGATCTCGGGGCTCAGCGACCCCGCGGCCCGGTCATCTACCAGGCCTTACAGGAGAGGCATCACCGCTCTCACACGTGGTAAAGACGGGACATTTCCAGAAAAATGTCGCATTGCGGGAAATGTCACACTTGTACTAGTAGGAATAATCAATGTATCGACACAGTGTGTCAGTGTATCACTATGTGTCACCTGGTCTGTGTGTAGTACACACACACTCACGCGACACCTGTGTCTTGGTGGAGCTGATACACACGCAGCTGTGTACACACCTGTACCAGTCACTACCACACACCTGTACCACAGTCACTACCACACACACACACACACACCTGTACCACAGTCACTATCACACACACACCTGTACCACAGTCACTACCACACACACAGCCATGCACACACCTGTACCAGTGACTACCACACACACCTGTCCCACAGTAACTACCACACACACACACACACACACACACACACACACACACACACACACACACACACACACACACACACACACACACACACACCTGTACCACACTAACTACCACACACCGTCCGGTGGGTGGTAGTTACACAGGGGCCGGTGGCTGAGCGGACAGCACGCAGGACGCGTGATCCTGTGGTCCCAGGGTTCGATTCCGAGCACCGGCGAGAAACAATAAGCAGAGTTTCTTTCACCCTGATGCCCTTGTTACCTATCAGTAAATAGGTACCTGGGAGTTAGACAGCGGCCACGGGCGGCTTCCTGTGTGTGTGGGGGGGGGGGGAAATAGTAGTTAGGAACAGTTGATTGACAGTTGAGAGGTGAGCCTAAAGAGCAGAGCTCAACCCCCGCAAGCACAACTAGGTGAACACACACACACACACAGGTGTGTGTGTGTGTGTGATTACTTTGCATTTACTCGGGTTGAACTTCAACAGCCATTTGTTGGACCATTCACTCAGTCTGTCTAGGTCATCTTGTAGGAGGCTACAAGATTTAAACTAGCTAAACACAGATGCCGAAGAAATATAAGAAAATTCACTTTCGCAAACAGAGTGGTAGACGGTTGGAACAAGTTAGGTGAGAAGGTGGTGGAGGCCAAGACCGTCAGTAGTTTCAAAGCGTTATATGACAAAGAGTGCTGGGAAGACGGGACACCACGAGCGTAGCTCTCATCCAGTAACTACACTTAGGTAATTACACTTAGGTAATTACACACACACACACACACACACACACACACACACACACACACACACACACACACACACACACACACACACACACACACACACACACACACGTGAACAAGTTAGGTGAGGTGGTGGAGGCCAAGACCGTGATTAGTTTCAAAGGCTTATATGACAAAGAGTGCTGGGAAGACGGGACACCGCGAGCGTAGCTCTCATCCTGTAACTACACTTAGGTAATTACACCAGTACCAGAGTAACTACACCCCAGCACCCCCGGGGTTGGTCCAGGGGGGGTCACGTCCACCACTATTGTGTTGACCCGTCTTCACGTACCACAATAAAACTGTGTTGACCACTTTTATTAGTTTTTATTACCAGTCCCTCCCCCCCCCGGGGGCTCACACGGACTCATACCCCCCCGGGGGCTCACACGGACTCATACCCCCCCGGGGGCTCACACGGACTCATACCCCCCCCCGGGGGCTCACACGGACTCATACCCCCCCGGGGCTCACACGACCTCCTCCCCTCCCCGGGGCTCACACGGCCTCGTCCCCCCCCGGGGCTCACACGGCCTCCTCCCCCCCGGGGCTCACACGGACTCATACCCCCCCGGGGCTCACACGGACTCATACCCCCCCGGGGCTCACACGGCCTCCTCCCCCCCCCCGGGGCTCACACGGCCTCCTCCCCCCCCCCGGGGCTCACACGGCCTCCTCCCCCCCCCCGGGGCTCACACGGCCTCCTCCCCCCCCCGGGGCTCACACGGCCTCCTCCCCCCCCCCGGGGCTCACACGGCCTCCTCCCCCCCGGGGCTCACACGGCCTCCTCCCCCCGGGGCTCACACGGCCTCCTCCCCCCCGGGGCTCACACGGCCTCCTCCCCCCCGGGGCTCACACGGCCTCCTCCCCCCCGGGGCTCACACGGCCTCCTCCCCCCCCCGGGGCTCACACGGCCTCCTCCCCCCCCCGGGGCTCACACGGCCTCCTCCCCCCCCCGGGGCTCACACGGCCTCCTCCCCCCCCGGGGCTCACACGGCCTCCTCCCCCCCCGGGGCTCACACGGCCTCCTCCCCCCCCCCGGGGCTCACACGGCCTCCTCCCCCCCCCCGGGGCTCACACGGCCTCCTCCCCCCCCCCGGGGCTCACACGGCCTCCTCCCCCCCCCGGGGCTCACACGGCCTCCTCCCCCCCCCCGGGGCTCACACGGCCTCCTCCCCCCGGGGCTCACACGGCCTCCTCCCCCCCGGGGCTCACACGGCCTCCTCCCCCCCGGGGCTCACACGGCCTCCTCCCCCCCCGGGGCTCACACGGCCTCCTCCCCCCCCCCCCCGTGGCTCACACGACCTCCTCCCCCCCCCCCGTGGCTCACACGGCCTCCTCCCCCCCCCCCGGGGCTTACACGGCCCTCCCCCCGGGGCTTACACGGCCCTCCCCCCTTATCTCAGTATGTGTATCTGATATCGTAATGTTCCTGGTTATATCTTCAATGTGTGTAAAGACCAGATCTAGAATATTTCCGTTTCTAGTTGGCTCTGATATCTGCTGGTCGATATCTTGTCACTTGTCACAGAGTAAGTTTTTCTCTTAATATGTGGTTGGTTATATCCCGATATATTTCCTGGTATAATATTGTTTGCTATTCTCAGACTAGGAAGAATAGTCATCTAGGAATCATCTTAGACTTAGTCACCTAGGAAGAAGATATCAGATATCGGGTTCGCCAAATTATCGAGGCTATTTTCTAGTTTGTTTATCTGTTCTGTGAATTCCTCGGCCGTTGCATCTGGCGGTTTCTATATTAGAATAATAACTAAGATGAGTGGCGCTGCCCAATAAACTCGCCCCTCGGGGCAAAACTTAAAAAAAATTTTAACTAAGTTTATTTTCTCTATTTTTACTCCCAGTACCTCTACCACCTCATTTGTAACGTTAAGGAGCTCCGAGCATACAAGGTCTTGCCCTAATATACAGACCCACTCCTCCGTGTGACCTAATTACCCTATCACCTAATCTACCTGTATAGGTTATATCCTGTTATCCAGATCTCACTGTCCAACAATTCCCCTGCCTGGGTTTGAGAAAAGTCCAAATACAGCGTTTGACTCAGTGAGGAGGCCATTTATGAATTGTACTTTGTTGTTTGTTCGTGTTTTGAGTCCTTGTATGTTGGCAAAGATGAATGAGGTTAGTCTATTTGGGGTAGTTTGACTGGGAGACTATTTTGACAGGTCCATTATGCGTGGATATATTGAGTTTCTTCGGCCAAGTGGTGATTGTTGTCGGGCAGTTGCCTGTCCTAGTTGTAGTTCCTTATTTGGTGTGTAATTGTATCCTCCAAAGGATACCTGATCAACCAGGCTGTGACTCATACGTCAGGCTGCGAGCAGCCGCGTCCAACAGCCTGGTTGATCAGTCCAGCAACCAGGAGGCCTGGTCGACGACCGGGCCGCGGGGACGCTAAGCCCCGGAAGCACCTCAAGGTATGCAAGTGGCTCTGTCAGCCAGATCCACACACTGTTTCCCATTTTGAAATCTCTTTCAGCTTGGTATAAAGAATTAAGTTTCCTGCAAGTCCATTATCTTCCTTGCCACTGTGTAGCGCTCTGTGCCCTTCACGTGGAGGTCTGGCCAGCTGTGTAGCATTTTCTGTCTTCTAGTGAGGTCTCGCACAAAACCTACATGGTCCAAATCCACACTGACCTTTCCTACATGGTCCAAATCCACACTGACCTTTTCTACATGGTCCAAATCCACACTGACCTTTTCTACATGGTCCAAATCCACACTGACCTTTCCTACATGGTCCAAATCGACACTGACCTTTCCTACGTGGTCCAAATCGACACTGACCTTTCCTACATGGTTCCAAATCGACACTGACCTTTCCTACATGGTTCCAAATCGACACTGACCTTTCCTACATGGTTCCAAATCGACACTGACCTTTCCTACATGGTCCAAATCGACACTGACCTTTCCTACATGGTTCCAAATCGACACTGACCGTTCTTACATGGTTCCAAATCGACACTGACCTTTCCTACATGGTTCCAAATCGACACTGACCGTTCTTACATGGTTCCAAATCGACACTGACCGTTCTTACATGGTTCCAAATCGACACTGACCTTTCCTACATGGTTCCAAATCGACACTGACCGTTCTTACATGGTTCCAAATCGACACTGACCGTTCTTACATGGTTCCAAATCGACACTGACCTTTCCTACATGGTTCCAAATCGACACTGACCTTTTCTACATGGTCCAAATCCACACTGACCTTTTCTACATGGTCCAAATCCACACTGACCTTTTCTACATGGTCCAAATCCACACTGACCTTTTCTACATGGTCCAAATCCACACTGACTTTTTCTACATGGTCCAAATCCACACTGACCTTTTCTACATGGTCCAAATCCACACTGACCTTTTCTACATGGTCCAAATCCACACTGACCTTTCTTACATGGTCCAAATCCACACTGACCTTTTCTACATGGTCCAAATCCACACTGACCTTTTCTACATGGTCCAAATAGACACTGACCTTTTCTACATGGGCCAAATCGACACTGACCTTTCCTACATGGGCCAAATCGACACTGACCTTTTCTACATGGGCCAAATCGACACTGACCTTTTCTACATGGTCCAAATCCACACTGACCTTTCCTACATGGTCCAAATCCACACTGACCTTTCCTAAGTATATTTAAACATTTTTGGGATGGTGGTAACTGCATTCTAATCCTTAATTATTTCCAGCATATCTGTGTTCGCATACGCCCTTTACATTGAATTTGCATACGTCGGGGGTCAGGATATGGATTGGGGATGGGACGGGGGGAAGGAATGGTGCCCAACCACTTGTGGACGGTCGAGGGATTGAACGCCGACCTGCATGAAGCGAGACCGTCGCTCTACCGTCCACTCCAACTGAGCTGGACAGTAGAACGACGGCAGACGGTATTTTCTTTATTCCCAGGTAACAGTTAACACCATACCCAGGTAACAGTTAACACCATACCCAGGTAACAGTTAACACCATACCCAGGTAACAGTTAACACCATACCCAGGTAACAGTTAATAACCACTTGCATGAGAGTGCCTGCACCCCCCCACCACACACACCACACACACACACACCACACCACACCACACCACACACACACACACACACACACACACACACACACACACACACACACACACACACACACACACACACACACACCCACACAAACCCACACACACACACAAACCCACACACACCCACCCACACACACACACACACACACACACACACACACACACACACACACACACACCACACCACACACCCCCCCCACCCACACACCCACACACCCACTCACCCCAACACCACCAAGGTCCGCCAGGCGTGACTGTGAACCACAGCAATACACAGCCCAACAAACACACTTACTCCGGCTATAAATCACCTAACATGGTTTAGTATGAGTAATCAACTCTTAAGTGACGTGATGTTTATCGTTAGGTAATATTAGCGGTGCCACGAGGCACCTTTCCACTCCACACTATATACCTGTAGTTGTACCTTTGTTGTCCCGGAGACCAGCCCCGCCACCAGGGGGCCAGATTCACGAAGCAGTTACGCAAGTACCTATGAACCTGGGGCCAGATCCACGAAGCAGTTACGCAAGCACTTACGAACCTGGGGCCAGATTCACGAAGCAGTTACGCAAGTACCTATGAACCTGGGGCCAGATTCACGAAGCAGTTACGCAAGTACCTATGAACCTGGGGCCAGATTCACGAAGCAGTTACGCAAGTACTTACGAACCTGGGGCCAGATTCACGAAGCAGTTACGCAAGTACTTACGAACGTGTACATCTTTCCTCAATCTTTGACGGCTTTGTTTACATTTATTAAACAGTTTACAAGCATGAAAACTTGCCAATCAACTGTTGTTATTGTTATAAACAGCCTCCTGGTGCTTCCGAGCTCATTAACTGTTTAATAATTGTAAACAAAGCCGCCAAAGATTGAGAAAAGATGGACAGATTCGTAAGTGCTTGCGTAACTGCTTCGTGAGTCTAGCCCCAGGTTCGTAAGCGCTTGCGTAACTGCTTCGTGAATCTGGCCCCAGGTTCGTAAGTGCTTGAGTAACTACTTCGTGAATTTGGCCCCAGGTTCATTAGTGCTTGCGTAACTGCTTCGTGAATCTGGCCCCAGGTTCATAAGTACTTGCGTAACTGCTTCGTGAATCTGGCCCCAGGTTCATAAGTGCTTGCGTAACTGCTTCGTGAATCTGGCCCCAGGACGGACCGTTACAAGAACAGGTGGAGCTGCGCCGACACCAACACGCTCAAGGTGCCACCATATACTTACTGCTGGACTCTCCAGGCTGTGGTGGGACGCAGGAGGCACACGACCCAAACTTACCGTCTTTAAGTACCGCCGGCGGCCAAAACCCTGAGGAATAACACAAAGGAAATTACTTATGTAAACGAAACCTGACTAAGTTAATATGGTGAACACCCGTCCAGAGTTTGAACTCTGTTGAAATAAACAAGTCATATGAAAAAACTTCAGTTCAGAAATATAATGAACTTGATACAAAAGTTATACAAATTAGTGAACATCACTTAATTCTATGATGAACTTTACAAAACGTTCAGGAGGAGTTATGAACTTCACATAACTCTGAAATTTCATATCAGATATAATGAATACCACAACAGTTAGTTCGTTCGTTCGCTCGTTTGTTCGTTCGTTCGTGCTCTCTCTTTCTCTCTCTCTGTCTCTCTGTCTCTGTCTCTGTCTCTGTCTCTGTCTCTCTCTGTGTCTGTCTTTCTGTCTCTCTCTCTGTCTGTCTCTCTGTCTCTCTCTCTCTCTCTCTCTCTCTCTCTCTCTCTCTCTCTGTATGTCTCTCTCTCTCTCTCTCTCTCTCTCTCTCTCTCTCTCTCTCTCTCTCTCTCTCTCTCTCTCTCTCTCTCTCTCTCTCTCTCTCTCTCTCTCTCTCTCTCTCTGTCTGTCTCTGTTTCTGTCTCTCTGGGGCAAGGTGTGCCTATCTTTGGGGCCTTAAACAAGTGGGACCGTCCACAAGTGGTTGGGCACCATTCCTTTCCCACTGTCCCATCCCAAATCCTTATCCTGACCCCTTCCCAGTGCTATATATATATATATATATAGTCGTAACGGCTTGGCGCTTTCCCCCTGATAATCCCCCTCGATCCTGCAGACAGAAATAGGTGAATACACACACACACACACACACACACACACACACACACACACACACACACACACACACACACACACACACACACACACACACACACGAGATATAGAAGCAATGTTCACGTCATGAATAGTAGAACAAGAGACAGAATTAGAAACTGGGAAAAACAGACGCGTCACACAGATGTCAGAAAGATCTGCTACTGTCTGTGAGTCGTAAATAAGTGGACGGGACTCGACGAGGAAGCTGTTAAAAGCAATTCAATACACAACTTTACATTTAAACTTGAGAAAATGGAGTGAAGGGTGACTTGAAACAGCACGAGGGTCGAAAGGCGGGGCTTAGGAGGTCAGGCTCGAGCCTGCAGGTCAAATAGGCGAGGACAACATGGTGGCATCCCCCCCACTTTAACACACCTGGGAGCTGTGTGCCGGGTGCCGGCAACAACAGCTCATGTGAACACACGGCCAAATATAGCACAGTAAACCTAGGTAATAACTTTATGATCGCTCACGAACTCGGCATGAATTGTTGTTAAGTATACATAGTATACTCACTATACATAGTATACATCCCCAGCAGGAGCCACGGGGCTCTCCCCCAGGCCGGGAGACTCACCAGAGAGCGAGGGAGCAGCAGCTGGTGACCCCAGGAGCCACGGGGCTCTCCCCCAGGCCGGGAGACTCACCAGAGAGCGAGGGAGCAGCAGCTGGTGACCCCAGGAGCCACGGGGCTCTCCCCCAGGCCGGGAGACTCACCAGAGAGCGAGGGAGCAGCAGCTGGTGACCCCAGGAGCCACGGGGTCTCCCCCAGGCCGGGAGACTCACCAGAGAGCGAGGGAGCAGCAGCTGGTGACCCCAGGAGCCACGGGGCTCTCCCCCAGGCCGGGAGACTCACCAGAGAGCGAGGGAGCAGCAGCTGGTGACCCCAGGAGCCACGGGGCTCTCCCCCAGGCCGGGAGACTCACCAGAGAGCGAGGGAGCAGCAGCTGGGGACCCCAGGAGCCACGGGGCTCTCCCCCAGGCCGGGAGACTCACCAGAGAGCGAGGGAGCAGCAGCTGGTGACCCCAGGAGCCACGGGGGTCTACCCCAGGCCGGGAGACTCACCAGAGAGCGAGGGAGCAGCAGCTGGTGACCCCAGGAGCCACGGGGGTCTACCCCAGGCCGGGAGACTCACCAGAGAGCGGGGAGCAGCAGCTGGTGACCCCAGGAGCCACGGGGGTCTACCCCAGGCCGGGAGACTCACCAGAGAGCGAGGGAGCAGCAGCTGGTGACCCCAGGAGCCACGGGGGTCCACGCCAAGCACCCCCCAGGAAGGCCCACCACCATTCCCAAGCCAGTGTGGTGGCCGAGTAGGAGCCGTGACAGCGGCCGCTGCATACTGAGTGCATGCGTCACAACTTCTTCACACAATTCTTAGCTTATAACAAAGTGGAGGAGAGTGTGGGCCAGGATGGTGGAGGCTTACCACACCTCCAGGAGTGTGTGCCAGGGTGGTGGTGGTGGCTTACCACACCTCCAGGAGTGTGTGGGCCAGGGTGGTGGTGGTGGAGGCTTACCACACCTCCAGGAGTGTGTGCCAGGGTGGTGGTGGTGGCTTACCACACCTCCAGAAGTGTGTGCCAGGGTGGTGGTGGAGGGTTACCACACCTCCAGGAGTGTGTGTGGGCCAGGGTGGTGGTGGTGGAGGCTTACCACACCTCCAGGAGTGTGGGCCAGGGTGGTGGTGGTGGCTTACCACACCTCCAGGAGTGTGGGCCAGGGTGGTGGTGGTGGCTTACCACACCTCCAGGAGTGTGTGTGGGCCAGGGTGGTGGTGGTGGAGGCTTACCACACCTCCAGGAGTGTGTGTGGCCAGGGTGGTGGTGGAGGCTTACCACACCTCCAGGAGTGTGGGCCAGGGTGGTGGTGGTGGCTTACCACACCTCCAGGAGTGTGGGCCAGGGTGGTGGTGGTGGCTTACCACACCTCCAGGAGTGTGGGCCAGGGTGGTGGTGGTGGCTTACCACACCTCCAGGAGTGTGGGCCAGGGTGGTGGTGGAGGCTTACCACACCTCCAGGAGTGTGGGCCAGGGTGGTGGTGGTGGCTTACCACACCTCCAGGAGTGTGGGCCAGGGTGGTGGTGGAGGCTTACCACACCTCCAGGAGGCCAGGGTGGTGGTGGTGGCTTACCACACCTCCAGAGTGTGTGGGCCAGGGTGGTGGTGGAGGCTTACCACACCTCCAGGGTGGTGGTGGGAGTGTGTGGGCCAGGGTGGTGGTGGTGGCTTACCACACCTCCAGGAGTGTGGGCCAGGGTGGTGGTGGTGGCTTACCACACCTCCAGGAGGCCAGGGTGGTGGTGTGTGGGCCAGGGTGGTGGTGGAGGCTTACCACACCTCCAGGAGTGTGGGCCAGGGTGGTGGTGGTGGCTTACCACACCTCCAGGAGTGTGGGCCAGGGTGGTGGTGGTGGCTTACCACACCTCCAGGAGTGTGGGCCAGGGTGGTGGTGGTGGCTTACCACACCTCCAGGAGTGTGTGGCCAGGGTGGTGGTGGTGGCTTACCACACCTCCAGGAGTGTGTGGGCCAGGGTGGTGGTGGAGGCTTACCACACCTCCAGGAGTGTGGGCCAGGGTGGTGGTGGAGGCTTACCACACCTCCAGGAGTGTGGGCCAGGGTGGTGGTGGAGGCTTACCACACCTCCAGGAGTGTGGGCCAGGGTGGTGGTGGAGGCTTACCACACCTCCAGGAGTGTGTGGTGGGGCTTACCACACCTCCAGGGTGGTGGTGGAGGCTTACCACACCTCCAGGAGTGTGGGCCAGGGTGGTGGTGGAGGCTTACCACACCTCCAGGAGTGTGGGCCAGGGTGGTGGTGGAGGCTTACCACACCTCCAGGAGTGTGTGGGCCAGGGTGGTGGTGGAGGCTTACCACACCTCCAGGAGTGTGGGCCAGGGTGGTGGTGGTGGCTTACCACACCTCCAGGAGTGTGTGTGTGGGCCAGGGTGGTGGTGGAGGCTTACCACACCTCCAGGAGTGTGGGCCAGGGTGGTGGTGGTGGCTTACCACACCTCCAGGAGTGTGGGCCAGGGTGGTGGTGGAGGCTTACCACACCTCCAGGAGTGTGGGCCAGGGTGGTGGTGGAGGCTTACCACACCTCCAGGAGTGTGGGCCAGGGTGGTGGTGGAGGCTTACCACACCTCCAGGAGTGTGGGCCAGGGTGGTGGTGGAGGCTTACCACACCTCCAGGAGTGTGGGCCAGGGTGGTGGTGGAGGCTTACCACACCTCCAGGAGTGTGTGTGGGCCAGGGTGGTGGTGGTGGCTTACCACACCTCCAGGAGTGTGGGCCAGGGTGGTGGTGGAGGCTTACCACACCTCCAGGAGTGTGTGTGGGCCAGGGTGGTGGTGGTGGCTTACCACACCTCCAGGAGTGTGGGCCAGGGTGGTGGTGGTGGCTTACCACACCTCCAGGAGTGTGGGCCAGGGTGGTGGTGGAGGCTTACCACACCTCCAGGAGTGTGTGTGGGCCAGGGTGGTGGTGGTGGCTTACCACACCTCCAGGAGTGTGGGCCAGGGTGGTGGTGGAGGCTTACCACACCTCCAGGAGTGTGTGTGGGCCAGGGTGGTGGTGGTGGCTTACCACACCTCCAGGAGTGTGGGCCAGGGTGGTGGTGGAGGCTTACCACACCTCCAGGAGTGTGTGCCAGGGTGGTGGTGGAGGCTTACCACACCTCCAGGAGTGTGTGGGCCAGGGTGGTGGTGGTGGCTTACCACACCTCCAGGAGTGTGGGCCAGGGTGGTGGTGGTGGCTTACCACACCTCCAGGAGTGTGTGTGGGCCAGGGTGGTGGTGGTGGCTTACCACACCTCCAGGAGTGTGGGCCAGGGTGGTGGTGGAGGCTTACCACACCTCCAGGAGTGTGTGCCAGGGTGGTGGTGGTGGCTTACCACACCTCCAGGAGTGTGGGCCAGGGTGGTGGTGGAGGCTTACCACACCTCCAGGAGTGTGTGTGGGCCAGGGTGGTGGTGGTGGCTTACCACACCTCCAGGAGTGTGGGCCAGGGTGGTGGTGGTGGCTTACCACACCTCCAGGAGTGTGGGCCAGGGTGGTGGTGGAGGCTTACCACACCTCCAGGAGTGTGTGTGGGCCAGGGTGGTGGTGGAGGCTTACCACACCTCCAGGAGTGTGTGTGGGCCAGGGTGGTGGTGGAGGCTTACCACACCTCCAGGAGTGTGGGCCAGGGTGGTGGTGGTGGCTTACCACACCTCCAGGAGTGTGGGCCAGGGTGGTGGAGGAGGCTTACCACACCTCCAGGAGTGTGTGTGGGCCAGGGTGGTGGTGGTGGCTTACCACACCTCCAGGAGTGTGTGTGGGCCAGGGTGGTGGTGGTGGCTTACCACACCTCCAGGAGTGTGGGCCAGGGTGGTGGTGGTGGCTTACCACACCTCCAGGAGTGTGGGCCAGGGTGGTGGTGGAGGCTTACCACACCTCCAGGAGTGTGGGCCAGGGTGGTGGTGGAGGCTTACCACACCTCCAGGAGTGTGTGTGGGCCAGGGTGGTGGTGGTGGCTTACCACACCTCCAGGAGTGTGGGCCAGGGTGGTGGTGGAGGCGGTCTTCACCTCCAGGAGTGTGTGTGGGCCAGGGTGGTGGTGGTGGCTTACCACACCTCCAGGAGTGTGGGCCAGGGTGGTGGAGGCTTACCACACCTCCAGGAGTGTGTGCCAGGGTGGTGGTGGAGGCTTACCACACCTCCAGGAGTGTGTGTGGGCCAGGGTGGTGGTGGTGGCTTACCACACCTCCAGGAGTGTGGGCCAGGGTGGTGGTGGTGGCTTACCACACCTCCAGGAGTGTGTGTGGGCCAGGGTGGTGGTGGTGGCTTACCACACCTCCAGGAGTGTGGGCCAGGGTGGTGGTGGAGGCTTACCACACCTCCAGGAGTGTGGGCCAGGGTGGTGGTGGTGGCTTACCACACCTCCAGGAGTGTGTGTGGGCCAGGGTGGTGGTGGTGGCTTACCACACCTCCAGGAGTGTGGGCCAGGGTGGTGGTGGAGGCTTACCACACCTCCAGGAGTGTGTGCCAGGGTGGTGGTGGTGGCTTACCACACCTCCAGGAGTGTGGGCCAGGGTGGTGGTGGTGGCTTACCACACCTCCAGGAGTGTGTGTGGGCCAGGGTGGTGGTGGAGGCTTACCACACCTCCAGGAGTGTGTGTGGGCCAGGGTGGTGGTGGAGGCTTACCACACCTCCAGGAGTGTGGGCCAGGGTGGTGGTGGTGGCTTACCACACCTCCAGGAGTGTGTGTGGGCCAGGGTGGTGGTGGAGGCTTACCACACCTCCAGGAGTGTGGGCCAGGGTGGTGGTGGAGGCTTACCACACCTCCAGGAGTGTGGGCCAGGGTGGTGGTGGAGGCTTACCACACCTCCAGGAGTGTGTGTGGGCCAGGGTGGTGGTGGTGGCTTACCACACCTCCAGGAGTGTGGGCCAGGGTGGTGGTGGAGGCTTACCACACCTCCAGGAGTGTGTGTGGGCCAGGGTGGTGGTGGTGGCTTACCACACCTCCAGGAGTGTGGGCCAGGGTGGTGGTGGTGGCTTACCACACCTCCAGGAGTGTGTGTGGGCCAGGGTGGTGGTGGAGGCTTACCACACCTCCAGGAGTGTGGGCCAGGGTGGTGGTGGAGGCTTACCACACCTCCAGGAGTGTGTGTGGGCCAGGGTGATGGTGGTGGCTTACCACACCTCCAGGAGTGTGGGCCAGGGTGGTGGTGGAGGCTTACCACACCTCCAGGAGTGTGTGTGGGCCAGGGTGGTGGTGGTGGCTTACCACACCTCCAGGAGTGTGGGCCAGGGTGGTGGAGGCTTACCACACCTCCAGGAGTGTGTGCCAGGGTGGTGGTGGAGGCTTACCACACCTCCAGGAGTGTGTGTGGGCCAGGGTGGTGGTGGTGGCTTACCACACCTCCAGGAGTGTGGGCCAGGGTGGTGGTGGTGGAGGCTTACCACACCTCCAGGAGTGTGTGTGGGCCAGGGTGGTGGTGGTGGCTTACCACACCTCCAGGAGTGTGTGTGGGCCAGGGTGGTGGAGGGTTACCACACCTCCAGGAGTGTGTGTGGGCCAGGGTGGTGGTGGTGGCTTACCACACCTCCAGGAGTGTGTGTGGGCCAGGGTGGTGGTGGTGGCTTACCACACCTCCAGGCGTGTGGGCCAGGTGGTGGTGGTGGAGGGTTACCACACCTCCAGGAGTGTGTGTGGGCCAGGGTGGTGGTGGTGGCTTACCACACCTCCAGGAGTGTGTGTGGGCCAGGGTGGTGGTGGTGGCTTACCACACCTCCAGGAGTGTGTGTGGGCCAGGGTGGTGGTGGTGGCTTACCACACCTCCAGGAGTGTGGGCCAGGGTGGTGGTGGTGGCTTACCACACCTCCAGGAGTGTGGGCCAGGGTGGTGGTGGAGGCTTACCACACCTCCAGGAGTGTGTGCCAGGGTGGTGGTGGAGGGTTACCACACCTCCAGGAGTGTGTGTGTGCCAGGGTGGTGGTGGAGGCTTACCACACCTCCAGGAGTGTGGGCCAGGGTGGTGGTGGTGGCTTACCACACCTCCAGGAGTGTGTGCCAGGGTGGTGGTGGAGGCTTACCACACCTCCAGGAGTGTGTGCCAGGGTGGTGGTGGCTTACCACACCTCCAGGAGTGTGGGCCAGGGTGGTGGTGGTGGCTTACCACACCTCCAGGAGTGTGGGCCAGGGTGGTGGAGGAGGCTTACCACACCTCCAGGAGTGTGGGCCAGGGTGGTGGTGGAGGCTTACCACACCTCCAGGAGTGTGGGCCAGGGTGGTGGTGGCTTACCACACCTCCAGGAGTGTGGGCCAGGGTGGTGGTGGAGGCTTACCACACCTCCAGGAGTGTGGGCCAGGGTGGTGGTGGTGGAGGCTTACCACACCTCCAGGAGTGTGTGTGGGCCAGGGTGGTGGTGGAGGCTTACCACACCTCCAGGAGTGTGGGCCAGGGTGGTGGTGGTGGCTTACCACACCTCCAGGAGTGTGTGCCAGGGTGGTGGTGGTGGCTTACCACACCTCCAGGAGTGTGTGCCAGGGTGGTGGTGGAGGCTTACCACACCTCCAGGAGTGTGGGCCAGGGTGGTGGTGGTGGCTTACCACACCTCCAGGAGTGTGTGCCAGGGTGGTGGTGGTGGCTTACCACACCTCCAGGAGTGTGTGCCAGGGTGGTGGTGGAGGCTTACCACACCTCCAGGAGTGTGGGCCAGGGTGGTGGTGGAGGCTTACCACACCTCCAGGAGTGTGGGCCAGGGTGGTGGTGGTGGAGGCTTACCACACCTCCAGGAGTGTGGGCCAGGGTGGTGGTGGAGGCTTACCACACCTCCAGGAGTGTGGGCCAGGGTGGTGGTGGTGGCTTACCACACCTCCAGGAGTGTGTGCCAGGGTGGTGGTGGTGGCTTACCACACCTCCAGGAGTGTGGGCCAGGGTGGTGGTGGTGGCTTACCACACCTCCAGGAGTGTGTGTGGGCCAGGGTGGTGGTGGCTTACCACACCTCCAGGAGTGTGGGCCAGGGTGGTGGTGGCTTACCACACCTCCAGGAGTGTGGGCCAGGGTGGTGGTGGTGGCTTACCACACCTCCAGGAGTGTGTGTGGGCCAGGGTAGTGGTGGCTTACCACACCTCCAGGAGTGTGGGCCAGGGTGGTGGTGGTGGCTTACCACACCTCCAGGAGTGTGGGCCAGGGTGGTGGTGGTGGCTTACCACACCTCCAGGAGTGTGTGTGGGCCAGGGTGGTGGTGGCTTACCACACCTCCAGGAGTGTGTGTGGGCCAGGGTGGTGGTGGAGGCTTACCACACCTCCAGGAGTGTGGGCCAGGGTGGTGGTGGAGGCTTACCACACCTCCAGGAGTGTGGGCCAGGGTGGTGGTGGTGGCTTACCACACCTCCAGGAGTGTGGGCCAGGGTGGTGGTGGTGGCTTACCACACCTCCAGGAGTGTGTGTGGGCCAGGGTGGTGGTGGAGGCTTACCACACCTCCAGGAGTGTGTGTGGGCCAGGGTGGTGGAGGAGGCTTACCACACCTCCAGGAGTGTGGGCCAGGGTGGTGGTGGAGGCTTACCACACCTCCAGGAGTGTGTGTGGGCCAGGGTGGTGGTGGTGGCTTACCACACCTCCAGGAGTGTGGGCCAGGGTGGTGGTGGTGGCTTACCACACCTCCAGGAGTGTGTGTGGGCCAGGGTAGTGGTGGCTTACCACACCTCCAGGAGTGTGTGTGGGCCAGGGTGGTGGTGGTGGCTTACCACACCTCCAGGAGTGTGGGCCAGGGTGGTGGTGGTGGCTTACCACACCTCCAGGAGTGTGGGCCAGGGTGGTGGAGGAGGCTTACCACACCTCCAGGAGTGTGTGTGGGCCAGGGTGGTGGTGGTGGCTTACCACACCTCCAGGAGTGTGTGTGGGCCAGGGTGGTGGTGGTGGCTTACCACACCTCCAGGAGTGTGGGCCAGGGTGGTGGTGGTGGCTTACCACACCTCCAGGAGTGTGGGCCAGGGTGGTGGTGGAGGCTTACCACACCTCCAGGAGTGTGTGTGGGCCAGGGTGGTGGTGGTGGCTTACCACACCTCCAGGAGTGTGGGCCAGGGTGGTGGTGGAGGCTTACCACACCTCCAGGAGTGTGGGCCAGGGTGGTGGTGGTGGCTTACCACACCTCCAGGAGTGTGGGCCAGGGTGGTGGAGGAGGCTTACCACACCTCCAGGAGTGTGGGCCAGGGTGGTGGTGGAGGCTTACCACACCTCCAGGAGTGTGTGTGGGCCAGGGTGGTGGTGGTGGCTTACCACACCTCCAGGAGTGTGGGCCAGGGTGGTGGTGGAGGCTTACCACACCTCCAGGAGTGTGGGCCAGGGTGGTGGTGGAGGCTTACCACACCTCCAGGAGTGTGGGCCAGGGTGGTGGTGGTGGCTTACCACACCTCCAGGAGTGTGTGCCAGGGTGGTGGTGGTGGCTTACCACACCTCCAGGAGTGTGTGCCAGGGTGGTGGTGGAGGCTTACCACACCTCCAGGAGTGTGGGCCAGGGTGGTGGTGGAGGCTTACCACACCTCCAGGAGTGTGTGCCAGGGTGGTGGTGGAGGCTTACCACACCTCCAGGAGTGTGGGCCAGGGTGGTGGTGGAGGGTTACCACACCTCCAGGAGTGTGTGTGGGCCAGGGTGGTGGTGGAGGCTTACCACACCTCCAGGAGTGTGGGCCAGGGTGGTGGTGGTGGCTTACCACACCTCCAGGAGTGTGTGTGGGCCAGGGTGGTGGTGGTGGCTTACCACACCTCCAGGAGTGTGTGTGGGCCAGGGTGGTGGTGGTGGCTTACCACACCTCCAGGAGTGTGTGCCAGGGTGGTGGTGGAGGCTTACCACACCTCCAGGAGTGTGTGCCAGGTGGTGGTGGTGGCTTACCACACCTCCAGGAGTGTGGGCCAGGGTGGTGGTGGAGGCTTACCACACCTCCAGGAGTGTGGGCCAGGGTGGTGGTGGTGGCTTACCACACCTCCAGGAGTGTGTGTGGGCCAGGGTGGTGGTGGAGGCTTACCACACCTCCAGGAGTGTGTGTGGGCCAGGGTGGTGGTGGAGGCTTACCACACCTCCAGGAGTGTGTGCCAGGGTGGTGGTGGTGGCTTACCACACCTCCAGGAGTGTGGGCCAGGGTGGTGGTGGTGGCTTACCACACCTCCAGGAGTGTGGGCCAGGGTGGTGGTGGAGGCTTACCACACCTCCAGGAGTGTGGGCCAGGGTGGTGGTGGTGGCTTACCACACCTCCAGGAGTGTGGGCCAGGGTAGTGGTGGCTTACCACACCTCCAGGAGTGTGTGTGGGCCAGGGTGGTGGTGGTGGCTTACCACACCTCCAGGAGTGTGTGCCAGGGTGGTGGTGGTGGCTTACCACACCTCCAGGAGTGTGGGCCAGGGTGGTGGTGGTGGCTTACCACACCTCCAGGAGTGTGTGCCAGGGTGGTGGTGGTGGCTTACCACACCTCCAGGAGTGTGTGCCAGGGTGGTGGTGGTGGCTTACCACACCTCCAGGAGTGTGGGCCAGGGTGGTGGTGGTGGCTTACCACACCTCCAGGAGTGTGGGCCAGGGTGGTGGTGGTGGCTTACCACACCTCCAGGAGTGTGGGCCAGGGTGGTGGTGGTGGCTTACCACACCTCCAGGAGTGTGGGCCAGGGTAGTGGTGGCTTACCACACCTCCAGGAGTGTGTGTGGGCCAGGGTGGTGGTGGTGGCTTACCACACCTCCAGGAGTGTGTGTGGGCCAGGGTGGTGGTGGTGGCTTACCACACCTCCAGGAGTGTGGGCCAGGGTGGTGGTGGAGGCTTACCACACCTCCAGGAGTGTGGGCCAGGGTGGTGGTGGTGGCTTACCACACCTCCAGGAGTGTGTGCCAGGGTGGTGGTGGTGGCTTACCACACCTCCAGGAGTGTGTGCCAGGGTGGTGGTGGTGGCTTACCACACCTCCAGGAGTGTGGGCCAGGGTGGTGGTGGTGGCTTACCACACCTCCAGGAGTGTGGGCCAGGGTGGTGGTGGTGGCTTACCACACCTCCAGGAGTGTGTGCCAGGGTGGTGGTGGTGGCTTACCACACCTCCAGGAGTGTGGGCCAGGGTGGTGGTGGTGGCTTACCACACCTCCAGGAGCGTGTGCCAGGGTGGTGGTGGTGGCTTACCACTGAGGGGAGGGGTGAGGGGCCACCACTGAGGGGAGGGGTGAGGGGCCACCACTGAGGGGAGAGGTGAGGGGCCACCACTGAGGGGAGGGGTGAGGGGCCACCACTGAGGGGAGGGGTGAGGGGCCACCACTGAGGGGAGGGGTGAGGGCCCACCACTGAGGGGAGGGGTGAGGGGCCACCACTGAGGGGAGGGGTGAGGGCCACCACTGAGGGGAGGGGTGAGGGGCCACCACTGAGGGGAGGGGTGAGGGGCCACCACTGAGGGGAGGGGTGAGGGGCCACCACTGAGGGGAGGGGTGAGGGCCACCACTGAGGGGAGGGGTGAGGGGCCACCACTGAGGGGAGGGGTGAGGGGCCACCACTGAGGGAAGGGGTGAGGGGCCACCACTGAGGGGAGGGGTGAGGGGCCACCACTGAGGGGAGGGGTGAGGGGCCACCACTGAGGGGAGGGGTGAGGGGCCACCACTGAGGGGAGGGGTGAGGGGCCACCACTGAGGGGAGGGGTGAGGGCCAGTGCCACGAGGGTGCCGGCATGACGTGTGCTCTGAGGGGAGAGAGGTGCCGGAGCACTTATCTTCACACCACTTCCCCTCACATGTGTGTTGAGGGGAGAGATAAGGGCTGGGGATGCTGGCGACCCTGCTCTCTGACCCAGGACTGGGGGCGGGCTGGGGGGTGCTGGGGGCGGGCTGGGGGGGTGCTGGGGGGCAGGCTGGTGGGGGGATGGTACACCACCACAGGGACAAGTGTACCAGGCTGGTACAGCACAGACAAGTGTACCAGGCTGGTACACCACAGACAAGTGTACCAGGCTGGTACACCACAGACAAGTGTACCAGGCTGGTACACCACAGACAAGTGTACCAGGCTGGTACACCACAGGGACAAGTGTACCAGGATGGTACACCACAGACAAGTGTACCAGGCTGGTACACCACAGACAAGTGTACCAGGCTGGTACACCACAGACAAGTGTACCAGGCTGGTACACCACAGACAAGTGTACCAGGATGGTACACCACAGACAAGTGTACCAGGATGGTACACCACAGACAAGTGTACCAGGCTGGTACACCACAGACAAGTGTACCAGGCTGGTACACCACAGACAAGTGTACCAGGCTGGTACACCACAGACAAGTGTACCAGGCTGGTACACCACAGGGACAAGTGTACCAGGCTGGTACACAACCACAGGGACAAGTGTACCAGGCTGGTACACCACAGGGACAAGTGTACCAGGCTGGTACACCACAGACAAGTGTACCAGGATGGTACACCACCACAGACACAAGTGTACCAGGCTGGTACACCACAGACAAGTGTACCAGGCTGGTACACCACAACATGGGAACAGTTTACCAGACACTGCCCCACCACACACACAGGTAAACAACGTCCACTCTACGAGGTGTTCCTCCGTGAGCGTGAGGGCAGAGCGCCCTCCACCTTCCTTGTGAGACAAGAAGCACATCTCAAGACGCGTGTGATAAGAGATAAGTGAGGTGGGCGGCCGCCTTACTGAGGTCTGCCTTAACCACCACTACCCTCACCCACATTGATTATGGTCATTGGTATTTCACCTTTAAGTAATAAGCCGCTTCTGGCGTCCTTATATGTCACCGCTAGTCTACTGTGATGCCCACCTGACCAGCCCTGGGTAGACCCATCCCACCCACCCTGCCCACCTTCCCTGGCAAGGGTAGACCCATCCCACCCACTCTGCCCACCTTCCCTGGCCAGGGTAGACCCACCCCACCCACTCTGCCCACCTTCCCTGGCCAGGGTAGACCCATCCCACCCACTCTGCCCACCTTCCCTGGCCAGGCTAGACCCTCCCCACCCACTCTGCCCACCTTCCCTGGCCAGGGTAGACCCACCCCACCCACTCTGCCCACCTTCCCTGGCCAGGGTAGACCCACCCCACCCACTCTGCCCACCTTCCCTGGCCAGGGTAGACCCACCCCACCCACTCTGCCCACCTTCCCTGGCCAGGGTAGACCCACCCCACCCACTCTGCCCACCTTCCCTGGCCAGGGTAGACCCATCCCACCCACTCTGCCCACCTTCCCTGCCCTGGCCAGGCTACACCCATCCCACCCACTCTGCCCACCAGTCCCAGCCCTGCCCACCTGTCTGCCCTTAAAGGGAGCAGATAAAGCAGACGAGGTAAGCAAAGTATTAGTTGAATAACTTAGTAATTTTATCAGTTGCTTATATACATAACAATCTTGGCTTTAGGTCAGCACATCTCTAGTTCAGCACAGCAAATGTCAAACCGGATGGGACAGGTCTCAGTGGTATAAGGGGACGGGTCACGGCAATACAGTCGGGTTAGTTTTCTACCCACAATTGAGAATCCCGGATTCGAATCCCAGACGGAAATGATTGGATGCGTTTCCTTCACCTAATGCCTCTAACGCCTGAACATGTACTGTATATATATACTGGCTGCCTGTCCCCACAATGAATTATTAATTCAACAAGAGATCCTGTTTCTCCTTTCTTAATGATCTGGCTCTTATCGCTTGGCCTGAAAGGCTCAGAAAGTCTACTTTCTATCTTGAGCTTATCTTAAGATGATTTCGGGGCTTAGTGCCCCCCGCGGCCCGGTCCTCGACCACGCCTCCACCCCTAGGAAGCAGCCCGTGACAGCTGACTAACACCCAGGTACCTATTTCCTGCTAGGTAAAAGACGCATGAGGGTGAAAGAAACCTTGCCCATTGTGTCTCGCCGGCGCCCGGGATCGAACCCGGGACCACAGAATCAGACGTCTAGGGTTCTGTCCGCTCAGCCACCGGCTCTAGCTCACAGGAACAGTCTCCCTCACTAAGGAAAGGTAGAGTGACCCAAGTGAAAGGAGCAGGAGGAGGAGATGAGAGAAGAGGCTGAGATGAGAGAAGAGGCGGAGATGAGGGCGGAGATGAGGGAAGAGATGAGAGGAGATGAGAGAAGAGCAGGAGATGAGAGAAGAGCAGGAGATGAGAGAAGAGCAGGAGATGAGAGAAGAAGCAGACGAGAGATCCAGAAGGCATCCCGTCACCATGGCGACGACCCCCTACCCCCTACCCACTACCCCCTCCCCTCAGAGACGCGGGTAAAGGAACGCAAGAAACTGAGGAGCGAGGCGGTAATTGTGGAGGAGCCGGTGATAAATGAGAAGAGCGCCACACACAGAGAGCACTAAGAGCTATGAAGATACACTGAGGGACCCGACTCTTACGGTACTGGGAGACTAAGGGGCGAGATTCACGAAAAAAATTGCGAACCTGTACATCTTTCCTCAATCTTTGGCGGCTTTGTTTACAATTATTAAACAGTTAATGAGCTCGGAAGCACCAGGAGGCTGTTTATAACAATAACAACAGTTGATTGGCAAGTTTTCATGCTTGTAAACTATTTAATAAATGTAACCAAAGCCGTCAAAGATTGAGGAAAGATGTACATGTTCGTAAGTGCTTGCGTAACTGCTTCGTGAATCTGGCCCCAGGAGAAGTGGACCGCACTCTGAGACATGCGCAGTGGCAGCCTTATCCAGTCAAGCAACGAGTAATGTAGTTACAAAAATAAAAGAATATCTGAAATTATGTCTTTTCTCTGTCTTTTGCACTCCTTAACGATACCACAATGATCCCGCCACACACCGAAACTACGACGTTGGTACAACGTTCGAACAAGTTTTAACACCACCTAACCAAGGAGGTCGGTGTTTCCGATGTGATAAGTGTTTTAAGGTATACTAGCTCGTTCTTACGATGTATACTAGCGCCTAACCAGTTATAACAACCAATATAGCACGTTGTAACAACGTTCTAATACGTCATAAACACGTTAAGCCAAGATGTAACAACTTTATTACAAGTTGTAACAAGCGGAAAATAGAGACAGTTTCGGTTTGTGTTTCCAGGGATGTGAGATCTTGCCTCAGAATGGTTATCTTGAGATGATTTCGGGGCTTTAGTGTCCCCGCGGCCCGGTCCTCGACCAGGCCTCCACCCCCAGGAAGCAGCCCGTGACAGCTGACTAACACCCAGGTAGCTATTTTACTGCTAGGTAACAGGGGCATAGGGTGAAAGAAACTCTGCCCATTGTTTCTCGCCGGCGCCCGGGATCGAACCCGGGAACACAGGATCACAAGTCCAGCGTGCTGTCCGCTCGGCCGACCGGCTCCTGTTGACCAGATATTTACTAGAAAATGAAGGGACGACGACTGATTTGATTGTTGTCGCCTGAAGCGGCTAGTTTATTGTGCACCCCATACTCATCCTGTGAGCGGTAGTTTATTGTGCACCCCATACTCATCCTGTGAGCGGTAGTTTATTGTGCACCCCATACTCATCCTGTGAGCGGTAGTTTATTGTGCACCCCATACTCATCCTGTGAGCGGTAGTTTATTGTGCACCCCATACTCATCCTGTGAGCGGTAGCGCAAAAAAGCATTACAGAGGGCACAAAAGGTCTTTATCAGACCTCATCTTAGATTATTACATAAACAATTTCTTCTATCCTTCACGCCTTACAATGTCAGCTAGTGACAGAGAAAGTGCTATTTCAAGAGCTATATATTTACAGTAAGTCACCATACATTAATTGTAGGTCATATCGCTAGTACATAAGAGTCTCGGTCGTCCTGGACCATTCTCAAGTCGATTTACAATTATTCCCAATCGACTTGAGAATGGTCCAGGACGGACCGATACGTCGTCGTCCCTTCACCTTCTAGTGTGTGGTCTGGTCAACATACTTCAGCCACGTTATTGTGACTCCTCGCCTACATGTAAACAATTCCTTATAAGGTTTGTAGTTCTCTCACTCTCCCTCACTCTCACTCTCCCTCCCCCTCACTCTCCCTCCCTCCCCCCCCCCTCCTCTCCCTCCCCCTCACTCTCCCTCCCCCTCACTCTCCCTCCCCCTCACTCTCCTCCCCCTCACTCTCCCTCCCCCTCACTCTCCCTCCCCCTCACTCCCCCTCCCCCTCACTCTCCCTCCCCCTCACTCTCCCTCCCCCTCACTCTCCCTCCCCCTCACTCTCCCTCCCCCTCACTCTCCCTCACTCCCTCCCCCTCACTCTCCCTCCCCCTCACTCTCCCTCCCCCTCACTCTCCCCCTCTCCCTCCCCTCACTCTCCCTCCCCCTCACTCTCCCTCCCCTCACTCTCCCTCCCCCTCTGTAGTTCAATATGAAACAAAGCAAGAATGTTAAGATCAAAATAAGAGAACAAATAAGGCATGGAGAGAGGTAAGAGAGTCATGCTTATTTGGTCATGAGAGAAATGCTGCGTCATCTTTTGTGTTGCTGCCAATTATGTGATGAGTGTGTGTATGTTGTCCTCTTACCTGATGCTGAGTATATGCTGGTACTTGGCACTACTCTCTCTCTCTCTCTCTCTCTCTCTCTCTTGTGTGTATGTTGTCCTCTTACCTGATGCTGAGTATATGCTGGTACTTGGCACTACTCTCTCTCTCTCTCTCTTGTGTGTATGTTGTCCTCTTACCTGATGCGTCTCCATACTCTGGTGGCATTGTGTGCTGAGTATATGCTGCTACTTGGCACTACTCTCTCTCTCTCTCTCTCTCTCTCTCTCTCTCCTCTCTCCTCTCTCTCTCTCTCTCTCCTCACTCTCTCTCTCTCTCTCTCTCTCTCTCGATCTCTCTCCCTCTCTCTCTCTCTCTCTCTCTTGTGTGTATGTTGTCCTCTTACCTGATGCGTCTCCATACTCTGGTGGCATTGTGTGCTGAGTATATGCTGCTACTTGGCACTACTCTCTCTCTCTCTCTCTCTCTCCTCTCTCTCCTCACACACACACTCTCTCCCTCACACTCTCCCTCCCTCCCTCTCACTCTCCCTCCCTCTCACTCTCCCTCCCTCTCACTCTCCCTCCCTCCCTCTCACACTCCCTCCCTCCCTCACACTCTCCCTCCCCTCACTCTCCCTCCCTCCCCCTGCCCCTCACTCCCTCCCTCCCTCACACTCTCCCTCCCTCCCTCTCACACTCCCTCCCTCTCACACTCCCCTCCCTCACACTCTCCCTCCCTCACACTCTCCCTCCCTCCACACACACTTTCACTCTCTCTCACACACACACTCACTCATACACACCACACACACACCACACACACCCACACACACACACACACACACACACACACACACACACACACACACCACACACACACACACACACACACACACACTCACACACACACACACTCACATACACACCACACACACACACACACCCAACACACTCCCAACACACACTGAACACTCAGATGAGTCACACAGACGTTAGGACAGTTCTTTTCTTTTAGCGTGAGAGTATTAGAAACACACAATGCACTTGGGAACACACACACACAAGCACATACTATTCATACTTTTACAACTAGGTATGATAGGGAAATGGACAGAGTCATTGCTGTAAACACACGATAGCTAGAAAGGCGGGATCCAAGAGTCAACTGCTCGATCCTGCAACACCACACTATAGGTGAGTACATATAGGTGAGTACACACACACACACACACACACACACTTACTTTCCTAGTCGGGTATCTCCCCTAACTGAATCATTTGTAAATCATGCACTTACGAGAATCTCAGTAAAACAAACTTTTAAAGATTTCTGTATTCTATAAAACATCTATAAACAAATCCACAAGGGCCGTGACGAGGGTTCGAACATACGACCGAGAGGATCCCAGACGCTGCCTTAATCGACTGAGCTACGACATGGTCAAAGAATTGCAACCGGGAAATCATCCTGATTTACACCTATAGCAGGTTTTCTGTTTTTGTGCAAGGTTTGAGGCCAAACGCTTGCGACTAGCTGCACCAAACTTTGCAGGATGTAGGGTCTGGGGTCACGGACGGACATAGGCTAGTCACTCCTATTAGTCCTATTACAATAGGCCTGAGCTCAATAGTGAACTCTCACCCCCCCCCCTCACTCTCCTTTACACAATCCGTCAAAAGGTGGCTACCAGATTTTTTTATTTTTACTCAAAAACAATGAACTTCATCGTTCTGGTATTATTAATCATTTCAGTATTATTTAGTATTTCCATCGATTCAGTATTTCATTTTCTGGAACAGAAGGAACGAGGGATGTTTGAGGAGAGGAAAGTGATAGAGGGAAAGGTGGGGAGGGGTGACGGGGGGGGAGGGGGAGGGGGTGACGGGGGGAGGGGGAGGGGTGACGGAGAGGGAGGGGTGACGGTGGGGGGAGGGGGAGGGGTGACGGGGGGGAGAGGTGCGATCTAGGGGTAGAAACTTGTGGGGGAGGGGGAGAGGAGGGGAAGAGAGGGGGAGAAGTTAGAGGGGAGAAGGAAGAGAGAGGGGTGGGAGGGAGGGAGGGAGAGGAGGAGGGATGGGGGGGAGGGGGGAGAGTGGGGGGATGGAGAGGAGGATGGGGGGAGGAAGAGAGAGAGCACAGTCGGGTACTCCTCTCTAGTCTACAGCTACAAGAGTGTCACATTACCTAATACTGGAGACCAGACGCTCTGGGCTAGCCTCACCCAACTTTCAAAGGTGAAGCACGTAGTGTATGGGAGCGTCCCAGGCAAGTCGGGCACCACATACTTCCACATTAACAAACATCGCCGGCTGAACAAGCCCCCCCCCCCCCCCGCCTCCCTCTGCCTCAAGCCCCCCCCCCAAGTCTGAAATGTTTGTGGTGTTCTCCATAGACTTGCATACCAGTTGGAGTACTTCCTTATATTTTGTGAGTGGGGGGGGGAGAGCCTCCGTCATCCCCCCCTTCCCCCACATCATCCCCCCCCCAACACATGTACAGGAGCCTCCGTGATCTCTTGCACCCCCCAACACCCAAGCCTCGTAGGGCACACCCCTTCCTCAACACCCAAGCCTCGTAGGGCACACCCCTTCCTCAACACCCAAGCCTCGTAGGGCAACACCCCCCCCCCCCTCAACACCCAAGCCAACGATAAGACGGTGAATAACAAAATATTCTACAATTACGAAAGACGCTTCACAGCTTCCCGTCATTAGGCTTGGCGGTGTTCCAAGAAGGCCGAGGCGCCGACCCGCTGATCCTAGGATAGTCGGACACCCTTCACAGGCTGGGACATGATTCCGACGCCTTAGGTGAAGCCCAGGTGATCCCTCGCTAGGTGGGCCGCCAGGGCCTCTGACCACCTGTTGATCCGGGCCAGCGACGCCATCTTGCTGCAGCATTACGTCCATCATATTGGGGCCCGGGGCCCGCCTGTGGCCCGCCTGTGGCCCGCCCGGGGCCCGCCCGCCCGGGGCCCAGGTTGGCTTTTTCTTGGCCACAAGGATAAGGTCCATCTCTCTCGCAGCTGCACGAGCATCTTGTCTTCACCCAGAGCCACGACCTCCACAGTGTCCCCCAGAGCCACGACCTCCACAGTGTCCCCCAGAGCCACGACCTCCACAGTGTCCCCCAGAGCCACGACCTCCACAGTGACCCCCAGAGCCACGACCTCCACAGTGACCCCCAGAGCCACGACCTCCACAGTGTCCCCCAGAGCCACGACCTCCACAGTGTCCCCTAGAGCCACGACCTCCACAGTGTCCCCTAGAGCCACGACCTCCACAGTGTCCCCTAGAGCCACGACCTCCACAGTGTCCCCTAGAGCCACGACCTCCACAGTGTCCCCCAGAGCCCCGACCTCCACAGTGTCCCCCCAGAGCCACGACCTCCACTGTGTCCCCCAGAGCCACGACCTCCACAGTGTCCCCCAGAGCCACGACCTCCACAGTGTCCCCCAGAGCCACGACCTCCACAGTGTCCCCTAGAGCCACGACCTCCACAGTGTCCCCCAGAGCCACGACCTCCACAGTGTCCCCCAGAGCCACGACCTCCACAGTGTCCCCCAGAGCCACGACCTCCACAGTGACCCCCAGAGCCACGACCACCACAGTGTCCCCCAGAGCCACGACCTCCACAGTGACCCCCAGAGCCACGACCTCCACAGTGTCCCCCAGAGCCACGACCTCCACAGTGTCCCCCAGAGCCACGACCTCCACAGTGTCCCCCAGAGCCACGACCTCCACAGTGTCCCCCAGAGCCACGACCTCCACAGTGTCCCCCAGAGCCACGACCTCCACAGTGTCCCCCAGAGCCACGACCTCCACAGTGTCCCCCAGAGCCACGACCTCCACAGTGTCCCCCTAGAGCCACGACCTCCACAGTGTCCCCCAGAGCCACGACCTCCACAGTGTCCCCTAGAGCCACGACCTCCAGTCCCCCAGAGCCACGACCACCACAGTGTCCCCCCAGAGCCACGACCTCCAGTCCCCCAGAGCCACGACCAGTGTCCCCCAGAGCCACGACCTCCACAGTGTCCCCCAGAGCCACGACCCCCCCCGTGTCCCCCAGAGCCACGACCTCCACAGTGTCCCCCAGAGCCACGACCACCACAGTGTCCCCCAGAGCCACGACCACCACAGTCACCCCCAGAGCCACGACCTCCAGTCCCCCAGAGCCACGACCTCCAGTCCCCCAGAGCCACGACCTCCACAGTGCCCCCCAGAGCCACGACCACCACAGTGCCCCCCAGAGCCACGACCACCACAGTGCCCCACCAGAGCCACGACCACCACAGTGTACTTACGAACGTGCACATCTTTCCTCAATCTTTGACGGCTTTGGTTACATTTATTAAACAGTTTACAAGCATGAAAACTTGCCAATCAACTGTTGTTATTGTTATAAACAGCCTCCTGGTGCTTCCGAGCTCATTAACTGTCTAATAATTGTAAACAAAGCCGGCAAAGATTGAGAAAAGATGTACAGGTTCGTATGTGCTTGCGTAACTGCTTCGTGAATCTGGCCCCAGGTTCGTAAGTGCTTCCGTAATCTGCCCCAGGTTCGTGAATCTGGCCCCAGGTTCGTAAGTGCTTGCGAAACTGCTTCGTGAATCTGGCCCCAGGTTCGTAAGTGCTTGCGTAACTGCTTCGTAAATCTGGCCCCAGGTTCGTAAGTGCTTGCGTAACTGCTTCGTAAATCTGGCCCCAGGTTCGTAAGTGCTTGCGTAACTGCTTCGTAAATCTGGCCCCAGGTTCGTAAGTGCTTGCGTAACTGCTTCGTAAATCTGGCCCCAGGTTCGTAAGTGCTTGCGTAACTGCTTCGTAAATCTGGCCCCAGGTTCGTAAGTGCTTGCGTAACTGCTTCGTAAATCTGGCCCCAGGTTCGTAAGTGCTTGCGTAACTGCTTCGTAAATCTGGCCCCAGGTTCGTAAGTGCTTGCGTAACTGCTTCGTAAATCTGGCCCCAGGTTCGTAAGTGCTTGCGTAACTGCTTCGTAAATCTGGCCCCAGGTTCGTAAGTGCTTGCGTAACTGCTTCGTAAATCTGGCCCCAGGTTCGTAAGTGCTTGCGTAACTGCTTCGTGAATCTGGCCCCAGGTTCGTAAGTGCTTGCGTAACTGCTTCGTAAATCTGGCCCCAGGTTCGTAAGTGCTTGCGTAACTGCTTCGTAAATCTGGCCCCAGGTTCGTAAGTGCTTGCGTAACTGCTTCGTAAATCTGGCCCCAGGTTCGTAAGTGCTTGCGTAACTGCTTCGTAAATCTGGCCCCAGGTTCGTAAGTGCTTGCGTAACTGCTTCGTAAATCTGGCCCCAGGTTCGTAAGTGCTTGCGTAACTGCTTCGTAAATCTGGCCCCAGGTTCGTAAGTGCTTGCGTAACTGCTTCGTAAATCTGGCCCCAGGTTCGTAAGTGCTTGCGTAACTGCTTCGTAAATCTGGCCCCAGGTTCGTAAGTGCTTGCGTAACTGCTTCGTGAATCTGGCCCCAGGTGGGGCATAGGGTGGTTATCTTGAGATTATCTTGAGATGATTTCAGGGCTTTTTAGTGTCCCCGCGGCCCGGTCCTCGACCAGGCCTCCACCCCCAGGAAGCAGCCCGTGACAGCTGACTAACTCCCAGGTACCTATTTACTGCTAGGTAACAGGGGCATTCAGGGTGAAAGAAACTTTGCCCATTTGTTTCTGCCTTGTGCGGGAATCGAACCCGCGCCACAGAATTACGAATCCTGCGCGCTATCCACCAGGCTACGAGGCCCTTGGGGTCAACTCGCTTCAAATGGCGCGTAAAAAGGTACTTTTGATCGCTCCTTCAAGAGAACTAAGGCAGTTAACAGTACTCAATATTCCTTGACCCAAGTTACTGGCTAAATACAGCGAGTCTACAGTCTACGGATTTGTCTTGCCAGATTTCAGTATATACGCGTCAGATTTGAAGTCTCCTACCATATCTTGAGGTTATCTTGAGATGATTTCGGGGCGTTAGTGTCCCCGCGGCCCGGTCCTCGACCAGGCCTCCACCCCCAAGAAGCAGCCCGTGACAGCTGACTAACACCCAGGTACCTATTTTACTGCTAGATAACAGGGGCATAGGGTGGTTATCTTGAGGTTATCTTGAGATGATTTCGGGGCTTTAGTGTCCCCGCGGCCCGGTCCTCGACCAGGCCTCCACCCCCAGGAAGCAGCCCGTGACAGTTGACTAACACCCAGGTACCTATTTTACTGCTAGGTAACAGGGGCATAGGGTGAAAGAAACTCTGCCCATTGTTTCTCGCCGGCGCCTGGGATCGAACCCAGAACCACAGGATCACAAGTCCCGCGTGCTGTCCGCTCGGCCGACCGGCTCCCATGGAGTCTAGGAAGTCAGAAGTCTCTGCCATATCCAACTAGGAATTTGCCAGCTAAGTATTTTTCCCGCGGGAATGGTCACCCACCAGTTGCAGTTGCTTTTGTTCTTATGTTCTTAATAATTGAGTCGCAACATGGTTTTATAAATGGCCGTTCGTGTTTAACAAATTTGTTATCTTTTTATTCTAGCATAGTTGAGGCAGTTGATAGTGGTAAGGATTGTGATGTTGTGTACCTTGACTTTAGCAAAGCTTTTGATACAGTGCCACATGAAAGACTGATTAAATAGATAGTCTCATGGTATTGGGGGTGCTATATTAAGCTGGATTAGGGCATGGCTATACCAAAGGAAACAGAGTTAGTATAAATGGAGTCAAGTCAGAGTGGGAAAATGTTGTAAGTGGGGTGCCTCAGGGCTCTGTCCTGGGACCTCTGTTGTTTATAATATATATAAATGATTTAGATTCAGGTTTGAGTAGCAACATTTGCAAATTTGCCGATGATACGAAAATCGGTAGGGAAATTAATTCGGAGGAGGACTCACTATCACTTCAAGTTGATCTAGATAGGGTTTTGAAATGGTCAAAGGATTGGCAGATGCAGTTTAATGCTGATAAATGTAAAGTTCTAAGGTTAGGTAATGATGAATAAGAACATAAGAACATAAGAACAAAGGTAACTGCAGAAGGCCTATTGGCCCATACGAGGCAGCTCCTATTCTATAACCACCCAATCCCACTCATATACTTGTCCAACCCGTGCTTGAAACAATCGAGGGACCCCACCTCCACAATGTTACGCGGCAATTGGTTCCACAAATCAACAACCCTGTTACTGAACCAGTATTTACCCAAGTCTTTCCTAAATCTAAACTTATCCAATTTATACCCATTGTTTCGTGTTCTGTCCTGTGTTGATACTTTTAATACCCTATTAATATCCCCCCGGTTATGTCCATTCATCCACTTGTAAACCTCTATCATGTCACCCCTAACTCTTCGCCTTTCCAGTGAATGCAACTTAAGCTTTGTTAATCTTTCTTCATATGAAAGATTTCTAATTTGGGGAATTAACTTAGTCATCCTACGCTGGACACGTTCAAGTGAATTTATATCCATTCTATAATATGGCGACCAAAACTGAACTGCATAATCTAAATGGGGCCTAACTAGAGCAAGATATAGCTTGAGAACCACACCAGGTGTCTTGTTACTAACGCTGCGATTAATAAATCCAAGTGTCCGATTTGCCTTATTACGAACATTTATGCATTGATCCTTTTGTTTTAAATTCTTACTAATCATAACTCCCAGATCCCTTTCGCAATCCGACTTCGCAATCACAACACCATCTAGCTCGTATCTTGTAACTCTATCATCATTACCTAACCTCAGAACTTTACATTTATCAGCATTAAACTGCATCTGCCAATCCTTTGACCATTTCAAAACCCTATCTAGATCAACTTGAAGTGATAGTGAGTCCTCCTCCGAATTAATTTCCCTACCGATTTTCGTATCATCGGCAAATTTGCAAATGTTGCTACTCAAACCTGAATCTAAATCATTTATATATATTATAAACAACAGAGGTCCCAGGACAGAGCCTTGAGGCACTCCACTTACAACATTTTCCCACTCTGACTTGATTCCATTTATACTAACTCTCTGTTTCCTTTGGTATAGCCATGCCCTAATCCAGCTTAATATAGCACCCCCAATACCATGAGACTCTATTTTTTTAATCAGTCTTTCATGTGGCACTGTATCAAAAGCTTTGCTAAAGTCAAGGTATACAACATCGCAATCCTTACCACTATCAACTGCCTCAACAATGCTAGAATAAAAAGATAACAAATTTGTTAAACATACGCGGCAATTGGTTCTTACACTATCAACTGCCTCAACCCTAAAAAGTTAGCAAATTTGTTAAACATCTGAAGGCATATTGTTAATATGCCAATATGAAGGCATATTGTTAACTATACTGTGGATAGTTACTGAACATAAGAACATAAGAACATAAGAACAAAGGTAACTGCAGAAGGCCTATTGGCCCATACGAGGCAGCTCCTATTCTATAACCACCCAATCCCACTCATATACTTGTCCAACCCGTGCTTGAAACAATCGAGGGACCCCACCTCCACAATGTTACGCGGCAATTGGTTCCACAAATCAACAACCCTGTTACTGAACCAGTATTTACCCAAGTCTTTCCTAAATCTAAACTTATCCAATTTATATCCATTGTTTCGTGTTCTGTCCTGTGTTGATACTTTTAATACCCTATTAATATCCCCCCGGTTATGTCCATTCATCCACTTGTAAACCTCTATCATGTCACCCCTAACTCTTCGCCTTTCCAGTGAATGCAACTTAAGCTTTGTTAATCTTTCTTCATATGAAAGATTTCTAATTTGGGGAATTAACTTAGTCATCCTACGCTGGACACGTTCAAGTGAATTTATATCCATTCTATAATATGGCGACCAAAACTGAACTGCATAATCTAAATGGGGCCTAACTAGAGCAAGATATAGCTTGAGAACCACACCAGGTGTCTTGTTACTAACGCTGCGATTAATAAATCCAAGTGTCCGATTTGCCTTATTACGAACATTTATGCATTGATCCTTTTGTTTTAAATTCTTACTAATCATAACTCCCAGATCCCTTTCGCAATCCGACTTCGCAATCACAACACCATCTAGCTCGTATCTTGTAACTCTATCATCATTACCTAACCTCAGAACTTTACATTTATCAGCATTAAACTGCATCTGCCAATCCTTTGACCATTTCAAAACCCTATCTAGATCAACTTGAAGTGATAGTGAGTCCTCCTCCGAATTAATTTCCCTACCGATTTTCGTATCATCGGCAAATTTGCAAATGTTGCTACTCAAACCTGAATCTAAATCATTTATATATATTATAAACAACAGAGGTCCCAGGACAGAGCCTTGAGGCACTCCACTTACAACATTTTCCCACTCTGACTTGATTCCATTTATACTAACTCTCTGTTTCCTTTGGTATAGCCATGCCCTAATCCAGCTTAATATAGCACCCCCAATACCATGAGACTCTATTTTTTTAATCAGTCTTTCATGTGGCACTGTATCAAAAGCTTTGCTAAAGTCAAGGTATACAACATCGCAATCCTTACCACTATCAACTGCCTCAACAATGCTAGAATAAAAAGATAACAAATTTGTTAAACATGAACGGCCATTTATAAAACCATGTTGCGACTCAATTATTAATTTATGTTTTTCAAGATGAAGACGAATTTTATTTGCTATTATAGATTCGAGTAACTTTCCCACAATAGACGTTAGGCTAATTGGTCGATAGTTAGACGCAAGTGATCTATCTCCTTTCTTAAAAACTGGTATCACATTAGCAACTTTCCAAAACTCTGGCACTCTGCCTGACTCTATTGATTTATTAAATATGGTTGACAGTGGGTCACAAAGCTCCTCTTTGCATTCTTTAAGCACCCTAGCAAACACTTCATCCGGCCCTGGGGATTTGTTTGGTTTGAGTTTTACTATTTGTTTAAGAACATCCTCCCTGGTAACTGCTAAACTCGTCAACCTGTCCTCGTCCCCACCCACATAGACTTGTTCGGCTGAAGGCATATTGTTAAGTTCCTCTTTAGTAAATACAGATACAAAATATTTATTAAAAATACTACTCATCTCTTCATCACTATCTGTTATTTGACCTGTCTCAGTTTTTAATGGACCTATCCTTTCCCTAGTCTTAGTACGATATAACTGAAAAAACCCTTTAGGATTTGTCTTTGCTTGCCCTGCTATGCGAACTTCATAGTTTCTTTTTGCTTTCCTTATCTCTTTTTTAACATTTCTAACCAGTTGTACGAATTCCTGTTCTAAAGTGACCTCCCCATTTTTAATCCTTTTGTACCAAGCTCTCTTTTTACCTATAAGGTTCTTCAAATTCTTTGTTATCCACTTTGGGTCATTAGTATACGATCTATTCAATTTGTATGGTATACTACGTTCCTGTGCTTTGTTTAGAATATTCTTAAATAAGTTATATATTGAATCCACATCGAAATCCCCATTTAAGTCACCTATCGCTGGGTTCATGTCTCGCTCCAAGACCGGCCCACACCCCATACCCAAGCCTTTCCAATCAATTTGACCCAAAAAATTTCTTAGGCTATTAAAATCAGCTTTTCGAAAATCTGGCACTTTAACAGAATTTTCTCCTACTGGTCTATTCCATTCTATGCTAAATCTGATTTCTTTGTGATCACTGCTCCCTAGCTCACTCCCTATTTCGATGTCATTAATTTGCGTTTCCCTGTTAGTTAACACTAAATCTAAAATATTATTTTCCCGTGTTGGTTCCTTAATGTGTTGCGTAAGAAAGCAATCGTCAATTAATTCTAGAAAATCTTCTGCTTCACTATTCCCTGTTTTGTTCAACCAGTTTATTCCGCTAAAATTAAAGTCACCCATGACATAAATACTGTTAGATCTAGATGCTCTAGATATTTCATCCCATAGATGCTTTGCTTCCATTCTGTCTAAATTTGGTGGCCTATATATTACTCCTATTATAATATTATTAGCTTTTTCGTTTAATTCAATCCAAATAGTTTCTGTGTGTGGCTCTGTTTTGATTCCCTCTTTGAGACTACATTTCAAATTGTCCCTAACATATATGGCTACTCCACCTCCTCGTCTAATATATCTATCTGTGTGAAATAGTTTAAATCCATATATTTGATATTCAGCTAATAGTTCTCTATTTTCTACATTCATCCACGTTTCGGTAAGTGCAATAATATCTATTTTTTCTGTGCAGACAAGAGCATTTAATTCGTTAATTTTATTTCTTAGACTTCTACTGTTAGTGTAATATACCCTAAGTGAATTGTTATTTTGCGGACCTTCTCTTTCCCTGATCGTTTTGCCAATTCCTTTCTCCCACAAACACATACTTTTATTACCTCCTTCCTCCAAATCAATTCCCATACCTCTATCTACTAACAGTTTAAACCCAAACAAACACCTCTAACCACTTCTTCTAGCGAGTTCGCAACAGCAACAACCCCAGCTCTCGATAGATGCACCCCATCACGAGCATACATTTCATTTCTTCCATAGAAGTGTTCCCAGTTGTCTATGAAAGATATTGCATTTGATTTGCAATATCTTTCCAGCCGGCAATTGACACCAAGTGCCCTCGATATCCATTCATTTCCCACTCCCTTTCTTGGAAGAATGCCACATATGATCGGGATTCCTCCCTTGCTCCTAACTAACTCTATGGCTGTTTTATACCTCTGAATCAGTTCCTCACTCCTGACTCGACCAACATCATTTCCTCCCACGCTAATGCAAATAATGGGATTGTTCCCATTACCAGCCATAATATCATTCATGTTGTTTATAATATCACCAATGCCAGCTCCGGGATAGCAAACCCTTAACCTGTTCCCCCTATCTCTAGCACAAAACGTTCTATCCAAATACCTTATCTGGGAATCTCCCACAACTAATGTTTGCTTAGGTACTTCCTTTACTTTCTGAGGGGCCTGCGCTTCCTTTCTCTTCGTTGCTTTCCCTTTTGCGCGATCCACAGTCTCTCCACAGCACTCGTCCTCCAAAACGTCAAATGAATTTGAAGTTGCTATGGCGTTTGAAGGCGGCTTTATCAAAGTCTTCTTAAGGCCCCTGTCTTTCGCAACTCTCCAAGACGAGGTCCCTTTACTGCTGGTCTCCTCCTTCGTTACTTCTCGGTGTTCTTTAAGCTGACGCACCTCCTCCCGCAGAGAGTCCAACTCTGTCCTCAGGGCTCCCACTAGAGTCACCAGGTCCTTCACTACAACTTCCATATTTAGGAGAGACTTGGGTAAATACTGGTTCAGTAACAGGGTTGTTGATTTGTGGAACCAATTGCCGTGTAACATTGTGGAGGTGGGGTCCCTCGATTGTTTCAAGCGCGGGTTGGACAAGTATATGAGTGGGATTGGGTGGTTATAAATAGGAGCTGCCTCGTATGGGCCAATAGGCCTTCTGCAGTTGCCTTTGTTCTTATGTTCTTATCATCATTACCTAGCCTCAGAACTTTACATTTATCAGCATTAAACTGCATCTGCCAATCCTTTGACCATTTCAAAACCCTATCTAGATCAACTTGAAGTGATAGTGAGTCCTCCTCCGAATTAATTTCCCTACCGATTTTCGTATCATCGGCAAATTTGCAAATGTTGCTACTCAAACCTGAATCTAAATCATTTATATATATTATAAACAACAGAGGTCCCAGGACAGAGCCTTGAGGCACTCCACTTACAACATTTTCCCACTCTGACTTGATTCCATTTATACTAACTCTCTGTTTCCTTTGGTATAGCCATGCCCTAATCCAGCTTAATATAGCACCCCCAATACCATGAGACTCTATCTTTTTAATCAGTCTTTCATGTGGCACTGTATCAAAAGCTTTGCTAAAGTCAAGGTACACAACATCACAATCCTTACCACTATCAACTGCCTCAACTATGCTAGAATAAAAAGATAACAAATTTGTTAAACATGAACGGCCATTTATAAAACCATGTTGCGACTCAATTATTAATTTATGTTTTTCAAGATGAAGACGAATTTTATTTGCTATTATAGATTCGAGTAACTTTCCCACAATAGACGTTAGGCTAATTGGTCGATAGTTAGACGCAAGTGATCTATCTCCTTTCTTAAAAACTGGTATCACATTAGCAACTTTCCAAAACTCTGGCACTCTGCCTGACTCTATTGATTTATTAAATATGGTTGACAGTGGGTCACAAAGCTCCTCTTTGCATTCTTTAAGCACCCTGGCAAACACTTCATCCGGCCCTGGGGATTTGTTTGGTTTGAGTTTTACTATTTGTTTAAGAACATCCTCCCTGGTAACTGCTAAACTCGTCAACCTGTCCTCGTCCCCACCCACATAGACTTGTTCGGCTGAAGGCATATTGTTAAGTTCCTCTTTAGTAAATACAGATACAAAATATTTATTAAAAATACTACTCATCTCTTCATCACTATCTGTTATTTGACCTGTCTCAGTTTTTAATGGACCTATCCTTTCCCTAGTCTTAGTACGATATAACTGAAAAAACCCTTTAGGATTTGTCTTTGCTTGCCCTGCTATGCGAACTTCATAGTTTCTTTTTGCTTTCCTTATCTCTTTTTTAACATTTCTAACCAGTTGTACGAATTCCTGTTCTAAAGTGACCTCCCCATTTTTAATCCTTTTGTACCAAGCTCTCTTTTTACCTATAAGGTTCTTCAAATTCTTTGTTATCCACTTTGGGTCATTAGTATTCGATCTATTCAATTTGTATGGTATACTACGTTCCTGTGCTTTGTTTAGAATATTCTTAAATAAGTTATATATTGAATCCACATCGAAATCCCCATTTACGTCACCTATCGCTGGGTTCATGTCTCGCTCCAAGACCGCCCCCCACCCCATACCCAAGACTTTCCAATCAATTTGACCCAAAAAATTTCTTAGGCTATTAAAATCAGCTTTTCGAAAATCTGGCACTTTAACAGAATTTTCTCCTACAGGTCTATTCCATTCTATGCTAAATCTGATTACTTTGTGATCACTGTTCCCTAGCTCACTCCCTATTTCGATGTCATTAATTTGTGTTTCCCTGTTAGTTAACACTAAATCTAAAATATTATTTTCCTGTGTTGGTTCCTTAATGTGTTGCGTAAGAAAGCAATCATCAATTAATTCTAGAAAATCTTCTGCTTCACTATTCCCTGTTTTGTTCAACCACTTTATTCCACTAAAATTAAAGGCACCCATGACATAAATACTGTTAGATCTAGATGCTCTAGATCTAGATGCTCTAGATATTTCATCCCATAGATGCTTTGACCTCAGTCAGTCAGGTGCAGTCACAGTGAGAGGTTGTGTTAGCTGGAGCTCCGATTCTAATAACATTATTATTGCAATAATGGAAGGATTAGTGAAAGATTTGGTGAGTCTGGTTGGAGCTCTGAGAGCAGAGATGGATTCCCTGCGGGAGGAGGTACGACGGCTGAGACTTCGGGAGGAAACGAAGGAGGAGGCCAGTGTTGACGGGACCTCATTAAGAAGGACTGACGGGACCAGTATTAAGAAGTCCTCGTCTTGGCAAGTTGTGAAAGACAGGGGTCTTAAGAAGACCTTGGCAAAACCGACAACTAATAGCCTACACCTAAGGACTTTTAATGCATTTGACGTATTAGAGGACGAGTGCTGTGTTGAACCTGTTGTTCAACGAGGTGGCAAAGACAAAGTAACGAGGAGCATTGAAGCGCAGGTCCCTCAAACTGCTCGAAAGGAAAAGGGAGAATCGAAGCGAATTTTGGTTGTGGGAGATTCCCAGGTGAGGTATTTAGACAGAACGTTTTGTGCCAGAGATAGGGGGAACAGATTAAGGGTTTGCTATCCGGGAGCTGGAATTGGTGATATTGTTGGAAACATGAATGATATTATGACAGGAAATGGGAACAAACCCATTATTTGTATTAGTGCAGGGGGTAATGATGTTGGACGAGTTAGGAGTGAGGAACTAATACAGAGATTCAGGACAGCCATTGAATTAGTTAGGAGCAAGGGAGGAATCCCGATCATATGTGGCATTCTTCCAAGAAAGGGAGTGGGAAATGAATGGATGTCGAGGGCACTTGGTGTCAATTGCCGGCTGGAAAGATATTGCAAATCAAATGCAATATCTTTCATAGACAACTGGGAACACTTCTATGGAAGAAATGAAATGTATGCTCGTGATGGGGTGCATCTATCGAGAGCTGGGGTTGTTGCTGTTGCGAACTCGTTGGAAGAAGTGGTTAGAGGTGTTTGTTTGGGTTTAAACTGTTAGTAGATAGAGGTATGGGAATTGATTTGGAGGAAGGAGATAATAAAAGTATGTGTTTGTGGGAGAAAGGAATTGGCAAAATGATCAGGGAAAGAGAAGGGCCTCAAAATAACAATTCACTTAGGGTATATTACACTAACAGTAGAAGTCTAAGAAATAAAATTAACGAATTAAATGCTCTTGTCTGCACAGAAAAAATAGATATTATTGCACTTACCGAAACGTGGATGAATGTAGAAAATAGAGAACTATTAGCTGAATATCAAATAAATGGATTTAAACTATTTCACACAGATAGATATATTAGACGAGGAGGGGGAGTAGCCATATATGTTAGGGACAATTTGAAATGTAGTCTCAAAGAGGGAATCAAAACTGAGCCACACACAGAAACTATTTGGATAGAATTATACGAAAAAGCAAATAATATTATAATAGGAGTTATATATAGGCCACCAAATTTAGACAGAATGGAAGCAAAGCATCTATGGGATGAAATATCTAGGGCATCTAGATCTAACAGTATTTACGTCATGGGTGACTTTAATTTTAGTGGAATAAACTGGTTGAACAAAACAGGGAATAGTGAAGCAGAAGATTTTCTAGAATTAATTGACGATTGCTTTCTTACGCAACACATTAAGGAACCAACACGGGAAAATAATATTTTAGATTTAGTGTTAACTAACAGGGAAACACAAATTAATGACATCGAAATAGGGAGTGAGCTAGGGAACAGTGATCACAAAGAAATCAGATTTAGCATAGAATGGAATAGACCTGTAGGAGAAAATTCTGTTAAAGTGCCAGATTTTCGAAAAGCTGATTTTAATAGCCTAAGAAATTTTTTGGGTCAAATTGATTGGAAAGTCTTGGGTATGGGGTGTGGGCCGGTCTTGGAGCGAGACATGAACCCAGCGATAGGTGACGTAAATGGGGATTTCGATGTGGATTCAATATATAACTTATTTAAGAATATTCTAAACAAAGCACAGGAACGTAGTATACCATACAAATTGAATAGATCGAATACTAATGACCCAAAGTGGATAACAAAGAATTTGAAGAACCTTATAGGTAAAAAGAGAGCTTGGTACAAAAGGATTAAAAATGGGGAGGCCACTTTAGAACAGGAATTCGTACAACTGGTTAGAAATGTTAAAAAAAAGAGATAAGGAAAGCAAAAAGAAACTATGAAGTTCGCATAGCAGGGCAAGCAAAGACAAATCCTAAAGTTTTTTTTTCAGTTATATCGTACTAAGACTAGGGAAAGGATAGGTCCATTAAAAACTGAGACAGGTCAAATAACAGATAGTGATGAAGAGATGAGTAGTATTTTTAATAAATATTTTGTATCTGTATTTACTAAAGAGGAACTTAACAATATGCCTTCAGCCGAACAAGTCTATGTGGGTGGGGACGAGGACAGGTTGACGAGTTTAGCAGTTACCAGGGAGGATGTTCTTAAACAAATAGTAAAACTCAAACCAAACAAATCCCCAGGGCCGGATGAAGTGTTTGCCAGGGTGCTTAAAGAATGCAAAGAGGAGCTTTGCGACCCACTGTCAACCATATTTAATAAATCAATAGAGTCAGGCAGAGTGCCAGAGTTTTGGAAAGTTGCTAATGTGATACCAGTTTTTAAGAAAGGAGATAGATCACTTGCGTCTAACTATCGGCCAATTAGCCTAACGTCTATTGTGGGAAAGTTACTCGAATCTATAATAGCAAATAAAATTCGTCTTCATCTTGAAAAACATAATGTTGGTCGAGTGACAGGAGAACAAACCCAGGAACTGATATCAGAGAGTGTATAGATACAGAGGTTTAAACAGCCATAGAATTAGTTAGGAGCAAGGGAGGAATCCCGATCATATGTGGCATTCTTCCAAGAAAGGGAGTGGGAAATGAATGGATATCGAGGGCACTTGGTGTCAATTGCCGGCTGGAAAGATATTGCAAATCAAATGCAATATCTTTCATAGACAACTGGGAACACTTCTATGGAAGAAATGAAATGTATGCTCGTGATGGGGTGCATCTATCGAGAGCTGGGGTTGTTGCTGTTGCGAACTCGTTGGAAGAAGTGGTTAGAGGTGTTTGTTTGGGTTTAAACTGTTAGTAGATAGAGGTATGGGAATTGATTTGGAGGAAGGAGGTAATAAAAGTATGTGTTTGTGGGAGAAAGGAATTGGCAAAATGATCAGGGAAAGAGAAGGTCCGCAAAATAACAATTCACTTAGGGTATATTACACTAACAGTAGAAGTCTAAGAAATAAAATTAACGAATTAAATGCTCTTGTCTGCACAGAAAAAATAGATATTATTGCACTTACCGAAACGTGGATGAATGTAGAAAATAGAGAACTATTAGCTGAATATCAAATATATGGATTTAAACTATTTCACACAGATAGATATATTAGACGAGGAGGTGGAGTAGCCATATATGTTAGGGACAATTTGAAATGTAGTCTCAAAGAGGGAATCAAAACAGAGCCACACACAGAAACTATTTGGATAGAATTAAACGAAAAAGCTAATAATATTATAATAGGAGTAATATATAGGCCACCAAATTTAGACAGAATGGAAGCAAAGCATCTATGGGATGAAATATCTAGAGCATCTAGATCTAACAGTATTTATGTCATGGGTGACTTTAATTTTAGCGGAATAAACTGGTTGAACAAAACAGGGAATAGTGAAGCAGAAGATTTTCTAGAATTAATTGACGATTGCTTTCTTACGCAACACATTAAGGAACCAACACGGGAAAATAATATTTTAGATTTAGTGTTAACTAACAGGGAAACACAAATTAATGACATCGAAATAGGGAGTGAGCTAGGGAGCAGTGATCACAAAGAAATCAGATTTAGCATAGAATGGAATAGACCAGTAGGAGAAAATTCTGTTAAAGTGCCAGATTTTCGAAAAGCTGATTTTAATAGCCTAAGAAATTTTTTGGGTCAAATTGATTGGAAAGTCTTGGGTATGGGGTGTGGGCCGGTCTTGGAGCGAGACATGAACCCAGCGATAGGTGACTTAAATGGGGATTTCGATGTGGATTCAATATATAACTTATTTAAGAATATTCTAAACAAAGCACAGGAACGTAGTATACCATACAAATTGAATAGATCGTATACTAATGACCCAAAGTGGATAACAAAGAATTTGAAGAACCTTATAGGTAAAAAGAGAGCTTGGTACAAAAGGATTAAAAATGGGGAGGTCACTTTAGAACAGGAATTCGTACAACTGGTTAGAAATGTTAAAAAAGAGATAAGGAAAGCAAAAAGAAACTATGAAGTTCGCATAGCAGGGCAAGCAAAGACAAATCCTAAAGGGTTTTTTCAGTTATATCGTACTAAGACTAGGGAAAGGATAGGTCCATTAAAAACTGAGACAGGTCAAATAACAGATAGTGATGAAGAGATGAGTAGTATTTTTAATAAATATTTTGTATCTGTATTTACTAAAGAGGAACTTAACAATATGCCTTCAGCCGAACAAGTCTATGTGGGTGGGGACGAGGACAGGTTGACGAGTTTAGCAGTTACCAGGGAGGATGTTCTTAAACAAATAGTAAAACTCAAACCAAACAAATCCCCAGGGCCGGATGAAGTGTTTGCTAGGGTGCTTAAAGAATGCAAAGAGGAGCTTTGTGACCCACTGTCAACCATATTTAATAAATCAATAGAGTCAGGCAGAGTGCCAGAGTTTTGGAAAGTTGCTAATGTGATACATACCAGTTTTTAAGAAAGGAGATAGATCACTTGCGTCTAACTATCGACCAATTAGCCTAACGTCTATTGTGGGAAAGTTACTCGAATCTATAATAGCAAATAAAATTCGTCTTCATCTTGAAAAACATAAATTAATAATTGAGTCGCAACATGGTTTTATAAATGGCCGTTCATGTTTAACAAATTTGTTATCTTTTTATTCTAGCATTGTTGAGGCAGTTGATAGTGGTAAGGATTGCGATGTTGTATACCTTGACTTTAGCAAAGCTTTTGATACAGTGCCACATGAAAGACTGATTAAAAAAATAGAGTCTCATGGTATTGGGGGTGCTATATTAAGCTGGATTAGGGCATGGCTATACCAAAGGAAACAGAGAGTTAGTATAAATGGAATCAAGTCAGAGTGGGAAAATGTTGTAAGTGGAGTGCCTCAAGGCTCTGTCCTGGGACCTCTGTTGTTTATAATATATATAAATGATTTAGATTCAGGTTTGAGTAGCAACATTTGCAAATTTGCCGATGATACGAAAATCGGTAGGGAAATTAATTCGGAGGAGGACTCACTATCACTTCAAGTTGATCTAGATAGGGTTTTGAAATGGTCAAAGGATTGGCAGATGCAGTTTAATGCTGATAAATGTAAAGTTCTGAGGTTAGGTAATGATGATAGAGTTACAAGATACGAGCTAGATGGTGTTGTGATTGCGAAGTCGGATTGCGAAAGGGATCTGGGAGTTATGATTAGTAAGAATTTAAAACAAAAGGATCAATGCATAAATGTTCGTAATAAGGCAAATCGGACACTTGGATTTATTAATCGCAGCGTTAGTAACAAGACACCTGGTGTGGTTCTCAAGCTATATCTTGCTCTAGTTAGGCCCCATTTAGATTATGCAGTTCAGTTTTGGTCGCCATATTATAGAATGGATATAAATTCACTTGAACGTGTCCAGCGTAGGATGACTAAGTTAATTCCCCAAATTAGAAATCTTTCATATGAAGAAAGATTAACAAAGCTTAAGTTGCATTCACTGGAAAGGCGAAGAGTTAGGGGTGACATGATAGAGGTTTACAAGTGGATGAATGGACATAACCGGGGGGATAATAATAGGGTATTAAAAGTATCAACACAGGACAGAACACGAAACAATGGATATAAATTGGATAAGTTTAGATTTAGGAAAGACTTGGGTAAATACTGGTTCAGTAACAGGGTTGTTGATTTGTGGAACCAATTGCCGCGTAACATTGTGGAGGTGGGGTCCCTCGATTGTTTCAAGCACGGGTTGGACAAGTATATGAGTGGGATTGGGTGGTTATAGAATAGGAGCTGCCTCGTATGGGCCAATAGGCCTTCTGCAGTTACCTTTGTTCTTATGTTCTTATGTTCTTATAAATTAAGTAATTGAGTCGCAACATGTTTTTATAAATGGCCGTAGATGTTTAACAAATTTGTTATCTTTTTATTCTAGCATATGTTGAGGCAGTTGATAGTGGTAAGGATTGTGATGTTGTGTACCTTGACTTTAGCAAAGCTTTTGATACAGTGCCACATGAAAGACTGATTAAAACAATAGAGTCTCATGGTATTGGGGGTGCTATATTAAGCTGGATTAGGGCATGGCTATACCAAAGGAAACAGAGTTAGTATAAATGGAGTCAAGTCAGAGTGGGAAAATGTTGTAAGTGGAGTGCCTCAGGGCTCTGTCCTGGGACCTCTGTTGTTTATAATATATATAAATGATTTAGATTCAGGTTTGAGTAGCAACATTTGCAAATTTGCCGATGATACGAAAATCGGTAGGGAAATTAATTCGGAGGAGGACTCACTATCACTTCAAGTTGATCTAGATAGGGTTTTGAAATGGTCAAAGGATTGGCAGATGCAGTTTAATGCTGATAAATGTAAAGTTCTGAGGTTAGGTAATGATGATAGTTACAAGATACGAGCTAGATGGTGTTGAGATTGCGAAGTCGGATTGCGAAAGGGATCTGGGAGTTATGATTAGTAAGAATTTAAAACAAAAGGATCAATGCATAAATGTTCGTAATAAGGCAAATCGGACACTTGGATTTATTAATCGCAGCGTTAGTAACAAGACACCTGGTGTGGTTCTCAAGCTATATCTTGCTCTAGTTAGGCCCCATTTAGATTATGCAGTTCAGTTTTGGTCGCCATATTATAGAATGGATATAAATTCACTTGAACGTGTCCAGCGTAGGATGACTAAGTTAATTCCCCAAATTAGAAATCTTTCATATGAAGAAAGATTAACAAAGCTTAAGTTGCATTCACTGGAAAGGCGAAGAGTTAGGGGTGACATGATAGAGGTTTACAAGTGGGTGAATGGACATAACAAAGGGGATATTAATAGGGTATTAAAAGTATCAACACAAGACAGAACACGAAACAATGGGTATAAATTGGATAAGTTTAGATTTAGGAAAGACTTGGGTAAATACTGGTTCAGTAACAGGGTTGTTGATTTGTGGAACCAATTGCCGCGTAACATTGTGGAGGTGGGGTCCCTCGATTGTTTCAAGCATGGGTTGGACATGTATATGAGTGGGATTGGGTGGTTATAAATAGGAGCTGCCTCGTATGGGCCAATAGGCCTTCTGCAGTTGCCTTTGTTCTTATGTTCTTATATTAATAGGGTATTAAAAGTATCAACACAAGACAGAACACGAAACAATGGGTATAAATTGGATAAGTTTAGATTTAGGAAAGACTTGGGTAAATACTGGTTCAGTAACAGGGTTGTTGATTTGTGGAACCAATTACCGCGTAACGTGGTGGAGGTGAGGTCCCTCGATTGTTTCAAGCGCGGGTTGGACATGTATATGAGTGGGATTGGGTGGTTATAAATAGGAGCTGCCTCGTATGGGCCAATAGGCCTTCTGCAGTTGCCTTTGTTCTTATGTTCTTATCATCATTACCTAGCCTCAGAACTTTACATTTATCAGCATTAAACTGCATCTGCCAATCCTTTGACCATTTCAAAACCCTATCTAGATCAACTTGAATAAGAACATAAGAACATAAGAACAAAGGTAACTGCAGAAGGCCTATTGGCCCATACGAGGCAGCTCCTATTCTATAACCACCCAATCCCACTCATATACTTGTCCAACCCGTGCTTGAAACAATCGAGGGACCCCACCTCCACAATGTTACGCGGCAATTGGTTCCACAAATCAACAACCCTGTTACTGAACCAGTATTTACCCAAGTCTTTCCTAAATCTAAACTTATCCAATTTATATCCATTGTTTCGTGTTCTGTCCTGTGTTGATACTTTTAATACCCTATTAATATCCCCCGGTTATGTCCATTCATCCACTTGTAAACCTCTATCATGTCACCCCTAACTCTTCGCCTTTCCAGTGAATGCAACTTAAGCTTTGTTAATCTTTCTTCATATGAAAGATTTCTAATTTGGGGAATTAACTTAGTCATCCTACGCTGGACACGTTCAAGTGAATTTATATCCATTCTATAATATGGCGACCAAAACTGAACTGCATAATCTAAATGGGGCCTAACTAGAGCAAGATATAGCTTGAGAACCACACCAGGTGTCTTGTTACTAACGCTGCGATTAATAAATCCAAGTGTCCGATTTGCCTTATTACGAACATTTATGCATTGATCCTTTTGTTTTAAATTCTTACTAATCATAACTCCCAGATCCCTTTCGCAATCCGACTTCGCAATCACAACACCATCTAGCTCGTATCTTGTAACTCTATCATCATTACCTAACCTCAGAACTTTACATTTATCAGCATTAAACTGCATCTGCCAATCCTTTGACCATTTCAAAACCCTATCTAGATCAACTTGAAGTGATAGTGAGTCCTCCTCCGAATTAATTTCCCTACCGATTTTCGTATCATCGGCAAATTTGCAAATGTTGCTACTCAAACCTGAATCTAAATCATTTATATATATTATAAACAACAGAGGTCCCAGGACAGAGCCTTGAGGCACTCCACTTACAACATTTTCCCACTCTGACTTGATTCCATTTATACTAACTCTCTGTTTCCTTTGGTATAGCCATGCCCTAATCCAGCTTAATATAGCACCCCCAATACCATGAGACTCTATTTTTTTAATCAGTCTTTCATGTGGCACTGTATCAAAAGCTTTGCTAAAGTCAAGGTATACAACATCGCAATCCTTACCACTATCAACTGCCTCAACAATGCTAGAATAAAAAGATAACAAATTTGTTAAACATGAACGGCCATTTATAAAACCATGTTGCGACTCAATTATTAATTTATGTTTTTCAAGATGAAGACGAATTTTATTTGCTATTATAGATTCGAGTAACTTTCCCACAATAGACGTTAGGCTAATTGGTCGATAGTTAGACGCAAGTGATCTATCTCCTTTCTTAAAAACTGGTATCACATTAGCAACTTTCCAAAACTCTGGCACTCTGCCTGACTCTATTGATTTATTAAATATGGTTGACAGTGGGTCACAAAGCTCCTCTTTGCATTCTTTAAGCACCCTAGCAAACACTTCATCCGGCCCTGGGGATTTGTTTGGTTTGAGTTTTACTATTTGTTTAAGAACATCCTCCCTGGTAACTGCTAAACTCGTCAACCTGTCCTCGTCCCCACCCACATAGACTTGTTCGGCTGAAGGCATATTGTTAAGTTCCTCTTTAGTAAATACAGATACAAAATATTTATTAAAAATACTACTCATCTCTTCATCACTATCTGTTATTTGACCTGTCTCAGTTTTTAATGGACCTATCCTTTCCCTAGTCTTAGTACGATATAACTGAAAAAACCCTTTAGGATTTGTCTTTGCTTGCCCTGCTATGCGAACTTCATAGTTTCTTTTTGCTTTCCTTATCTCTTTTTTAACATTTCTAACCAGTTGTACGAATTCCTGTTCTAAAGTGACCTCCCCATTTTTAATCCTTTTGTACCAAGCTCTCTTTTTACCTATAAGGTTCTTCAAATTCTTTGTTATCCACTTTGGGTCATTAGTATACGATCTATTCAATTTGTATGGTATACTACGTTCCTGTGCTTTGTTTAGAATATTCTTAAATAAGTTATATATTGAATCCACATCGAAATCCCCATTTAAGTCACCTATCGCTGGGTTCATGTCTCGCTCCAAGACCGGCCCACACCCCATACCCAAGCCTTTCCAATCAATTTGACCCAAAAAATTTCTTAGGCTATTAAAATCAGCTTTTCGAAAATCTGGCACTTTAACAGAATTTTCTCCTACTGGTCTATTCCATTCTATGCTAAATCTGATTTCTTTGTGATCACTGCTCCCTAGCTCACTCCCTATTTCGATGTCATTAATTTGCGTTTCCCTGTTAGTTAACACTAAATCTAAAATATTATTTTCCCGTGTTGGTTCCTTAATGTGTTGCGTAAGAAAGCAATCGTCAATTAATTCTAGAAAATCTTCTGCTTCACTATTCCCTGTTTTGTTCAACCAGTTTATTCCGCTAAAATTAAAGTCACCCATGACATAAATACTGTTAGATCTAGATGCTCTAGATATTTCATCCCATAGATGCTTTGCTTCCATTCTGTCTAAATTTGGTGGCCTATATATTACTCCTATTATAATATTATTAGCTTTTTCGTTTAATTCAATCCAAATAGTTTCTGTGTGTGGCTCTGTTTTGATTCCCTCTTTGAGACTACATTTCAAATTGTCCCTAACATATATGGCTACTCCACCTCCTCGTCTAATATATCTATCTGTGTGAAATAGTTTAAATCCATATATTTGATATTCAGCTAATAGTTCTCTATTTTCTACATTCATCCACGTTTCGGTAAGTGCAATAATATCTATTTTTTCTGTGCAGACAAGAGCATTTAATTCGTTAATTTTATTTCTTAGACTTCTACTGTTAGTGTAATATACCCTAAGTGAATTGTTATTTTGCGGACCTTCTCTTTCCCTGATCGTTTTGCCAATTCCTTTCTCCCACAAACACATACTTTTATTACCTCCTTCCTCCAAATCAATTCCCATACCTCTATCTACTAACAGTTTAAACCCAAACAAACACCTCTAACCACTTCTTCTAGCGAGTTCTATACCAATACCATGAGACTATCTATTTAATCAGTCTTTCATGTGGCACTGTATCAAAAGCTTTGCTAAAGTCAAGGTACACAACATCACAATCCTTACCACTATCAACTGCCTCAACTATGCTAGAATAAAAAGATAACAAATTTGTTAAACATGAACGGCCATTTATAAAACCATGTTGCGACTCAATTATTAATTTATGTTTTTCAAGATGAAGACGAATTTTATTTGCTATTATAGATTCGAGTAACTTTCCCACAGTAGACGTTAGGCTAATTGGTCGGTAGTTAGACGCAAGTGATCTATCTCCTTTCTTAAAAACTGGTATCACATTAGCAACTTTCCAAAACTCTGGCACTCTGCCTGACTCTATTGATTTATTAAATATGGTTGACAGTGGGTCGCAAAGCTCCTCTTTGCATTCTTTAAGCACCCTGGCAAACACTTCATCCGGCCCTGGGGATTTGTTTGGTTTGAGTTTTACTATTTGTTTAAGAACATCCTCCCTGGTAACTGCAAAACTCGTCAACCTGTCCTCGTTCCCACCCACATAGACTTGTTCGGCTGAAGGCATATTGTTAAGTTCCTCTTTAGTAAATACAGATACAAAATATTTATTAAAAATACTACTCATCTCTTCATCACTATCTGTTATTTGACCTGTCTCAGTTTTTAATGGACCTATCCTTTCCCTAGTCTTAGTACGATATAACTGAAAAAAACCTTTAGGATTTGTCTTTGCTTGCCCTGCTATGCGAACTTCATAGTTTCTTTTTGCTTTCCTTATCTCTTTTTTTTAACATTTCTAACCAGTTGTACGAATTCCTGTTCTAAAGTGACCTCCCCATTTTTAATCCTTTTGTACCAAGCTCTCTTTTTACCTATAAGGTTCTTCAAATTCTTTGTTATCCACTTTGGGTCATTAGTATTCGATCTATTCAATTTGTATGGTATACTACGTTCCTGTGCTTTGTATAAAATATTCTTAAATAAGTTATATATTGAATCCACATCGAAATCCCCATTTATGTCACCTATCGCTGGGTTCATGTCTCGCTCCAAGACCGCCCCCCACCCCATACCCAAGACTTTCCAATCAATTTGACCCAAAAAATTTCTTAGGCTATTAAAATCAGCTTTTCGAAAATCAGGCACTTTAACAGAATTTTCTCCTACAGGTATATTCCATTCTATGCTAAATCTGATTACTTTGTGATCACTGTTCCCTAGCTCACTCCCTATTTCGATGTCATTAATTTGTGTTTCCCTGTTAGTTAACACTAAATCTAAAATATTATTTTCCCGTGTTGGTTCCTTAATGTGTTGCGTAAGAAAGCAATCGTCAATTAATTCTACAAAATCTTCTGCTTCACTATTGCCTGTTTTGTTTGTATACTTGATATACTTGAGTACTGTAAGATCCCTTATTGATTATGCTGCACCTGTCATTTCTTGTTTTGGTAAAGGTAGGATGGGCAAGTTGGAGAAGGTACAAAATGAAGCCATGATAATTATCTTAGGATGACCAAGAAATGCTATGATTGAGATAATGGAATTATGGAATAATGGAATAATGGAATAATGAGGATGAGTTGAATCTGAAGAGTATTGGGGATAGAATTTCAGAGATAAATGTAGCCTGTCCCATAAAATTCAAATTAATTAATTAGAGGTGGTGGAGCTAATGAATTAATCCTCTCGGTTCAAAAGGTGGGAAGTAATGAACAATGTATAAATTCACTTGAACTTGTCCAGCGTAGGATGACTAAGTTAATTCCCCAAATTAGAAATCTTTCATATGAAGAAAGATTAACAAAGCTTAAGTTGCATTCACTGGAAAGGTGAAGAGTTAAAGGTGACATGATAGAGGTTTACAAGTGGATGAATGGACATAACAAAGGGGATATTAATAGGGTATTAAAAGTACCAACACAAGACAGAACACGAAACAATGGGTATAAATTGGATAAGTTTAAATTTAGGAAAGACTTGGGTAAATACTGGTTCAGTAACAGGGTTGTTGATTTGTGGAACCAATTGCATTTGATTTGCAATATCTTTCCAGCCGGCAATTGACACCAAGTGCCCTCGACATCCATTCATTTCCCTGGATTGGGTGGTTATGAATAGGAGCTGCCTCGTATGGGCCAATAGGCCTTCTGCAGTTGCCTTTATTCTTAGGTTCTTAGATTAGCTACCTTCCATGTGCAGGCGATGAGTCACAATAACGTGGCTGAAGTATGTTGACCAGACCACACACTAGAAATTGAAGGGACGACGACGTTTCGGTCCGTCCTGGACCATTCTCAAGTCGATTGTGATAGCTACCTTCCATGACTCTGGCACTCTGCCTAACTCTGTTGATTTATTAAATATGGTAGACAGTGGCTCGGAAAGCTCCTCTTTGCATTCTTTAAGCACCCTGGCAAACACTTCATCCGGCCCTGGGGATTTGTTTGGTTTGAGTTTTACTATTTGTTTAATTACATCCTCACTGGTAACTGCTAAACTAGTCAACTTGTCCTCGTTCCCCACCCACATAGACTTATTCGCGTAATATAATAGAAGTGGGGTCCCTTGATTGTTTCAAGCGTAGGTTGGACATATATATGAATGAGATTGGGTGGTTTTAAATAGGAGCTGCCTCGTATGGGCCAATAGGTCTTCTACAGTTACCTTTATTCTTATATTTTTAATATAAGAACATAAGTTAGATCACTTGCCTTGAAAACATTGATTAGTTCCTTATAATAAATGGTGTCATATGTTTATAACCAAAGAGTTCAAATTTGTGTGTAAATTTTCGAAGTAAGGTAATAGGTTTGTTTCTATAATTTGTATTCTAGAAACTTATTTTTAATTAATAACAAGTGAGGGAGCGTGAAGCAGCCTGCACATACGCCTCAATCTCCAGGCTTGTCACGTCACCTCCTCCTAGCGCGACCTATATATTAACCTGCGGTCAAGAGAGTTAGTTATTCATTTGCAGTTGGTAGCGTGTTGGAACAATTCTTACTCTGTCAGTCTGTCACACGTTCCGAGACAATGGATGCCACAGCTGTAGCTCATTGTTTTCCTAGTCTTCCACTATCGATCTTAGTCGACGTAATGAACCTTGGTGAAGAATTTTCTGCCGACGAAATGATAGACTTTATTGAGGAATCTGAAGACATTCTTGTCTTGCATAGTAACAATTCTACGATATTATTTGCTGGCAAATTACAACTTGGAATTTTGTGCGTATTAACTCTTTCCTTGCGTACGACGTCGGTCAAGATGACGGAGGATTGGGAAGATGTCCTTTGGCAAATTTTTGACCTAGCACCATCTTGTGAGCCCGAAAATGACATCAATTTAAGCGCGATGGAGTCTGTCGTGAAGCCCTGGATACTAACAATGTTCGCAGACCCAGAGATGTGCCCTAACCCGTACCTGCGTCTGGGAATGGTTCACTTAATCAACATTTGGCCAAAGACTTTCTTGCAGGATGCCGCCTCGGGAAGGCAAGCAGCTGCAGGCCTGGTGATCAACAGAAAATATATAGATCTCGATTGTCTACATTCAGAGGAAAAATATGCAAAAATACTTTGTGGATTTAGAGATATGTTACTCAACCTCGATGAATATGGCCACCTTGATGGTATTGGTAATGCTGCAGATAACCAGTTAACAAGAATTAATGTCGGACCAGAAGTATCTTTGCTCTACAATCTAATGAAGTTCTTAAAACAAATGGCAGAGGAATCCTTAGATTTAGACGAAGAGTATGGGATGTCTTTGACCGAGATTGCTTTCGATTTTTTTTTGGTGCTTATGAGTTTAAGGACATTCGGGAAGACTTATAGAGCTGGCCTGGCTAAGGTCGCTGCAGATACCCTAGTTGCCATAACTGTGTCATATTTTACAATTGGCTTGACGTTACAAGATAAAGGATACGAAATTTTTGAGGACGTGTTTGATCTTACTTACAAATATTGTAATAAATTTAGTTCACTCAATCGTGTTCTGCGACTTGACCACGCACAGTATCTATCTTCCCTTGCGAAGAAGGCAGCAGATTCCGGTATTTTCTTCCATCATTTCCCAGTGCCGTACGAGGAATCATCGGAGGAGGTCCCGGAAGAGTTCAGAGACAGCGTGACGCAGGCGGTGATGGAGGCGCCGGTCCTGCTACACTCCTCCAAGATGGTGATCGACAAGTCGACGCTGATTCGCCTCATACTGGAGTTCGGGCTGGACCCCTTCACGCGGTGCCCTCTGGTCCAGGGCTCCTATAGTCGTCTTCCCAAACTCCAGGCGGACATCCTCGCGTGGAAGGAAATTGACGAATGTGTGGAATTGATGGACAAGTGCTTAAAATAAAATATTAAAGAGTTTGGTGATTACGAACACCTGCTGCAGCTTGATTCGGACATGGAGTTGTCCGAATAAATAATGAATGAAGTTTACTGAATTTTAAAAATGCCTCGGCAATAAATTTGTCCTATTTTTTAAGTTAATAAAGTTTTGTCATTTAATTTGAATGAGTTGTTTAATTTTCATTTTTAATAAATGAAAGCGACAATTTATTAACAGCCTATTCTAACCTATTTTTTTTTTAACAAATTTTATATCTTTAATATAAAATTGGTAAATATACAATGAAAGAGGTGAGGAGCAGGTAAGAGAAGGTAAATAGAATGAAAGGCACGAATGGGACGAGTGTAAGAATAAAAGCAAGGTCAGAAAAAGAAAGGAGGGTAAGAAAGTATTATGCTTAAATCAGGTCACGTTTGTTTACAAGGTTGGAGCATTTGAGTCTGTACTGTGAAGGGGAAGAGTCAACAAAGCCAGGACTCGGGTACATGTTGGGTCGGTTGTGTATCAGAGCACAGTCGACAAGACGGCGTCTGTGTAGAGTAGAGGCAGGAAAGATTATCTTAGAAGACCACCAATCAATACGATAATTAGTCCCTAACGTGACAAGAGAGCATTGTTTGTGTCTGCAGACTTAACACTTGTGTTCCTTAAGTCTGTCAGTCAGTGAAAGGTCAGTTTCCCCACAGTATTGGAGAGGACAAGAGCAGGACATTCAGTAGACACCCAGCAGCAGCAGTATGGACCAGACTGCTACGAAGAGAATTAGTTTGTCGAAAGACTAATTTATGTCAAGAGGAGAAGGTTATTAGAGATTTTTTGGGGACAATTAGTATGAGAGTGGCTGCCCATATCTCAGAATATCACTATCACACACAAACAACTCGGAACCCCAGCTGAATGTTTGGAATTACGAATGTCACAGATATATTGACAACCATTTTGAGTCCTAGCGAGTCAGATCTGTGATGCAGGAGGTGTTGGATGTGACTGTTCAGACATGGTCCCAGAACGCATTGTGTCAACAGTTTTATATAACCTCTTGGTATGGTTAGTATATATTAGTCTTCTTGTCATACTAAGTATGTCTCACTGTTCTAATGGCAGGTACACTGTCTTCCCAATATGCCGTATCTTATGCAATATAAATCTTATGCCGTATCTTATGCAATATGCCGTGACGTATAAAACGGTAGGCCGCTCCCCTCTACCCCTGACCACCGCAACCCCACCCCATCCCCAGGCCTGCACTCCCCTACCCCTGACAATCCATTTCCCCCCTCTCCACACAACAGCCAACCCTTCCCCTCTCCCCTAGCCAACCCTCACCGCCACAGGCAGCCCTACCCACACCCCTGGCAACCTTACTCCTCAATCCTGGCAACCCTTCCCCCAATCCTGACAGCCCTCCCCTACACCTTTAGGCAGCCCTACCCACACCCTTAGGCAGCCCTACCCACATCCTTAGGCAGCCCTACCCACACCCTTAGGCAGGGGGTAGGGCTGCACCTTTAGGCAGCCCTCTCCACCACACCTCGGAGCGAGGAGGACGCCGCAATATGACATAGCCGCCTGGGTAGGGTCCGGGACGGGCCATACTGGGAACTCTCTACCAGGCGAGAGTAATCACCAGTCACTAATGCTCTCCTCACCATGGAAGGTGCAGTCCGCCTCACGGAACGGCAGAGGGAAGGGAACTGTGGGAAGTGGATGGGAGGGAGCACAGTAGATACACGGCCAGCATCACAGTGCCACGACAACAGTGCCAGCATCATGGGTGCCACAACAGTGCCAGCATCACGGGTGCCACAACAGTGCCAGCATCACGGGTGCCACGACAACAGTGCCAGCATCATGGGTGCCACAATAGTGCCAGCATCACGGGTGCCACGACAACAGTGCCAGCATCACGGGTGCCACGACAACAGTGCCAGCATCACGGGTGCCACTACAACAGTGCCAGCATCACGGGTGCCACGACATTGTGCCAGCATCACGGGTGCCACGACAACAGTGCCAGCATCACGGGTGCCACGACAACAGTGCCAGCATCACGGGTGCCACGACAAGTGCCAGCATCACGGGTGCCACGACATTGTGCCAGCATCACGGGTGCCACGACATTGTGCCAGCATCACGGGTGCCACGACAACAGTGCCAGCATCACGGGTGCCACGACAACAGTGCCAGCATCACGGGTGCCACGACAACAGTGCCAGCATCACGGGTGCCACGACATTGTGCCAGCATCACGGGTGCCACAACAGTGCCAGCATCACGGGTGCCACAACAGTGCCAGCATCACGGGTGCCACGACAACAGTGCCAGCATCACGGGTGCCACGACAACAGTACCAGCATCACGGGTGCCACGACAACAGTGTCGTGACATCACGGGTGTCACGACAACGTGACATCGTGACATCATCACATCGTGACATACCAGCATCACGGGTGCCACGACAACAGTGTCGTGACATCACGGGTGTCACGACAACAGTGCCAGCATCACGGGTGCCACAACAGTGCCAGCATCACGGGTGCCACAACAGTGCCAGCATCATGGGTGCCACAACAGTGCCAGCATCACGGGTGCCACAACAGTGCCAGCATCACGGGTGCCACAACAGTGCCAGCATCACGGGTGCCACAACAGTGCCAGCATCACGGGTGCCACGACAACAGTGTGCCAGCATCACGGGTGCCACGACAACAGTGTGCCAGCATCACGGGTGCCACAACAGTGCCAGTATCACGGGTGCCACAACAGTGCCAGCATCACGGGTGCCACAACAGTGCCAGCATCACGGGTGCCACAACAGTGCCAGCATCACGGGTGCCACGACAACAGTGCCAGCATCACGGGTACCACGACAACAGTGCCAGCATCACGGGTGCCACAACAACAGTGCCAGCATCACGGGTGCCACGACAGTGCCAGCATCACGGGTGCCACGACACCACCATATACCGAGGCTGAGAGCGCTGCACCTAAAACTACACTAAAAACGAATTTCATCGCATGAAACGTAGTCTTAAGAGCAAATAAAACTGCATAATGTTCCGCCATAAATATACTCTGTGGGTGAAGTGGCACATGAAGGTACAGTCACGAAAATTAAGGGAGAATTAACACTATTCGACACGTCCATAAACAGCTTCCCATCGCTGAAATGGTTGTGCAAATGTCTCCCAAGACCAGGAGACTTTAGGACAATAAGGGGACGGAGGGCTCAAGCCTTCTCTGAGTGGAAGGCAATGGGGGCCAGGAAGGCAGGGTACTAGAACACACTATCACTGACTGGGAAGCTGTAGAAGGCTGCCAGGGAGAGCGAGTGGGGCTCTTAAGATAGGGACCCGTCCTGATAGGGTACACAGGGGTGAATGGGACCTCTCTAGGGTCCGCGCCAGGGATAGAAGGTAGAGTGATGCTGGTCTATCCTCTGGGTTGGGGAAGGTCTGAGGACCCCAAAATGATGCTCAATTCATAGTCCACCCACACCTGCCAGAGGGTGGACCCCCTGACACAACCACCCACACCTGCCTGAGGGTGGACCCCCTGGCAACCACACACTCCTGTACACGGGCCAGGACAGAGCTCTACACGGACCAGGGGCAAGGACACACGGGGCCCAGGGCACACGGGCCCAGGACACACGGGCCAGGGGCCAGGACAGACAGCTCTACACGGGGCCCAGGGCACACGGGCCCAGGACACACGGGCCAGGGGCCAGGACATTTAATGGTTGCGCCAAAGGCCAGAGGTGAGGGCTGAGTGGGATCCCTTACACTGGTGTGACATTTAATGGTTGCGCCAAAGGCCAGAGGTGAGGGCTGAGTGGGATCCCTTACACTGGTGTCTCTTTAACACCCTCTCCCCCCCCTCTCCCACTCATCCATCCACCTGCCTCTCCCTTCCTCCTTCCCCTCATCCACCATCCTCCCTCCCCCTCATCCACTACCCTCTTCCTATACTACAAACCACCATAATACCCAATCTATTGTTATATCTTATGATGTCTGGACAAGTTATAAAACACACTTGATGCCTTAGGTTGGGTTGTTGGTAGACCGTGAGGGGGGGGGGGAAAAAAAGGCGGGAAAAAGGCGGGAGAAAACGAGGTCCAGCGCGCGGACACACATGAAGAGTCGACGCGGTTCAGGAGTAGTGAGAGGTCATCAAGAGGTCAACACCGGTGAGAGAAGCGATAAGAGGTCACGATAACACATCAACACAGTGTTGTAGATGCATATGGTTTACCTGTGCGAGGTGGTCGCTCTAAGAGGTGGTCACCCAGCAGGGGTCAGCTCCCAGCCTCCGAGCAATGGTGCCCCCCTGAAGCTGCTTACCTGTGGAACACAGAGACAAGTCATCAGTACACAGTACCCCAACCCTTGCCACCGATCCCTTCCACCACAACCCATCCTCCTGAGAGGATAGTACTTACAGTAACTGGTGGAAAGTACCCATATGTAGTGATGGACCACCAGAAAGTACCAATATGTAGTGATGGACCACCAGAAAGTGCCAATATGTAGTGACGGACCACCAGAAAGTACCAATATGTAGTGATGGACCACCAGAAAGTACCAATATGTGATGGACCACCAGAAAGTACCAATATGTAGTGATGGACCACCAGAAAGTACCAATATGTAGTGATGGACCACCAGAAAGTACCAATATGTAGTGATGGACCACCAGAAAGTACCAATATGTAGTGATGGACCACCAGAAAGTACCAATATGTAGTGACGGACCACCAGAAAGTACCAATATGTAGTGACGGAGACCACCAGAAAGTACCAATATATAGTGACGGACCACCAGAAAGTACCAATATGAAGTGATGGACCACCAGAAAGTACCAATATATAGTGACGGACCACCAGAAAGTACCAATATGTAGTGACCGACCACCAGAAAGTACCAATATGTAGTGACCGACCACCAGAAAGTACCAATATGTAGTGACGGAGACCACCAGAAAGTACCAATATGTAGTGACGGAGACCACCAGAAAGTACCAATATATAGTGACGGACCACCAGAAAGTACCAATATGTAGTGACGGACCACCAGAAAGTAACAATATAGTGACCGACCACCAGAAAGTACCAATATGTAGTGACCGACCACCAGAAAGTACCAATATGTAGTGATGGACCACCAGAAAGTACCAATATGTAGTGATGGACCACCAGAAAGTACCAATATGTAGTGATGGACCACCAGAAAGTACCAATATGTAGTGATGGACCACCAGAAAGTACCAATATGTAGTGACGGACCACCAGAAAGTACCAATATGTAGTGACGGAGACCACCAGAAAGTACCAATATATAGTGACGGACCACCAGAAAGTACCAATATGTAGTGACGGAGACCACCAGAAAGTACCAATATGTAGTGACGGACCACCAGAAAGTACCAATATATAGTGACGGACCACCAGAAAGTACTATATATATAGGTAGTGTTGATAAGAGTTACTTTAAGTACTTTCGTTTACCCGGAACGGAACATTGACTACGAATCCCGAGCGACGTCCACTCAACCGTCAGGCCCATTCACCATATATGACACTGCATCATAAAAGCTTCGAGGAAACCCTTTACGAAGGTCCCACAGGGAAATGAGATAAGAAGTAGTGGGAAAGATTATTCAGATTAATATTAAAATAAAATGCTTCGGTAGTTACTTGGGTCAGGGTAGTTAATTAGGGCAGGTGTAGGATAAGATACCTATACTCCTTGTATAACACTTATGTCAGACCAATCCTGGAGTATGCAGCTCCAGCCTGGACTCCATACCTAGTTAAACACAAGACAAAGTTAGAGAAGATTCAGGAGGTATGCCACCAGGCTCGTCCCGGAACTGAGAGGTATGAGCTACGAGGATAGGGTAAGGGAGCTGAAGCTCTCATCCCTGGAAAACAGAAGAGTAAGGGGGAGACATGATAACCCCCTACAAAATTCTCAGGGGAATTGATAGCCGATAGAGAAACTAGAGCAATTAAGCACTTAATCACTGAAGGTGATTAAGGTGCTTTTACAAGCTCAGGTTATATAGTTACATCACATACATACATTGTATAATTGATACATTACATGGGTAATCTTGGGTACAAGTCCAATATATCATCAAGTGTTCCAGTACTCATATAGTAACTACAGAGTTCAGCATACCTCAGCCCAGGAGGGCGAAAGTCAGTCAGTATGGGACATTCTACAATATAATGTTCAAGAGAGTGCATGTTTTCTTTCACAAAGTTGACACATTGTGTACTCGACATTTGGGTTTTGAGAAAGCTGCCAGATACGTCTATATCCCAGGCGTATTCTGGCCACTATAACATCACATTGCCGGGTTCTTGTTCTATTAGTCCCATATGTGAATGTCTCCTCACGATATCTATCATAATATTTAATGGTACAACTTTCAGGTCTTTGTGAATTTGTTAGGTCGGTGAAATTTTCATTAGATATTTGTTTAAGTATTCTCTTTGTCACTGCTAATGAAACACCCATATCAATTTCTACCGCTGGTTTTCTACAGGCTGACTTAGCAAGCATATCAACAGTGTCATGCCTTGAGATGCCAACATGTGATGGTATCCATAGGAACTTAATTTCAAATCTGTTTTCTTTAGCAGTCCACTGCCTTTGTCTTAAAAATTCAGTGGCAAGGTATATGCCTGCAAGTTCGGTTTGAGTTGTACTTGCCCAGTCATTGACGCGCTTCATTGCTGTATGTAAGAGAGAAGATTGTTCAAATATATTACATGCACATCCGGTACATTGTCCACCTTCTACAGAGCCGTCGGTGTAGCACTGATACACATCGTTACCCATACCCGAGTACTTTCAGTGATGCTTTTCAGTGTTAACTGTTTTAATAATGTAGTGTGCACACTATCTTTCTTGGGCGCATTTACAAAATCAACTGATAGATCCCAGTTATCCCATGGTGTAATTGACTGATTAATCATTAGTTGAGTTGGGTACATATTTAATATTTTGATGGAGTTGGCTACCTTGTAGAACCAATATACATAATGGGATTTCGTTCTTCTTCTATAGACCTCAGGTGAGTGCAGCATATTAGAAAGTTTAGCTTGAAACTTCATGTGTTGTCTAGATCTACTCAATGCCTTCACGCCGAAAACTGTGCTAAGACAAGATTCTCTCACTTATGGTAGGTAATTTTAACTCTGCTCTCATGTTAACTATTCTCGTGGACTTTGGAGCCCCAAGAATGAGACGCATAGCTTCATTTTGCAAGGTTTCAAGAGATTTCAGCTCTGTCAGTATACAGTGTGAGATGTAGAGCATTGTAGTCGATCACAGAGCGTATAAATGATACATAAAACATTCTAGCAAGTCTCACGTTAAGCCCATGATTGACACCAACAAGGACCCGCAAGGGATTTAATCTCTCCCAAAGTCTCCTCTTGAGAGAAGAAAGATACCCAGGGTCGTTAATGGGGACACCAAGGTACCCGAGGTCATTGACCAGTAGTCCCCCACGACACACGCCTGGGGTCATTGACCAGTAGTCCCCCAGGACACACACCTGGGGTCATTGACCAGTAGTCCCCCAGGACACACACCTGGGGTCATTGACCAGTAGTCCTCCACGACACACACCTGGGGTCATTGACCAGTAGTCCTCCACGACACACACCTGGGGTCATTGACCAGTAGTCCTCCACGACACACACCTGGGGTCATTGACCAGTAGTCCACCACGACACACACCTGGGGTCATTGACCAGTAGTCCTCCACGACACACACCTGGGGTCATTGACCAGTAGTCCCCCACGACACACACCTGGGGTCATTGACCAGTAGTCCCCCACGACACACACCTGGGGTCATTGACCAGTAGTCCCCCCCCACGACACACACCTGGGGTCATTGACCAGTAGACCCCCACGACACACCTGGGGTCACTGACCAGTAGTCCTCCACGACACACACCTGGGGTCATTGACCAGTAGTCCACCACGACACACACCTGGGGTCATTGACCAGTAGTCCCCCACGACACACCTGGGGTCATTGACCAGTAGTCCCCCACGACACACACCTGGGGTCATTGACCAGTAGTCCTCCACGACACACACCTGGGGTCATTGACCAGTAGTCCCCCCCCCCCCCCACGACACACACCTGGGGTCATTGACCAGTAGTCCACCACGACACACACCTGGGGTCATTGACCAGTAGTCCCCCACGACACACCTGGGGTCATTGACTAGTAGTCCCCCACGACACACACCTGGGGTCATTGACCAGTAGTCCCCCACGACACACCTGGGGTCATTGACCAGTAGTCCCCCACGACACACACCTGGGGTCATTGACCAGTAGTCCTCCACGACACACACCTGGGGTCATTGACCAGTAGTCCCCCCCCCCCACGACACACACCTGGGGTCATTGACCAGTAGTCCACCACGACACACACCTGGGGTCATTGACCAGTAGTCCCCCACGACACACCTGGGGTCATTGACCAGTAGTCCACCACGACACACACCTGGGGTCATTGACCAGTAGTCCCCCCCCACGACACACACCTGGGGTCATTGACCAGTAGTCCCCCCCCCACGACACACACCTGGGGTCATTGACCAGTAGTCCCCCCCCCCACGAAACACACCTGGGGTCATTGACCAGTAGTCCACCACGACACACACCTGGGGTCATTGACCAGTAGTCCACCACGACACACCTGGGGTCATTGACCAGTAGTCCACCACGACACACACCTGGGGTCATTGACCAGTAGTCCACCACGACACACCTGGGGTCATTGACCAGTAGTCCACCACGACACACACCTGGGGTCATTGACCAGTAGTCCCCCACGACACACCTGGGGTCATTGACCAGTAGTCCCCCACGACACACACCTGGGGTCATTGACCAGTAGTCCCCCACGACACACACCTGGGGTCATTGACCAGTAGTCCACCACGACACACACCTGGGGTCATTGACCAGTAGTCCCCCACGACACACCTGGGGTCATTGACCAGTAGTCCCCCACGACACACCTGGGGTCATTGACCAGTAGTCCACCACGACACACACCTGGGGTCATTGACCAGTAGTCCCCCACGACACACACCTGGGGTCATTGACCAGTAGTCCCCCACGACACACACCTGGGGTCATTGACCAGTAGTCCACCACGACACACACCTGGGGTCATTGACCAGTAGTCCCCCACGACACACCTGGGGTCATTGACCAGTAGTCCCCCACGACACACCTGGGGTCATTGACCAGTTGTCCACCACGACACACACCTGGGGTCATTGACCAGTAGTCCCCCACGACACACCTGGGGTCATTGACCAGTAGTCCCCCCCCCACGAAACACACCTGGGGTCATTGACCAGTAGTCCACCACGACACACACCTGGGGTCATTGACCAGTAGTCCACCACGACACACACCTGGGGTCATTGACCAGTAGTCCCCCACGACACACCTGGGGTCATTGACCAGTAGTCCCCCACGACACACACCTGGGGTCATTGACCAGTAGTCCCCCACGACACACCTGGGGTCATTGACCAGTAGTCCCCCACGACACACCTGGGGTCATTGACCAGTAGTCCCCCCCCCACGAAACACACCTGGGGTCATTGACCAGTAGTCCTCCACGACACACACCTGGGGTCATTGACCAGTAGTCCACCACGACACACACCTGGGGTCATTGACCAGTAGTCCCCCACGACACACCTGGGGTCATTGACCAGTAGTCCCTCACGACACACACCTGGGGTCATTGACCAGTAGTCCCCCCCCCACGACACACACCTGGGGTCATTGACCAGTAGTCCTCCACGACACACACCTGGGGTCATTGACCAGTAGTCCTCCACGACACACACCTGGGGTCATTGACCAGTAGTCCCCCCCCCACGAAACACCTGGGGTCATTGACCAGTAGTCCCCCACGACACACACCTGGGGTCATTGACCAGTAGTCCACCACGACACACACCTGGGGTCATTGACCAGTAGTCCCCCCCCACGAAACACACATGGGGTCATTGACCAGTAGTCCCCCACGACACACACTTGGGGTCATTGACCAGTAGTCCTCCACGACACACACCTGGGGTCATTGACCAGTAGTCCCCCACGACACACACCTGGGGTCATTGACCAGTAGTCCTCCACGACACACACCTGGGTCATTGACCAGTAGTCCCCCCCCCCACGACACACACCTGGGGTCATTGACCAGTAGTCCTCCACGACACACACCTGGGGTCATTGACCAGTAGTCCTCCACGAAACACACCTGGGGTCATTGACCAGTAGTCCCCCACGACACACACCTGGGGTCATTGACCAGTAGTCCTCCACGAAACACACCTGGGGTCATTGACCAGTAGTCCCCCACGACACACACCTGGGTCATTGACCAGTAGTCCCCCACGACACACACCTGGGGTCATTGACCAGTAGTCCCCCACGACACACACCTGGGGTCATTGACCAGTAGTCCCCCACGACACACACCTGGGGTCATTGACCAGTAGTCCCCCACGACACACACCTGGGGTCATTGACCAGTAGTCCCCCACGACACACACCTGGGGTCATTGACCAGTAGTCCCCCCCACGACACACACCTGGGGTCATTGACCAGTAGTCCCCCACGACACACACCTGGGGTCATTGACCAGTAGTCCCCCCCCACGACACACACCTGGGGTCATTGACCAGTAGACCCCCACGACACACACCTGGGGTCATTGACCAGTAGTCCACCACGACACACACCTGGGGTCATTGACCAGTAGTCCACCACGACACACACCTGGGGTCATTGACCAGTAGTCCCCCCACGACACACACCTGGGGTCATTGACCAGTAGTCCCCCACGACACACACCTGGGGTCATTGACCAGTAGTCCTCCACGACACACCTGGGGTCATTGACCAGTAGTCCCCCACGACACACACCTGGGGTCATTGACCAGTAGTCCCCCACGACACACACCTGGGGTCATTGACCAGTAGTCCCCCACGACACACCTGGGGTCATTGACCAGTAGTCCCCCACGACACACCTGGGGTCATTGACCAGTAGTCCCCCCCCCCACGAAACACACCTGGGGTCATTGACCAGTAGTCCACCACGACACACACCTGGGGTCATTGACCAGTAGTCCACCACGACACACCTGGGGTCATTGACCAGTAGTCCACCACGACACACACCTGGGGTCATTGACCAGTAGTCCACCACGACACACCTGGGGTCATTGACCAGTAGTCCACCACGACACACACCTGGGGTCATTGACCAGTAGTCCCCCACGACACACCTGGGGTCATTGACCAGTAGTCCCCCACGACACACACCTGGGGTCATTGACCAGTAGTCCCCCACGACACACACCTGGGGTCATTGACCAGTAGTCCACCACGACACACACCTGGGGTCATTGACCAGTAGTCCCCCACGACACACCTGGGGTCATTGACCAGTAGTCCCCCACGACACACCTGGGGTCATTGACCAGTAGTCCACCACGACACACACCTGGGGTCATTGACCAGTAGTCCCCCACGACACACCTGGGGTCATTGACCAGTAGTCCCCCCCCCACGAAACACACCTGGGGTCATTGACCAGTAGTCCACCACGACACACACCTGGGGTCATTGACCAGTAGTCCACCACGACACACACCTGGGGTCATTGACCAGTAGTCCCCCACGACACACCTGGGGTCATTGACCAGTAGTCCCCCACGACACACACCTGGGGTCATTGACCAGTAGTCCCCCACGACACACCTGGGGTCATTGACCAGTAGTCCCCCACGACACACCTGGGGTCATTGACCAGTAGTCCCCCCCCCACGAAACACACCTGGGGTCATTGACCAGTAGTCCTCCACGACACACACCTGGGGTCATTGACCAGTAGTCCACCACGACACACACCTGGGGTCATTGACCAGTAGTCCCCCACGACACACCTGGGGTCATTGACCAGTAGTCCCTCACGACACACACCTGGGGTCATTGACCAGTAGTCCCCCCCCCCACGACACACACCTGGGGTCATTGACCAGTAGTCCTCCACGACACACACCTGGGGTCATTGACCAGTAGTCCTCCACGACACACACCTGGGGTCATTGACCAGTAGTCCTCCACGACACACACCTGGGGTCATTGACCAGTAGTCCCCCCCCCACCACACACCTGGGGTCATTGACCAGTAGTCCCCCACGACACACACCTGGGGTCATTGACCAGTAGTCCACCACGACACACACCTGGGGTCATTGACCAGTAGTCCCCCCCCACGAAACACACATGGGGTCATTGACCAGTAGTCCCCCACGACACACACTTGGGGTCATTGACCAGTAGTCCTCCACGACACACACCTGGGGTCATTGACCAGTAGTCCCCCACGACACACACCTGGGGTCATTGACCAGTAGTCCTCCACGACACACACCTGGGGTCATTGACCAGTAGTCCCCCCCCCCCACGACACACACCTGGGGTCATTGACCAGTAGTCCTCCACGACACACACCTGGGGTCATTGACCAGTAGTCCTCCACGAAACACACCTGGGGTCATTGACCAGTAGTCCCCCACGACACACACCTGGGGTCATTGACCAGTAGTCCTCCACGAAACACACCTGGGGTCATTGACCAGTAGTCCCCCACGACACACACCTGGGGTCATTGACCAGTAGTCCCCCACGACACACACCTGGGGTCATTGACCAGTAGTCCCCCACGACACACACCTGGGGTCATTGACCAGTAGTCCCCCACGACACACACCTGGGGTCATTGACCAGTAGTCCCCCACGACACACACCTGGGGTCATTGACCAGTAGTCCCCCACGACACACACCTGGGGTCATTGACCAGTAGTCCCCCCCACGACACACACCTGGGGTCATTGACCAGTAGTCCCCCACGACACACACCTGGGGTCATTGACCAGTAGTCCCCCCCCACGACACACACCTGGGGTCATTGACCAGTAGACCCCCACGACACACACCTGGGGTCATTGACCAGTAGTCCTCCACGACACACACCTGGGGTCATTGACCAGTAGTCCACCACGACACACACCTGGGGTCATTGACCAGTAGTCCCCCCACGACACACACCTGGGGTCATTGACCAGTAGTCCCCCACGACACACACCTGGGGTCATTGACCAGTAGTCCTCCACGACACACCTGGGGTCATTGACCAGTAGTCCCCCACGACACACACCTGGGGTCATTGACCAGTAGTCCCCCACGACACACACCTGGGGTCATTGACCAGTAGTCCCCCACGACACACACCTGGGGTCATTGACCAGTAGTCCACCACGACACACACCTGGGGTCATTGACCAGTAGTCCCCCACGACACACACCTGGGGTCATTGACCAGTAGTCCCCCACGACACACACCTGGGGTCATTGACCAGTAGTCCTCCACGACACACCTGGGGTCATTGACCAGTAGTCCCCCACGACACACACCTGGGGTCATTGACCAGTAGTCCCCCACGACACACACCTGGGGTCATTGACCAGTAGTCCCCCACGACACACACCTGGGGTCATTGACCAGTAGTCCACCACGACACACACCTGGGGTCATTGACCAGTAGTCCCCCACGACACACACCTGGGGTCATTGACCAGTAGTCCCCCACGACACACACCTGGGGTCATTGACCAGTAGTCCCTACCCCCCCCCCCCGCAACACACCTGGGGTCATTGACCAGTAGTCCCCCACGACACACCTGGGGTCATTGACCAGTAGTCCCCCACGACACACACCTGGGGTCATTGACCAGTAGTCCCCCACGACACACACCTGGGGTCATTGACCAGTAGTCCCCCACGACACACACCTGGGGTCATTGACCAGTAGTCCCCCACGAAACACACCTGGGGTCATTGACCAGTAGTCCTCCACGACACACCTGGGGTCATTGACCAGTAGTCCCCCACGACACACCTGGGGTCATTGACCAGTAGTCCCTCACGACACACACCTGGGGTCATTGACCAATAGTCCTCCACGACACACACCTGGGGTCATTGACCAGCAGTCCCCCACGACACACACCTGGGGTCATTGACCAGTAGTCCCCCCAACGACACACACCTGGGGTCATTGACCAGTAGTCCCAAACCTTGAGACTTCTTGGAAACTCTGGTACAAGAGTTCACATTTCTCTGGGGGTCTGGAAGGTGTCTGGGGGGGGGACGAAAGGGGGCTGGAGGGGGTTCCTAGGGGCAAGTGGGGTCTGGGCATCTAGGGGGGGGGGGTATGAAGGGCATAATGGGTCTACAAATTAGGGATGGTCTGAATGGCATACTGAGGCTGAGAGTCAGACAGAGGTCGAGAGGTTGGGGGGGGTGGAGGGCTGAGGGGAGAATGGCGCATGGGTGTTGAGAGTGGGAGAGAGATTGTATTAGTCAGGGAGGAATCAAGGGTAGGTGTGGGTTTTGGGGTAGAAGAGAAGAGGGAGATGGGGTCAAAATGTGAGGGGGTCATATGGGAGATGGGGTGCAGAGGGGCGAGGGCTGGGTGGGGTATGGGGGTGAGGGGAAGAGGGGGCATTGGGATCTGAGATGGAGCAGGTAGAATTGAATGCAATGGGGGTAGAAGGGGCAGGAGAATTACAGGGGTTAGTAGGGGAGGATGGGTGGGAAGGTTCGTTTGGGGAGTGTATGGATTGGCCGGATAGGGTCATTGAAGGGTGTGATGTAGCAGGTTAAGTTGGGTGTAAGTGTGGAGGAAGGAGCAGGGGAGTTGTTGGGGGTTGAAGCAGGGAGGAGGGATGGGAGGGGTGAGTCTTGGAGGGGTGTGACTTGGGAAGGAGTAGTGGTGCGAGAAGGGTGCCGGTTGTGTGCAGGCAGGTTAGCCTTGCAACCAGCTGTTCAACTAGCTGTTCATCTTTCGTCATATACCCCTTAAAAACCACATTGTAATGGGTTTCACTGCCTCTGAGTAATTGTTGGTTCTTCATTATGTAACCCCCTGCCTCTACGTTAGTAAATTGTACCAGAACAGGTCGAATCTTGTTATATTTGTAAGGTCCAATGCGGCGGTTCGGTTCCACCTCGTTTCCTGCTATCTCGGCCCTAATACATCTCAAAATTTCAATTCAAATTTTTCCATTTCTATCATTTCATGCCTCGATGATGCCTTAGATTCGAGTAATCCTTGGAGGATAATTGACCGCCATCTCAGTGATTCACTCTAATGCTGGTATCTCCTTCCCGGAGGAAGGAGCCGGTCGGCCGAGCGGACAGCACGCTGGACTTGTGATCCTGTGATCCTGTGGTCCCGGGTTCGATCCCAGGCGCCAGCGAGAAACAATGGGCAGAGTTTCTTTCACCCTATGCCCCTGTTACCTAGCAGTAAAATAGGTACCTGGGTGTTAGTCAGCTGTCACGGGCTGCTTCCTGGGGGTGGAGGCCTGATCGAGGACCGGGCCGCGGGGACATTAAAGCCCCGAAATCATCTCAAGATAACCTTCCCTGGATATCCACCCCGTTCCTCCCTCACTCACTAACTCATCCCCCACTAATCCACTGTCCCTAGCCATGCTGTTAATCCTGCCTAATTCATTTGCAAGCCGAGCACGTTTACTCTCCCATCCTTCCCTACTCTTCCTATTTTCTCCCTGAATATAGTGTCCCAACTGTTGTTTGTGCCTCAACCTCATCCTGTATTTGTTGAAAGATCTCACTTAACACCCTGGATTAGATCCTCTATCCAAGCGTTCCTCAAATTTTTTTTTTTTTTTTTTTTTTTTTTTTGAGATATATACAAGAGTTGTTACATTCTTGTAGAGCCACTAGTACACGTAGCGTTTCGGGCAAGTCCTTAATCCTATGGTCCCTGGAATACGATCCCCTGCCGCGAAGAATCGTTTTTTCATCCAAGTACACATTTTACTGTTGCGTTAAACAGAGGCTACAGTTAAGGAATTGCGCCCAGTAAATCCTCCCCGGCCAGGATACGAACCCATGACATAGCGCTCGCGGAACGCCAGGCGAGTGTCTTACCACTACACCACGGAGACTGTGAATTTCTGTATCAGCTTGTCTACAACCCTATCCTCCTCCTCTTCCCTCCTACTACTTGACCTAAAGGTCCTTCCTGATATCATTGCATTAAACAATCTTACCCAACAGGCGTTCCAATTACCTTGCACGACCTGCTACACAAATGGCGAGCAAGTACCGAGGAGTCTCTCCACGCGGTTTGTCAGTTAAGAGTTGCGGCTGGTGAGAGGACATAGTTGGTCACAGACTGAGGCTGGTGAGGTCAAGGGTCAGCGCGAGGTCACGGGTCACCGAGAGGTCACCTCTCCTTCACAATTGTGCCAATTGCCACAACTTGTTCAACTTTTATTATCAATGTCGCTATTTCTACATTCTTTCTTCACTTTCTTATGGTTTGAGTCAGTTTACGAGTTATTCATTCACTCGTACACACTTTTTCACTTCAATGTATTCTGATTATCCCTCCCAATTCACTCCCAAGAGCTTCCCAAACCACGCCTGTCCACCACAACTGAAGACGTAATACTGTGTGTGTGTGTGTGTGTGTGTGTGTGTGTGTGTGTGTGTGTGTGTGTGTGTGTGTGTGTGTGTGTGTGTGTGTGTGTGTGTGTGTGTGTGTGAAGAGAGAGAGGGGGGGTGGCGTGAGGGAGAGGGATAATAAGAGGATGAGGACAGGCAAGAGGGTGGGACAGAGGGTCAATGTCTGAGGGTGAGGGGGAAAGGGGGCGTCTCAGGAGAGTGAGAGGGAGTAGGGATGGTCCGAGACCCTTGTCACACAGGTGTCAAACCCTTCCTACCCACTTGAATGAGCTACTTGAGATTTCTAAATATAGATGAAATATTGATGATATTTTTATTTTAACTCGCTCTGTACACCAGTTAGTTGACTTTTAGAATGTAGAACCCACCAGCCAAACCTTCCCGCTCAAGGTAGGTAGGTGTGTGTGTGTGTGTGTGTGTGTGTGTGTGTGTGTACTCACCTAGTTGTGTCTGCAGGATCGAGCATTGACTCTTGGATCCCGCCTTTCGAGCATCGGAAGTGTGTGTGTGTGTGTGTGTGTGTGTGTATGTGTGTGTGTGTGTGTGTGTGTGTGTGTGTTTACTAGTTGTGTTTTGCGGGGGTTGAGCTTTGCTCTTTCGGCCCGCCTCTCAACTGTCAATCAACTGTTTACTAACTACTTTTTTTTTTCCACACCACACACACACACCCCAGGAAGCAGCCCGTTACAGCTGACTAACTCCCAGGTACCTATTTACTGCTAGGTAACAGGGGCACTTAGGGTGAAAGAAACTTTTGCCCATTTGTTTCTGCCTCGTGTGTGTGTGTGTGTGTGTGTGTGTACTCGCCTAGTGCTTGCGGGGGTTGAACTCTGGCTCTTTGGTCCCGCCTCTCAACTGTCAACCAATCAACTGTTACTAACTACTAATTAATTTTTTTCCACACACACACACACACACACACAAACCCCTATGGAACACGCAAATCATCACACCTAGGGAACAGCTTCTGTCAGCAGAACGCTCACCAAGAACGGGACAAGAGACTGAACACAAGAAAGTGAACTTCAAGGCAATGTACACTAACACAGATGGGACTACAAATAAAACAAGTGAACTTGGAGAATGGGCACTAGAGGAAAACCCAGACATAATAGCACTCACAGAAACAAAGCTAACAAACACCATAACAAACGCAGTGTTTCCATAGGACTACTATGTAGTGAGGAGAGAGATAAAAGGAAGGAGGAGGCGGTGGTGTAGCTCTGCTGATAAGAAAAGGCTGGAGTTTTGAAGAGATGGTTCTTCAGGGCTATTAGGATTTAAGTGACTACATAACAGGTACCATGAGGTAGCCGGTCGGCCGAGCGGACAGCACGCGGGACTTGTGGTCCTGTAGTCCTGGGTTCGATCCCAGGCGCCGGCGAGAAACAATGGGCAGAGTTTCTTTCACCCTATGCCCCTGTTACCTAGCAGTAAATAGGTACCTGGGTGTTAAGTCAGCTGTCAAGGGCTGCTTCCTGGGGGTGGAGGCCTGGTCGAGGACCGGGCCGCGGGGACACTAAAAGCCCCGAAATCGTCTCAAGATAACCTACCATAGCAACTGGAGGACAAAAAAATATAGTAGTCATGTATAACTCCACCACCAAACGACAGAAGACCCAGACAGGAATATGATAAAAACAACATGGCCACCATTAACATAATAGAGAGAGCAGCTTCTGTCGCTAGCAGGAATGGATCTGGACTACTAATCATGGGAGACTTCAACCACGGGAAGATAGATTGGGAGAACAGAGACCCACATGGAGGACCAGACACATGGAGAGCTAAGCTGCTGGATGTGGCAACAAGAAACTTTCTAAGCCAACACATCAAGGGACCGACAAGAATGAGAGGAGAACCAGCCAGCCTGATCTGATATTTACCCTAAATGAGTCGGATATAAGGGAAATTAAGTTGGAAGCCCCCTTAGGAATGAGTGATGACAGTGTATTGATCTTTGAGTACCTGGTAGAGCTAGGATTTATCTCCCCCCCCCCCCCCCAAAAAAAAAAAGAACCAGGAAACAAAGGGCTGGCGTACCAAAAGGGAAAGTATGAGGAGATGAGAAAATTCCTAAGGGATATACCATGGAACACAGAACTCGGTACTAAGTCCGTACAAGACCTGATGGACTGTCACCTAAAAGTGTCAGTAAACAGGTTCATCCCGTCCGGAAAGGAAAAACCGAGAAGCAAAAGAAGAATCCGTGGTATAACAGGGCATGTATGGAAGCAAAGGAACTAAACAAAAGGGCGTGGAGGAACTTCCGGAATAACAGAACACCAGAAAGCAAAGAGAGAAATACCAGAGAACCAGGAACGAGTATGTTAGTATGAGAAGAGAAGCTGAGAAATAGTATGAAAATGACATAGCTAATAAAGCCAAGACCGAACCAAAGCTACTCTACCGTTACATCATGAGGAAAACAGTGAAGGAACAGGTGATAAAACTTAGAACGGGAGAGGACAGGTACACAGAGAATGACAGAGGTGTGTGAAGAACTCAACAAGAGGTTCCAGGAGGTCTTCACAATAGAACGAGGTGAGGTCACTGCGCTAGGAGAGGTGGCAGTAAACCAGGCGGCCATGAAAGGGTTCGAAATTATAAAAGATGAGGTCAAGAGCCATCCGTTTGATCTGGACGTGAGAATGGCTGTTGGCCCAAACGGAACTTACCAATTATTTACCATGGGGTATTAAAAGAGTGTGCAGAAGCACTTTGCTCGCCACTCTTGTCATAGTGTATAGTAGGTCACTGGAGATGGGAGACCTATCAGAAATATGGAAGACTGCTAATGTAGTCCCATTACAGGCCAGTGTCTAACTTGTATACCATGCAAGGTGATGGAGAAGATCGTGAGAAAAACCTAGTAACACATCTGGAGAGAAGGGACTTTGTGACAACCCATTAACATGGGTTCAGGGAGGGTAAATCTTGCCTTACAGGCTTAATAGAATTCTACGATCAGGAGACAAAGATTAAGCAGGAAAGAGAAGGATGGGCGGACTGCATTTTTTGGACTGTCGGAAAGCCTTTGACACAGTACCCCATAAGAGGCTTATGCATAAACTGGAGAAACAGGCAGGAGTAACTGGTAGGGCGCTACAGTAGATAAGGGAGTACCTAGGCAATAGGAAGCAGAGAGTTACAGTGAGGGGTGAGACCTCAGAATGGCGTGAAGTCACCAGTGGAGTCCCACAGGGTTCTGTACTCTGACTTATCCTGTTTCTGATATATGTAAATGATCTCCCAGAGGGTATAGACTTATTCCTCTCAATGTTTGCTGACGACGCCAAAATTATGAGCAGGATTAAGACAGGAGGACAGCCTGAACTTTCAAGAAGATCCGGATAAGCTGAAGGAAAAGTCGAACAAGTGGTTGTTAGAGTTTAAACCAAACAAATGTAATGTAATGAAGATAGGTGTAGGGAGCAGGAGGCCAACCAGATACAAGGTATCATCTGGGAGATTAAATACTTCAAGAGTCAAAGAGAGAGACTTGGGGGTTGACATCACGCCAGACCTGTCTCCTGCAGCCCATATCAAGAGGATAACATCAGCGGCATATGCCAGGTTGGCTAACATAAGAACGACATTCAGCAACTTGTGAAAGGAATCATTCTGAACTTTGTATACCATGTGTGTCAGACCAATCCTGGAGTATGCAGCCCCAGCATGGAGTCCGTATCTAGTCAAGCATAAGACTAAACTGGAAAAGGTTCAAAGGTTTGCCACCAGACTAGTACCCGAGCTGAGAGGTATGAGCTACGAGGAGAGACTACGGGAATTAAACCTCACGTCACTGGGAGACAGAAGAGTTAGGTGGGGCATGATCACCACTTACAAGATTCTCAGAGGAATTGATAGGGTACATAAAGACAGGCTATTTACAACAAGGGGCACACGCACAAGGGGACACAGGTGGAAACTGAGTGCCCAAATGAGCCATCGAGACATTAGACAGAATTTTTTCATTGTCAGAGTAGTAGACAAATGGAATGCATTAGGAAGTAATGTGGTGGAGGCTGACTCCATACACAGCTTCAAGTGTAGATATGATAGAGCCCAATAGGCTCAGGAACCTGTACACCAGTTGATTGACGGTTGAGAGGCGGGACCAAAGAGCCAGAGCTCAACCCCCGCAAGCACAACTAGGTGAATAAAGACACACACACAGGAAACAGCCCGTAACAGCTATCCAACTCCCAGGTACCTATTTATTGCTGGGAAACAGGAGCATCCGGGTGAAAGAAACTCTGCCCATTTTGATTCTACCATCACCGGGAATAAGAACGCGGACCCTAGGATTACGAGCCCAGTGCTCTGTCCACTAAGCTATCATGCCCTTTATGTGAGTGAGAGAGTGTGAGTGTAGGAGAAAAGAGGAAAAGAGTGAGAGAGAGAGTGAGAAAGAGAGAGGGGGAGAGCGCGCGCGAGTAAGCGCGCGGTTATCATGCCTCAAGATCATCCCCCCTTTAAGGCTAGCCTCCCCCCCCCCCCCTCCAATACCTCCTGCCGCCCCAGGCAGGAGGAACTCTTCCCCTGTCCCTCTACCCATCACCACCACACGTATGAACAACTCGATAAATAATAATGTATGACAACTCGATAAATAATAATGTATGACAACTCGATAAATAATAATAATAAAACAAAGAGCCTTAAACAGAACAACATGTGTGGAAGCATCGGAGTGTGTATATATGAATGCTACACAGTATTCATCTATGGACATCCATATATGATGAAACACATGTGAAGAACCTCTCACAGACTCACAGCTCCCTGACAAGAGGGAGCCAGCTTAGCTTAGCTGCCACCACCCACACATGGTGTCAGCAAGGCGGACAGCCCGCCTGCTTTCATACCTTTTCACTGTATTTCCCATTTCTAAACTTCCCTTCACCTATGCCTCTCCTTCCTCTTTACTCCAAAAAAAACACCACACGCCCCTCCCTCCCTATCCTTCCCCTCCCCCCTACCTCTAGCCCCCTACTTTCATCCCATGACTAAATATATTCATACGTAATCTTTACCTTATCCTTCCCCCCCCCCGTAGGTGCAATGTGGCACTCTTCCCCCCCACCATAGGTGCAGTGTGGCACTCTTCCCCCCCCCCACACCATAGGTGCAGTGTGGCACTCTTCCCCCCCCCCACACCATAGGTGCAGTGTGGCACTCTTCCCCCCACACCATAGGTGCAGTGTGGCACTCTTCCCCCCCCCCCACCATAGGTGCAGTGTGGCACTCTCCCCCCCACCATAGGTGCAGTGTGGCACTCTCCCCCCCACCATAGGTGCAGTGTGGCACTCTTCCCCCCACCATAGGTGCAGTGTGGCACTCTTCCCCCCCCACCATAGGTGCAGTGTGGCACTCTTCCCCCCCCCACACCATAGGTGCAGTGTGGCACTCTTCCCCCCCCCCCACACCATAGGTGCAGTGTGGCACTCTTCCCCCCACACCATAGGTGCAGTGTGGCACTCTTCCCCCCCGCCCCACCATAGGTGCAGTGTGGCACTCCTCCCCCCACCATAGGTGCAGTGTGGCACTCTCCCCCCCACCATAGGTGCAGTGTGGCACTCTTCCCCCCACCATAGGTGCAGTGTGGCACTCTTCCCCCCACCATAGGTGCAGTGTGGCACTCTTCCCCCCCACCATAGGTGCAGTGTGGCACTCTTCCCCCACACCATAGGTGCAGTGTGACACTCTTCCCCCCCCCACCATAGGTGCAGTGTGGCACTCTCCCCCCCACCATAGGTGCAGTGTGGCACTCTTCCCCCCCACCATAGGTGCAGTGTGGCACTCTCCCCCCCACCATAGGTGCAGTGTGGCACTCTTCCCCCCACCATAGGTGCAGTGTGGCACTCTTCCCCCCACCATAGGTGCAGTGTGGCACTCTTCCCCCTCACCATAGGTGCAGTGTGGCACTCTTCCCCCCCACCATGGGTGCAGTGTGGCACTCTTCCCCCCCACCATAGGTGCAGTGTGGCACTCTTCCCCCCCACCACCATAGGTGCAGTGTGGCACTCCTCCCCCCACCATAGGTGCAGTGTGGCACTCTTCACCCCCACCATAGGTGCAGTGTGGCACTCTTCACCCCCCACCATAGGTGCAGTGTGGCACTCTTCCCCCCCCCACCATAGGTGCAGCGTGGCACTCTTCCCGCCCCCACCATAGGTGCAGTGTGGCACTCTTCCCGCCCCCACCATAGGTGCAGTGTGGCACTCTTCCCGCCCCCACCATAGGTGCAGTGTGGCACTCTTCCCCCCCACCATAGGTGTAGTGTGGCACTCTTCCCCCCCACCATAGGTGTAGTGTGGCACTCTTCCCCCCCCCCACCATAGGTGTAGTGTGGCACTCTTCCCCCCCCCCACCATAGGTGTAGTGTGGCACTCTTCCCCCCCCCACCATAGGTGCAGTGTGGCACTCTTCCCCCCACCATAGGTGCAGTGTGGCACTCTTCCCGCCCCCACCATAGGTGCAGTGTGGCACTCTTCCCGCCCCCACCATAGGTGCATTGTGGCACTCTTCCCCCCCACCATAGGTGTAGTGTGGCACTCTCCCCCCCCCCCCCCGCCCCCACCATAGGTGCAGTGTGGCACTCTTCCCCCCCCCCCCACCATAGGTGCAGTGTGGCACTCTTCCCCCCCCACCATAGGTGCAGTGTGGCACTCTTCCCCCCCCCCCCACCATAGGTGCAGTGTGGCACTCTTCCCCCCCACCATAGGTGCAGTGTGGCACTCTTCCCCCCCACCATAGGTGCAGTGTGGCACTCTTCCCCCCCCCCCCACCATAGGTGCAGTGTGGCACTCTTCCCCCCCCCACCATAGGTGCAGTGTGGCACTCTTCCCCCCCCCCCGCCCCCACCATAGGTGCAGTGTGGCACTCTTCCCCCCCCACCATAGGTGCAGTGTGGCACTCTTCCCCCACCATAGGTGCAGTGTGGCACTCTTCCCCCACCCACCATAGGTGCAGTGTGGCACTCTTCCCCCCCCCCCACCATAGGTGCAGTGTGGCACTCTTCCCCCCCCCCACCATAGGTGCAGTGTGGCAGAACGCTGAGGTAGACGGAAACCACCAATTGCTAACTACCCCCCCCCCCCCGTCACCACTACTCCCCCCCTCCCCCTCTTGCCACACACCACCACCTCACAGCAGGAGGCGGCGGCCCTTGAGACATGGCGGGCGAGGCGTGACGAGTCTGCACACATAGTGCCAGTATCTTGGGCTACCCACAGAGGACGAGCTGCCCAGACGCTGCTCAACCTTCACCTACCAGAGCGTTAATTACTTAACTGCCGCCACACAAACGAGCTGGGGCCAGATTCACGAAGCAGTTACGCAAGCACTTACGAACCTGGGGCCAGATTCACGAAGCAGTTACGCAAGCACTTACAAACCTGGGGTCAGATTCACGAAGCAGTTACGCAAGCACTTACGAACCTGGGGCCAGATTCACGAAGCAGTTACGCAAGCACTTACGAACCTGGGGCCAGATTCACGAAGCAGTTACGCAAGCACTTACGAACCTGGGGCCAGATTCATGAAGCAGTTACGCAAGCACTTACGAACGTGTACATCTTTCCTCAATCTTTGACGGCTTTGGTTACATTTATTAAACAGTTTACAAGCATGAAAACTTGCCAATCAACTGTTATTGTTATAAACAGCCTCCTGGTGCTTCCGAGCTCATTAACTGTTTAATAATTGTAAACAAAGCCGCCAAAGATTGAGAAAAGATGTACACATTCGTAAGTGCCTGCGTAACTGCTTCATGAATCTGGCCCCTGGAGTCTATGCCCCGAGGGAAGTGCGTACCCCTCTACGTCATCGTTACTCTATAAACCTAACGAAGACAACAGATACACATTGTTTACATAGGGTGTGGTAGAGGGGTGACGTCACTATGACGTCACAGTGTTGATGACGTAGAGGTCATGGACCCCACTGAGAAGCAGCAGCCATACACAGCATTAACTACCTTATCTAACGTCACCAGAGAGCCCACTTCCCATTAAAACCACTGGGAAGGGGAGGGAATTATCAGGAGAAAGCGTCAAACCATTACTATATAGCACTGGGAAGGGGTGAGGATAAGGATTTGGGGTGGGACGGTGGGAAGGAATGGTGCCCAACCACTTGTGGACGGTCGGGGATTGAACGCCGACCTGCATGAAGCGAGACCGTGGGAAACAACGTCCAAACGCTCGTATTAGACCAATAGCTGTGGAACTGAACTTGGGTACCTGACGGCTGAGTGAACAGCGCTCGGGGTTCCTAGTCCTAAGGTCCGGGATCGATCCCCGGCGGAGGCGGAAACAAATGGGCAGTTTTTCACCCTGATGCACCTGTTCAGCTTGCAGTAAATAGGTACGTAGAGACAGCTTCTACGGGCTACTTCCTGGGGATTGTGTGTGTGTGTGTGTGTGTGTGTGTGTGTGTGTGTGTGTGTGTGTGTGTGTGTGTGTGTGTGTGTGTGTGTGTGTGTGTGTGTGTGTGTGTGTGTATGTGTGTGTGTATGTGTGTGTGTATGTGTGTGTGTGTGCGTGTGTATGTGCGTGTGCGTGTGTGTGTGTGTGTGTGTGTGTGTGTGTGTGTGTGTGTGTGTGTGTGTGTGTGTAAATTAGGCTTAAGGACCTGCCCTAAACGCTATGCGTACTCGTGGCTGTACAAGAATGTCACAACTCTTGAACATAAATAATTTAAAATAAAGCGTATGCAGGGTCCCCTCAACTTTATAACTGGCCATTGTCTTAACAGCTTAATCACCCAACAACCAGGCCTGGTTCCCCTCGGATTACTGGTTAAGGCCTAAGATCCCTGACGTGGGGCTCTACACACCAGACACGTCTCCACTGTGGGGAGGTTATATCTTGAGGTTATCTTGAGATGATTTCGGGGCTTTAGTGTCCCCGCGGCCCGGTCCTCGACCAGGCCTCCACCCCCAGGAAGCAGCCCGTGACAGCTGACTAACTCCCAAGTACCTATTTACTGCTAGGTAACAGGGGCATTCAGGGTGAAAGAAACTTTGCCCATTTGTTTCTGCCTCGTGCGGGAATCGAACCCGCGCCACAGGGGAGGACAAAAGACATGTACACACCTGACACATGTACACTGTGGGGAGGACAAGACACGTGTACACACCAGACATGTACACTGTGGGGAGGACTAAGACACGTGTACACACCTGACACATGTACACTGTGGGGAGGACTAAGACACGTGTACACACCAGACACATGTACACTGTGGGGAGGACAAGACACGTGTACACACCAGACATGTACACTGTGGGGAGGACTAAGACACGTGTACACACCAGACACATGTACACTGTGGGGAGGACTAAGACACGTGTACACACCAGACACATGTACACTGTGGGGAGGACAAGACACGTGTACACACCAGACATGTACACTGTGGGGAGGACTAAGACACGTGTACACACCAGACACATGTACACTGTGGGGAGGACTAAGACACGTGTACACACCAGACACATGTACACTGTGGGGAGGACAAGACACGTGTACACACCTGACACGTACCAGTCATGTATATCACAGTACAACAGGTGTTTACAGAGGGCAGCCATGTGGCTACAACAGCCAGACCAGCATCAGACATCTACCGCAGCGGCCAAGAGTCCTCGACCATTTACGTGTCCTCTTACGAAATCTGTACATCTTTGGTTTGCATTTAATAAGCATGTTAAGGTTCCGAGGCGCCACGAGGTTGTCTTAGAACAATAACAACCTTTAGTTGGGAATTGTCGAAGATTGTTTAGTGTGAGAACTTGCAGCGCTGTCCTGTACCCGGGCCTCTGTAGCCGGCAAGCCCGCCCTCTTCACCTGGGGCCAGATTCACGAAGCAGTTACGCAAGCACTTACGAACGTGTACATCTTTCCTCAATCTTTGACGGCTTTGGTTACATTTATTAAAGTTTACAAGCATGAAAACTTGCCAATCAACTGTTGTTATTGTTATAAACAGCCTCCTGGTGCTTCCCAGCTCATTCCGGACTATGTGTAAGTCCACTACGGGCTCACCATAGCCCGTGCTACTTGGAACGTGTTCCGAGTAAGTGAATCTATAACCACCACCAGTGAGAATACTCTTCAGTGGTCCAGCAGCAAGATCTACTCTCGCTCCCCTGGGTGACGGTTATCTTGAGGTTATCTTGAGATGATTTCGGGGCTTTAGTGTCCCCGCTGCCCGGCCTCCACCCCCAGGAAGCAGCCCGTGACAGCTGACTAACTCCCAGGTACCTATTTACTGCTAGGTAACAGGGGCATTCAGGGTGAAAGAAACTTTGCCCATTTGTTTCTGCCTCGTGCGGGAATCGAACCCGCGCCACAGAATTACGAGTCCTGCGCGCTATCCACCAGGCTACGAGGCCCCTCCCCGGTAGTCTAACAGCTGTTGCATATATTTATTGTGCAACTTTAATTTTGTTATTAACGTAACTATCACATGTTTGTTTCTCTTTCATTTTTGTCTTGAGTAACGCAAAGTCCAGAGAGCCGGTCGGCCGAGTGGACAGCACGCGGGACTTGTGATCCTGTGGTCCTGGGTTCGATCCCAGGCGCCGGCGAGAAACAATGGGCAGAGTTTCTTTCACCCTATGCCCCTGTTACCTAGCGGTAAATTAGGTACCTGGGTGTTAGTCAGCTGTCACGGGCTGCTTCCTGGGGGTGGAGGCCTGGTCGAGGACCGGGCCGCGGGGACACTAAAAAAAAGCCCCGAAATCATCTCAAGATAACCTCAAGATAACCTCAAGAAGTCTTGTAGGGGATTTGTTTTATTTGTTCACTTTTTGCTATATTAAATGTGAGTTTTTCCATGTTTTGGATTTTATCCCGGAATTTTCACACCGTTAAGAGAGTTTCCTGCCCGAAACGCTTTGCGTAATAGTGGCTTTAGGCATTGTATGTACTAGCTCTTATCTATAAAGCCAACAAACTTTGTAAAATCTCTTTATGTATGTACCTTTACCTAAATAAAAATTATTATTATTATTATTATAGTTAGCAGCAGTTTTACTTACTGTTTTACTCTCTTTTTATTTAATGTTATTGGCATTCCAGCAGCCAGAACAGCCACTGCTCTATCCATCCACTTCCCCGTGCTGCATGGGTAACAGCTTCTCTGCTGCATGGGTAACAGCTTCTCTGCTGCATGGGTAACAGCTTCTCTGCTGCATGGGTAACAGCTTCTCCCTGCATGGGTAACAGCTTCTCTCCCTGCATGGGTAACAGCTTCTCCCTGCATGGGTAACAGCTTCTCTGCTGCATGGGTAACAGCTTCTTCTCCCTGCATGGGTAACAGCTTCTCCCTGCATGGGTAACAGCTTCTCCCTGCATGGGTAACAGCTTCTCCCTGCATGGGTAACAGCTTCTCCCTGCATGGGTAACAGCTTCTCCCTGCATGGGTAACAGCTTCTCCCTGCATGGGTAACAGCTTCTCTGCTGCATGGGTAACAGCTTCTCCCTGCATGGGTAACAGCTTCTCCCTGCATGGGTAACAGCTTCTCCCTGCATGGGTAACAGCTTCTCCCTGCATGGGTAACAGCTTCTCCCTGCATGGGTAACAGCTTCTCCCTGCATGGGTAACAGCTTCTCCCTGCATGGGTAACAGCTTCTCCCTGCATGGGTAACAGCTTCTCCCTGCATGGGTAACAGCTTCTCCCTGCATGGGTAACAGCTTCTCCCTGCATGGGTAACAGCTTCTCCCTGCATGGGTAACAGCTTCTCTGCTGCATGGGTAACAGCTTCTCCCTGCATGGGTAACAGCTTCTCCCTGCATGGGTAACAGCTTCTCCCTGCATGGGTAACAGCTTCTCCCTGCATGGGTAACAGCTTCTCCCTGCATGGGTAACAGCTTCTCCCTGCATGGGTAACAGCTTCTCCCTGCATGGGTAACAGCTTCTCCCTGCATGGGTAACAGCTTCTCCCTGCATGGGTAACAGCTTCTCCCTGCATGGGTAACAGCTTCTCCCTGCATGGGTAACAGCTTCTCCCTGCATGGGTAACAGCTTCTCCCTGCATGGGTAACAGCTTCTCCCTGCATGGGTAACAGCTAACAGCTTCTCCCTGCATGGGTAACAGCTTCTCCCTGCATGGGTAACAGCTTCTCCCTGCATGGGTAACAGCTTCTCCCTGCATGGGTAACAGCTTCTCCCTGCATGGGTAACAGCTTCTCCCTGCATGGGTAACAGCTTCTCCCTGCATGGGTAACAGCTTCTCCCTGCATGGGTAACAGCTTCTCCCTGCATGGGTAACAGCTTCTCCCTGCATGGGTAACAGCTTCTCCCTGCATGGGTAACAGCTTCTCCCTGCATGGGTAACAGCTTCTCCCTGCATGGGTAACAGCTTCTCCCTGCATGGGTAACAGCTTCTCCCTGCATGGGTAACAGCTTCTCCCTGCATGGGTAACAGCTTCTCCCTGCATGGGTAACAGCTTCTCCCTGCATGGGTAACAGCTTCTCCCTGCATGGGTAACAGCTTCTCCCTGCATGGGTAACAGCTTCTCCCTGCATGGGTAACAGCTTCTCCCTGCATGGGTAACAGCTTCTCCCTGCATGGGTAACAGCTTCTCCCTGCATGGGTAACAGCTTCTCCCTGCATGGGTAACAGCTTCTCCCTGCATGGGTAACAGCTTCTCCCTGCATGGGTAACAGCTTCTCCCTGCATGGGTAACAGCTTCTCTGCTGCATGGGTAACAGCTTCTCCCTGCATGGGTAACAGCTTCTCTGCTGCATGGGTAACAGCTTCTCCTTGGACCTGCTGCATGGGTAACAGCTTCTCCCTGCATGGGTAACAGCTTCTCCCTGCATGGGTAACAGCTTCTCCCTGCATGGGTAACAGCTTCTCCCTGCATGGGTAACAGCTTCTCCCTGCATGGGTAACAGCTTCTCCCTGCATGGGTAACAGCTTCTCCCCCGTATCAACCTACCGTGGCTTTGCGCCCTGGAGAGGCCACTCCAGACCGACAACCAGAGCGCAACTCCAGTAGTCTCCTGAGACTGTAGTGTCCCCGCGGCCCGGTCCTCGACCAGGCCTCCACCCCCAGGAAGCAGCCCGTGACAGCTGACTAACACCCAGGTACCTATTTTACTGCTAGGTAACAGGGGCATAGGGTGAAAGAAACTCTGCCCATTGTTTCTCGCCGGTGCCTGGGATCGAACCCAGGACCACAGGATCACAAGTCCAGCGTGCTGTCCGCTCGGCCGACCGGCTCCCCTAATGGATATTGCCATTAACATTCCAGGTTGCAATTCCTTGACTATGTGGTGGTATAGTTGACCAAGGCACATCTGGGAACATCCCGTGTGTAGGTTCGAACCCTCATCACGGCCCTTGTGGATATGTTTATCTTTTGAAATAATACATATTGTATAATACGGGTACCACCGCTGGTGCGAGTGTAGGGACCCACATCCTCGAAGAAAATAAAGAGTATTAAGAGAAGACCTTGTGGATTCTCACTGAACACTTTAATCTTTTCTTTTCCTACCACCATTATTTTGTATATATTTCTTTTATTGCAATGTTACAGTTTAGAGCACGCACACACACACACACACACACACACACACACACACACACACACACACACACACACACACACACACACACACACACACACACAATGACAATATAAGTGTGTGTGTGTGTGTGTGTGTGTGTGTGTGTGTGTGTGTGTGTGTGTGTGTGTGTGTGTGTGTGTGTGTGTGTGTGTGTGTGTGTGACACATATACATATTTAAATAATCTTGCAAGATCTCCCAACCTAACCTTATACTAAATCTATTTTCGAAAACATGAGTGAAAATGGCCTCTACAACCATTAACACTTGGTACATTCCCCTTAGACATTCCCCTTTACTACTACACAATAATATTGTAACGTAGTTGATCATCTGTTCAGTGTTCACCCCCATGCTCTCCTGATCCAGTAGTATTGATTTTCCTTCTCTTTCACCTTGTCAATCAACTTAAGTATTTTGTATGTCCTTATCATGTCTCACTTTTTTATTGACGTACGCGTGTGCGTACACGAGAGGGTGTTCTGTATTCACCTAGTTGTGCTTGCGGGGGTTGAACTCTGCTCTTTCGGCCCGCCTCTCAACTGTTAATCGATCAACTTTTTTTCCACACACACACACACACACACACACACACACACACACACACACACACACACACACACACACAATATACACAGACATAACCTATGAGAACAGAAGAACATAGACCCCACACAACCAATAAATTATGTGAGAAATCTTTAAAGAATTCTGATAAAGAAAGAGATCTAAGGGTAGTTCTAGATAGAAAACTATCACCTGAGGACCACATAAAGAATATTGTGCGAGGAGCCTATGCCACGCTTTCTAACTTCAGAATTGCTTTTAAATACATGGATGGCGATATACTAAAGAAATTGTTCACGACTTTTGTTAGGCCAAAGCTAGAATATGCAGCGGTTGTATGGTGCCCATATCTTAAGAAGCACATCAACAAACTGGAAAAGGTGCAAAGACAGCCACTAAGTGGCTCCCAGAACTGAAGGGCAAGAGCTACGAGGAGAGGTTAGAGGCATTAAATATGCCAAAAACTAGAAGGAAAAAGAGGCGACATGATCACTACGTACAAAATAGTAACAGGAATCGATAAAATTGGTAGGAAAGACTTCCTGAGACCTGGAACTTCACGAACAAGAGGTCATAGATATAAACTAACGAAACAAAGCTGCCGGAGAAACATAAGAAAATTCACTTTTGTAAACAGAGTGGTAGACGGTTGGAACAAGTTAGGTGAGAAGGTGGTGGAGGCCAAGACCGTCAGTAGTTTCAAAGCGTTATATGACAAAGAGTGCTGGGAAGACGGGACACCACGAGCGTAGCTCTCATCCTGTAACTACACTTAGGTAATTACACATACACACAGGAAGCAGCCCGTAACAGCTGTAACTTCCAGGTACCTATTTACTGCTAAGTAACAGGGGGCATCAGGGTGAAAAATTCTGCCCATTTGTTTTCCGCCATCGCAGGGGATCGAACCCGGACCCAAGGATTACGAGTCCAAAACGCTGTCCACTCAGCCACAGGCGCCGTCCCCAACCTGTGCATGTCTGTCTAGGTGTGCTTGTGTGGACGTGCATGCGTGCATACGTGTGCGCGTGTCTATGCTGAAGTATGAGAACGCTCAATTTACACCATGTTTTCCCTATGACGTAGAAGCGGCGTCCTCATATTTCAACCGCGAGAAAGTTGCCCGCTACATTAACTTGGGAAAGTTAAGCACCTCAACTTTGAGAGTGTGTGCTTTTCGTGTCCTGGCGCTCCGTAATGGCTGTCGCCTCCCAACTTGCTCAAGGCGGCCACAACTCTTCCCGCCTTATATGGCCGCCCTCCCTCCCAACACCGCACGCATCCACGGCCGAGCGAGCGGACCGACGGGCGAGCGGGCCGACGGGCGAGCAAGCGAGCGGACCGACGGGTGAGCGAGCGGGCGGGAGGCCGGGCGAGTGGTCGGGCGGGCTCGGGCGGCCGCGGGCGGGCGGGCAGTGACTAGGCAAAGTAGCACCATTAGGTTATGTTCGTTTGGAAATTAAAAGTTCAGAGTGTAATAGTCAACAAAGTACAATCCGGAGCATCCATTGTGACACGCTCAGTGCCCCCGAGTACTGTGCTTGCTCCAGTAATTATCAGCCCCATATCGGACACAGACAAGCACACTCTGTAGCACCTCCAAACTTATGTAAATCAGGACTTTCAGTTGCCACAGGAAATAATACGTTTAATGAAGATTGGGTCCAGCCCATGCGCTATGGAAAATATCAAAATTTAAACTACATAAAATGCAGTCAAATCGCTTCAAATGTAATCATTTTAATCAAATTTCTTCAAAACATCATTGTGTGATTACCTGAATTTACTAAAATTTTAGACATTAATATTTATAAATTGTATTAATTATAATTTACCTGGGCGTAATCCTAGGTGAGAACAGTTGGAGCTGCGGTAATTATACCAACCTAGAGTATGGCCACCTGGCTGCTGGCCGCCCGGGTCACCATGCAACCCGTTCTCGCAAATTCGTAAAGTCAATATTGACTTATTAACTACGTGCATAGGTGATATACTAAACATAATAGATACCCTTAAAAAGATTCATAGAAAACACCGACCTTACCTAACCTTGTTAGTATCTTAAGATAAGCATCTTATTGCTTCGTAATTACAATTATTACTTAACCTATACCTATTATAGGTTAGGTAATAATTGTAATTACGAAGCAATAAGATGCTTATCTTAACATACTAAGTAGGTTAGGTAAGGTCGGTGTTTTCTATGAATCTTTTTAAGGGTATCTATTATGTTAAGTATGTCACCTATGCACATATTTAATAAGTCAATATTGACTTGTTAAATTTGCGAGAACGGGTTGCTGGTGCCTTCACTCAACTGTAGAGAATGACAGCTGGCGTCCCCAGCCGACACTCAGACCTCAAGACGGCTCCTTCACACACTACTTTATCCCTCGGTGTTGTGCATGTTGTCTTAGTGCTTGTCTCAAACTTTATTGTATTGTATGTACTGCCTCTATCATTAAATCTAACAATGTTTGTACTGTAACGCTGCAACTATGTATGTACTGTTGCTAAATAAATTATTATTATCCTCTTAGTTCTCTGCTCACGCATGCCATACAATAACAAATTCACGTTGTAATTAATTCTCACTAGGCTTCCCCTGAGCGTGAAGTTGGTGTTGAGTGAAGTTGACCGATATACTCATACTAGCTGGTACTAGCTGATACTACTGATACTTGCTGACACTAGCACTTCACTACGGCATCTCGCTCACTAAAATTAAATTTTCACACTGGTTAGCGTTCGTTCATTCTCCACAGATAACCTACGCTAGCTGACATTGGTTTCATTCACTGGTGTCCACACTCGCTAGTTTCTCACTATTACTATGTCGGCCGACGGTGTACACGCCTATAATTATTATATCTGCGGCAGGACCCCATCATGGACTCCTGCCAAGCGAGGACTCTTAGACTCAACCGGTCGCCTTAAGGCTCCAGCACAAGCCTCTTTCACGGTCTAAAACCCCAGTTCAAGTCCCCCTCATGGTCTAAGGCTTGCTTTCCACGACTTATACACTCCCTACAATATACCTACCGACCGTAGCCGCGGGTTACACCACTCAGGTGGAGGCCTGCGCCTCCCTACAGTCACACACGACGACTGATAAACTCGCGCTAAAACCCACACCGGCGGCGGCCATGTTGCTAGGCGACAGCCAATCACATGCCTTCTCTCGGGACGTTATTTTGCCCGCGAGTCAAACACGGATTTGATTGGTCCTCTTCACCCAATAAAACTATTATTAAATTAGTATTATTAAATTTTATTATTTAATTTGTATTAAATTATTAAGTTATTACTTAATTTAATGATAATATTTTAACTATTATAATTTCGTGGTAGGACGTTGCGTTTTCTTCTACCTGGAGTGAAACAGATTCAATTAAGAGGGAACATACCCAGACCAGGGGCCAAATTCACGAAAGCACTTACGCAAGCACTTACGAACGTGTACATCTTTCCTCAATGTTTGACGGCTTTGGTTACATTTATTAAACAGTTTACAAGCATGAAAACTTGCCAATCAACTGTTGTTATTGTTATAAACAGCCTCCTGGTGCTTCGGAGCTCATTAACTGTTTAATAATTGGAAACAAAGCCGCCAAAGATTGAGAAAAGATGTACAGGTTCGTAAGTGCTTGCGTAAGTGCTTTCGTGAATCTGGCCCCAGGACTTTACGATACGCCATTACCTCGGCCCCCTGGCCACTAAGCAACGACAAATAATCAACTCTACAATGAAATAACGAAATAATGAGTGCAAGATGTGTAACTGTATATCAGTGATAACGAATGAGTAGAAGTACACTTACATCGCATCAGGCTTGGATACCCATGTGCATGGGAAATATTCTTACAGGTTCCGGAAGATGAGAGGAAATGTCAGCACTGTGGAGAAATGCCCGACACACCACTGGAACATTATCTAACACAGTGCACAGTTACAGCCACAACAGACCACTGGAACATTATCTAACACAGTGCACAGTTACAACCACAACAGACCACTGGAACATTATATAACACAGTGCACAGTTACAGCCACAACAGACCACTGGAACATTATCTAACACAGTGCACAGTTACAGCCACAACAGACCACTGGAACATTATCTAACACAGTGCACAGTTACAGCCACAACAGACCACTGGAACATTATCTAACACAGTGCACAGTTACAACCACAACAGACCACTGGAACATTATCTAAGACAGTGCACAGTTACAACCACAACAGACCACTGGAACATTATCTAACACAGTGCACAGTTACAACCACAACAGACCACTGGAACATTATCTAACACAGTGCACAGTTACAACCACAACAGACCACTGGAACATTATCTAACCAGTGCACAGTTACAGCCACAACAGACCACTGGAACATTATCTAACACAGTGCACAGTTACAGCCACAACAGACCACTGGAACATTATCTAACACAGTGCACAGTTACAGCCACAACAGACCACTGGAACATTATCTAACACAGTGCACAGTTACAACCACAACAGACCACTGGAACATTATCTAACACAGTGCACAGTTACAGCCACAACAGACCACTGGAACATTATCTAACACAGTGCACAGTTACAGCCACAACAGACCACTGGAACATTATCTAACACAGTGCACAGTTACAACCACAACAGACCACTGGAACATTATCTAACACAGTGCACAGTTACAGCCACAACAGACCACTGGAACATTATCTAACACAGTGCACAGTTACAGCCACAACAGACCACTGGAACATTATCTAACACAGTGCACAGTTACAGCCACAACAGACCACTGGAACATTATCTAACACAGTGCACAGTTACAGCCACAACAGACCACTGGAACATTATCTAACACAGTGCACAGTTACAGCCACAACAGACCACTGGAACATTATCTAACACAGTGCACAGTTACAGCCACAACAGACCACTGGAACATTATCTAACACAGTGCACAGTTACAGCCACAACAGACCACTGGAACATTATCTAACACAGTGCACAGTTACAGCCACAACAGACCACTGGAACATTATCTAACACAGTGCACAGTTACAGCCACAACAGACCACTGGAACATTATCTAACACAGTGCACAGTCACAAACCCATTAAGATTTCAACTTAGATTCAACAGAGCAGAAGAAGTTGTTAAACACATATGGCAAAAATCTTACTGAAGCGACCATACGAGTCATAAATACTCATACTCCGCCCAAGTAAAACAGAAACAAGCAACACTTAGTGGGCCAGCCAGAGGCTTAGGGCCCGCCCAGTGGGCCAGCCAGAGGCTTAGGGCCCGCCCAGTGGGCCAGCCAGAGGCTTAGGGCCCGAGCAGGAATATCCATGAAAAAAAAAAATAAGTCAATTGAATTGCAGCAAAATAGGGTTGGATGCAGCATGGCGCCTTGAATCATGGGAAAGAGCAGCATGTCGTCTCACACATACCACAACCGTCTATCCATCCTCAACCACCATCCACCAGATTAAACCCCCCAACCAACCCCCATCCACCCTCCACACTGGCTAGGCTACCCCACACTGGCTAGGCTACCATGCTAAACGACCAACGCCACGGAAGCCACCTACAGATATACCAAGCCTAATGCCATATCCTCCACACTGGCTAGGCTACCACACTAAACGACCAACGCCACGGAAGCCACCTACAGATATACCAAGCCTAATGCCATATCCTCCACACTGGCTAGGCTACCACACTAAACGACCAACGCCACGGAAGCCACCTACAGATATACCAAGCCTAATGCCATATCCTCCACACTGGCTAGGCTACCACGCTAAACGACCAACGCCACTGAAGCCACCTACAGATATACCAAGCCTAATGCCATATCCTCCACACTGGCTAGGCTACCACACTAAACGACCAACGCCACGGAAGCCACCTACAGATATACCTAGCCTAATGCCACATCACCCATCCTCCAAGCCTGTCTTGGTCCCGGAAAGTCCACGTGAGCTGGTCAGAGCTGCCAACCCTCAGGAGAGCTGCATCACAGCACGGGGCAAAGGACGGTCTCGACAACCTTGGCGTCACGATTCTGTGTGTTATAAAGGCTATGATAGATGTGTTTCTGCGGTAAATGTGTGTGTGTGTACTCACGTAATTGTGCTTGCGGGGTTGAGCTCTGGCTCTTTGGTCCCGCCTCTCACCTGTCAATCAACTGGTGTACAGGTTCCTGAGCCTATTGGGCTCTATTATATCTACACTTGAAACTGGGTATGGAGTCAGCCTCCACCACATCACTGCCTAGTGAAGTAAGAGTGTGAGTGTGAGTGTGAGTGTGAGTGTGTGTGTGTGTGTGTGTGTGTGTGTGTGTGTGTGTGTGTGTGTGTGTGTGTGTGTGTGAGACACGTGCGCAAACAATTTGACAGAAAATGAGGGCAGTAATCAGAGGAAATATATCAGTGCAGAAGTGTTACGGGTGGAGTTCCTCAGGAGTTCTCTTGTAGAGCACCGCAATCCCCCCCCCCCGCCCCCCCTTACATCCAGAATAGATAGTACAGTACTCACGGCGACTATTGGTGAAACGTTCGAATATTGATTATTGTACCCCAAAAGTTTACATTTCGTAATATTGGAACACCACTAAGGCGATGCTAGAGCCTGAAACATTAACTATACAACTTAACGTGCCCTAGGCCTAATTAAGCAATGTTAGGCTTAACATTCACCATTATAGGCCTACTTTACTATATATATATATATATATATATATATATATATATATATATATATATATATATATATAATGCTATAGCAGACCTGGGGAGGTTCAGGTTGGGTTGTTGCCTTTTTGCCCGCGCAATCTACAAAATTAATAGTATAAAACATGATTTTTTCCATATATATATCTTCTTATCAGTACAATTTGCGCCCCCAGCCTGTCTTCCTTCATCCGTGCTCACTCTCACCTTCTCTCCCATCTCCCCCTACCATTATTATGCTCCTTAATCTCTTCCTTAATCTTCGCAACACATCCTTGTAATCTGGACGATGTTGACTCTGCAACACCACGCTCCCTCCTGCCTCTCTGAAGCCTCCTACTGGAGGAATGCGTCGGCCGCTTCTTTCTCAGTGACGCATGGGGGGGGGGGAAGAAGAAGGGGCCTCCCCCCCTTACCACCCTCGGGGGAAGATTCACGAAGCAGTTACGCAAGTACTTACGAACCTGGAGCCAGATTCACGAAGCAGTTACGCAAGTACTTACCACCCTGGGGCCAGATTCACGAAGCAGTTACGCAAGTACTTACGAACCTGGCGCCAGATTCACGAAGCAGTTACGCAAGTACTTACGAACCTGGAGCCAGATTCACGAAGCAGTTACGCAAGTACTTACGAACCTGGAGCCAGATTCACGAAGCAGTTACGCAAGTACTTACGAACGTGTACATCTTTCCTCAATCTTTGACGGCTTTGGTTACATTTATTAAACAGTTTACAAGCATGAAAACTTGCCAATCAACTGTTGTTATTGTTATAAACAGCCTCCTGGTGCTTCCCAGCTCATTAACTGTCTAATAATTGTAAACAAAGCCGCCAAAGATTATTAAACAGTTATTGAGCTCGGAAGCACCAGGAGGCTGTTTACAACAATACCAACAGTTGATTGGCAAGAGGCCTAAGCCTCTGACTTGCGCACTAAGTGTTACTCGTTTCTTAAGCGGTGGATGAGTATTTATGACTCTTATATTGGCTATAGTAAGATTAAGTCAATGTGTTTAACAACTTGCTCTATGCTGGTAAATCTCAGTTGAAAACTTATTGGGATTGTAAGGGTTGAACAGACCACACACTAGAAGTTGAAGGGACGACGACGTTTCGGTCCGTCCTGGACCATTCTCAAGTCGATTGTGAGATTGTGGGATTGTAAGTGTTGATTGTGTTAGGTAATGTGCCAGTGGTGTGTCGGGATAAGCATCTTATTGCTTCGTAATTACAATTATTACTTAACCTATACCTATAATAGGTTAAGTAATAATTGTAATTACGAAGCAATAAGATGCTTATCTTAACATACTAAGAAGGTTAGGTAAGGTCGGTGTTTTCTATGAAGCTTTTCAAGATAAACTAGTATGTTTAATATGTCACATATGCACGTATTTAATAAGTCAATATTGACTATACGAAAGTGCGAGAGGGCATTCCTCCACAGTGGCGACATTTGCTCTTCAGGAACCTGTAACCATGTATGCCATACACACAGGTCAGTGGCAGTTGTCAAGTCTGTATGATAACGTGATGTCGGTGCTTAGCAAGAGCCGGCCCAGCAAGAGCCGAAAACCCAGCGGGTTTTCTTCCTATTGGGGAGTGTTGTACATTCTGCTATGGCGGTATGTTCACTCACAAGATGAGTGGCGCTGCCCAATAAACTCGCCCCTCGGGGCAAAATTTACAATTTAAAATTTAGCAAGAGCCTTTTGTTTAGCCAGCAAGATCCGTTTTAACGTATTGTGAATTAGAAATACGTTTGTCCTTATTCATATTTAAATATTATACATTAAAGCTCTATGTATAGTTAGGTGTAGGTAAAGTTTGCTGTTTAGGTTCTGTTGCCGATTAATTATATTTAAAGTACGTGGGTGAAGCATTTACAAACTAATTTTAATATATACGAACCTACGAACTTCAATATATAATAACTTATATATGAGAGCAAACCTATTTTTTAAGAGACAATACGTTAAAATGAATGCATGGGTCTTGGGGGGGGGGTATGGCAGGAGCTTTAACGACCCTGGCATGAGGAGAGGTTGAGACAAGGTAAAGCATGCCATAAACACCACCTTTAAACAGACACACACAACACTTGCCGCCAGGTGGAGCGACACACACATCTGGGTTATAGTAGAGAGAGTGGCTTGTGTAGCGTGGTTATCTTGAGGTTATCTTGAGATGATTTCGGGGCTTTTAGTGTCCCCGCGGCCCGGTCCTCGACCAGGCCTCCACCCCCAGGAAGCAGCCCCTGACAGCTGACTAACACCCAGGTACCTATTTACTGCTATGTAACAGGGGCATAGGGTGAAAGAAACTTGGCCCATTTGTTTCTGCCTCGTGCGGGAATCGAACCCGCACCATAGAATTACGAGTCCTGCGCGCTATCCACCAGGCTACGAGGCCCCTTCGTGGTGTGTACAAGGTGGACCTGGCCTCCCAGATATCAACCAGAGGCAAGAGTAATGACACACATTGTGTACCTATCTCACTCCTCTGTGACCGTCAAGACTGGCCCTACAGTGGTCGACCCTGCTCCCCCATCCCTCCCCATCCTCCCCACAACCTTTACAACGTCCACACATCCCCCCAACCCACAACACAATGTTCCCCGCCTCTGCACGACTCATCTGCCTTCTCTCCTCTACAGCTGCTGCCCCATCACTACTCTCCTCTACAACACACCCCATCACCACCGACTCCCATCCCACCATACCCATGCCCCAAGCCCACTACACCCCCCACGAATCTAACTTCTACCCCTCACTTCCTCCCATGTAAATTCGTCCTCACGTTAACACGCCCACAACTCCCCCGCCCCCTCCCCCCCCCCAGCAACCCCCCCGCCCCCTCACCCCCCCAGCAACACCCGCCCCTCCTTCCCCGCCCCCCTCCCCCCCCCAGGAACCCCCTCCCCACCACATTTATCTTCTACTTTGAATCGATTCCCACCTCTCTCTCTACTGCTCTCCCCCTTCCATATCCCCCTCCCCCCTCCCTCAATATCCATCACCCCCTCACTCCAAGTACCCCTGCCCCCCCACCACAACCCCCCCCCTACCTATCACCCCCCTCTCCTATTCTCCACGCTCCGGCATGCTCCCAGACGCTCAATATGCTCTGAGCATCAAGAGTGGCTGGCACGTCGTCTCTCTGAGGGCAGGTGATTGGTGGTGGACTGGTCATCAGTAGTCATGACTCCGACACAGCCGGACTCTAGAGTCTGAACCCGTGTTCCTGTATCAGCAGTAGTCGTAATGGCACGCGGTGTCTCTCATATGGCCTCCCGAGGGCCATATGGGCCACATGTGTCATCATGAGGGCCACACATCACAACTGAGGGCCCCCCCGAGGGCCATATGTGTCATCATGAGGGCCACACACCACAACTGTGGCCCCCCCGAGGGCCATACGGGCCACATGTGTCATCATGAGGGCCACACACCACAACTGAGGGCCCCCTGAGGGCCATATGGGCCACATGTGTCATCATGAGGGCCACACATCACAACTGAGGGCCCCCTGAGGGCCATATGGGCTACATGTGTCATCATGAGGGCCACACATCACAACTGAGGGGCCCCCGAGGGCCATATGGGCCACATGTGTCATCATGAGGGCCATACACCACAACTGAGGGCCCCCGAGGGCCATACGGGCCACACGTCATCATGAGGGCCACACACCACAACTAATTACAGTTATTTAATCAAAAATTATTTTCAGACTACTTTTATTAAACTTAGAAACTTACAATGCATATACAAATGGTTAAGTAGCGAGCCACATACATGAATGCAAAGTAATAAAGTAATTTAACAAAAGAAACAACTAATTTTAAACAACAAACTTCTTTGCAAGAACAACAAATACATTGTACAAAAATAAGATTCCAAATGAACATTTATTTACGCCCACTCAATCATTTTTAACCCAGCCACTTGGGCTGGACGGTAGAGCGACGGTCTCGCTTCATGCAGGTCGGTGTTCAATCCCCGACCGTCCACAAGTGGTTGTGGCCACCATTCCTTTCCCTCCGTCCCATCCCAAATCCTTATCCTGACCCCTTCCCAGTGCTATATGGTCGTAATGACTTGGCGCTTTCCCCCCTGATAGTTCCCTTCCCTTCAATCATTTTGAGTTATTTGTCCTGAGGTTTGACACGTTTCTAGTGATAATTTTGGCTATGGCTGTTAAATGACCAATTATGTAGGATCGTTTGTACGGACCGCCGGCGTGCTGGGAAGGGACGCATGCGGCCACCATGTTGGACCTGCCTGGTTTACACTATGTAGAGTTTACACTATGTGTATTTCATACATAAACAATTGTTTTCATTCATATAAACTTCATCAAAAAGATATACATGCTTTGGTGAAGCCAATGTAACACACACACACACACAAGGGGCAACAGCTTCACACTCAACAAGCCACAATGTAACACACACACACACACACACACACACATGGGGCAACAGCTTCACACTCAACAAGCCACAATGTAACACACACACCCACCCACACACACACAAGGGGCAACAGCTTCACACTCAACAAGCCACAATGTAACAGACACACACACACACACACACACAAGGGGCAACAGCTTCACACTCAACAAGCCACAATGTAACACACACACACACACACACACACACACACACACACACACACACACACACACAATGGGCAACAGCTTCACACTCAACAAGCCAACAATGTTACAGACCCGAATCCAGCGTCCGAGCACGGAGCAGTGACGACCGCGCCATCTGTGGGTCAGCTCCCGAAACCCCCTCCAAATGGACGACGACACCTGGTGAGGACGAGGTGTACTGGCCACGAGGGCCAGTTTCCAGTCCTGTTCAGCTCACAACACAGCCGCTGCTGACCTCTGGTGAGGTGGTGCTCAGACGACAACGCCATCTATGGAGTGGATAGGTGGGCGTTTGTGTCTGAGCCTGTAAGTGAGGTGCTTTAGTGTGTCCCTGTTACTGATGACGTGTCTGTTTACAGAGTCGACCTGGGACTACTGTAATGGAAGTTGAGTCAGTCTATCCAAGGCAGCCGTCTCGTCACCAAGTGTTTACTGCAGCAGCTGTGAGTCGGGGCCCCCCCCCCACCGGATGAACACTGTGGTGTTACCCTGCCTGTGAAGCGGCAGTTGAAGGATTGTCATACCCGGGACTGACTGGTGGAGACGCTTGACCACTGGGGTGTTGTGGAAAGGAGAGTGATCTGTGGTATCACACGAGGCTCCTGACTAGGGCGCGACCCTAGTATCGCTCGTGGAGTGGCCTAACCAGCGTCGCTGATTTGGAACCTGCCAGCTATCTGCTGGACTTGTGGTTGACGGCCTCCACGACGGTGCCCCCAGTGGAACTGTGTTTTGGCTGGCCTGTGGCCGGGGTAGACTCAAGATTCTCGGAGGATTCGTCGTGAGGCCACGAGAGCACCAAGAGCTTGGCACTGTGAACGTCCAGGGTCTTCAGAGAAAGACTACATCGTGTATTATAGTGTTTATACCCTCCCACCCCCCCCCCCCCGTGTAATCTTCTTATATATATTTATTGGTAAAGGTGTTAATTATATTATTAAGTTTTTGACTTTATTTCCCTTCCCCTTTAATTTACTTGCGTTACGGATCTCATCCCTTGAAAGCCACTACTGGCTTGGGGCCGGATACCCTTCCTCTAACAACATCAGAGTAAGAACCCGGTTGCGACCCGAGAGGGCCGTAACACACACCCACCCACACACACACACAAGGGGCAACAGCTTCACACTCAACAAGCCACAATGTAACAGACACACACACACACACACACACACACACACACACACACACACACACACAACACACACACACACACACACACACACACACACAAGGGGCAACAGCTTCACACTCAACAAGCCACAATGTAACACACACACACACAATGGGCAACAGCTTCACACTCAACAAGCCACAATGTAACACACACACACACACACACACACACACACACACACACACACACACACACACACACACACACACACACAAGGGGCAACAGCTTCACACTCAACAAGCCACAATGTAACACACACACACACACACAAGAGGCAACAGCTTCACACTCAACAAGCCACAATGTAACACACACACACACACACACACACAAGGGGCGACAGCTTCACGCTCAACAAGCCACAATGTAACACAAGGGGCGACAGCTTCACGCTCAACAAGCCACAATGTAACACAAGGGGCGACAGCTTCACGCTCAAGAAGCCACAATGTAACACAAGGAACAACAGCTTCATAAAACCATGCCTGGTTATATGAAGGTTGTGAACACGGCTCTGAAGGATTCCTAACTCTGGTTCCTAAGTTATTCTAAGATATAATAATATCGCATTTGTTGTTCTGTGAATGTGTAATTCTGGTCTGAGGTTCAATGCTCTCTCAAAGCCCTGAACTTTTCATGTTCACTGAGAGGGGAGGGTGGGTGTGTGTGTGTGTGTGTGTGTGTGTGTGTGTGTGTGTGTATTGGGCAGCGTCACTCATCCTGTGAGTGGACACACCGCCATAGTGACAGTATTGGGCAGCGCCACTCATCCTGTGAGTGGACACACCGCCATAGTGACAGTATTGGGCAGCGCCACTCATCCTGTGAGTGGACACACCGCCATAGTGACAGTATTGGGCAGCGCCACTCATCCTGTGAGTGGACACACCGCCATAGTGACAGTATTGGGCAGCGCCACTCATCCTGTGAGTGGACACACCGCCATAGTGACAGTATTGGGCAGCGCCACTCATCCTGTGAGTGGACACACCGCCATAGTGACAGTATTGGGCAGCGCCACTCATCCTGTGAGTGGACACACCGCCATAGTGACAGTATTGGGCAGCGCCACTCATCCTGTGAGTGGACACACCGCCATAGTGACAGTATTGGGCAGCGCCACTCATCCTGTGAGTGGACACACCGCCATAGTGACAGTATTGGGCAGCGCCACTCATCCTGTGAGTGGACACACCGCCATAGTGACAGTATTGGGCAGCGCCACTCATCCTGTGAGTGGACACACCGCCATAGTGACAGTATTGGGCAGCGCCACTCATCCTGTGAGTGGACACACCGCCATAGTGACAGTATTGGGCAGCGCCACTCATCCTGTGAGTGGACACACCGCCATAGTGACAGTATTGGGCAGCGCCACTCATCCTGTGAGTGGACACACCGCCATAGTGACAGTATTGGGCAGCGCCACTCATCCTGTGAGTGGACACACCGCCATAGTGACAGTATTGGGCAGCGCCACTCATCCTGTGAGTGGACACACCGCCATAGTGACAGTATTGGGCAGCGCCACTCATCCTGTGAGTGGACACACCGCCATAGTGACAGTATTGGGCAGCGCCACTCATCCTGTGAGTGGACACACCGCCATAGTGACAGTATTGGGCAGCGCCACTCATCCTGTGAGTGGACACACCGCCATAGTGACAGTATTGGGCAGCGCCACTCATCCTGTGAGTGGACACACCGCCATAGTGACAGTATTGGGCAGCGCCACTCATCCTGTGAGTGGACACACCGCCATAGTGACAGTATTGGGCAGCGCCACTCATCCTGTGAGTGGACACACCGCCATAGTGACAGTATTGGGCAGCGCCACTCATCCTGTGAGTGGACACACCGCCATAGTGACAGTATTGGGCAGCGCCACTCATCCTGTGAGTGGACACACCGCCATAGTGACAGTATTGGGCAGCGCCACTCATCCTGTGAGTGGACACACCGCCATAGTGACAGTATTGGGCAGCGCCACTCATCCTGTGAGTGGACACACCGCCATAGTGACAGTATTGGGCAGCGCCACTCATCCTGTGAGTGGACACACCGCCATAGTGACAGTATTGGGCAGCGCCACTCATCCTGTGAGTGGACACACCGCCATAGTGACAGTATTGGGCAGCGCCACTCATCCTGTGAGTGGACACACCGCCATAGTGACAGTATTGGGCAGCGCCACTCATCCTGTGAGTGGACACACCGCCATAGTGACAGTATTGGGCAGCGCCACTCATCCTGTGAGTGGACACACCGCCATAGTGACAGTATTGGGCAGCGCCACTCATCCTGTGAGTGGACACACCGCCATAGTGACAGTATTGGGCAGCGCCACTCATCCTGTGAGTGGACACACCGCCATAGCAGCATGTACAACACTCCCCAATAGGAAGAAAACCCGCTGGGTTGTTCATCCTGTCACTTGTACCCAGACACAGCTGGGACTTGCTTAACTGTCTCAAGTGAACAGCTCCTCAAACAAGAAGATTAACATCTGTCAACCCTTAAAAGCTTACGTTATCTTGCGGGTGCAAAATGGGGAAATCTTTTAAGAACAGTATCAATATTTGACAAATAGTGTTTTCCTAACTCAAACAATGTGGGGTTTATTATTCTACACATATTCCTAATGTCTCTCAGGTGTTCACATTCACGTAGATAGTGGTCAAGGCGGTGTCCATCACTCTCACCACAGATTCTGCAACTTCGCTTTTGTCAATTCCCCTGGGTATTTTATATGTCCCTATCATGTCCCTGTCAGGGAGCCGGTCGGCCGAGCGGACAGCACGCTGGACTTGTGATCCTGTGGTCCTGGGTTCGATCCCAGGCGCCGGCGAGAAACAATGGGCAGAGTTTCTTTCACCCTATGCCCCTGTTACCTAGCAGTAAAATAGGTACCTGGGTGTTAGTCAGCTGTCACGGGCTGCTTCCTGGGGGTGGAGGCCTGGTCTAGGACCGGGCCGCAGGGACACTAAAAAGCCCCGAAATCATCTCAAGATAACCTCAAGATAGATCATATCCCCCTCTCTCCCTTCTTTTTTCTAGTGTCTTAAGGTTCAGTTCTTTCAGGCGCTCTTCATATCCCATCCCTCGTAACTCTGGGACAAGCCTCGTCGCAAACCTCTGAACCTTCTCCAGTTTCCTTATGTGTTTCTTCAGGTGGGGACTCCATGATGGTGCAGCATACTCTAAGACGGGTCTCACGTAGGCAGTGTAAAGCGCCCTAAATGCCTCTTCAATTAGGTTTCTGAATTAAGTTCTAATTTTCGCCAGTGTAGAGTACGCTGCTGTCGTTATCCTATTTATATGTGCCTCAGGAGTTAGGTTAGGTGTTACGTTCACGCCCAGGTCTCTACTCGAATCGTTACAGGTAGGCTGTTTTCTTTCATTGTGTACTGTCTCTTTGGCCGCCTATCGCCTGATCCCAATTCCATAACTTTACATTTACTCGTGTTGAACTCCAGTAGCCATCTCTGCAACCTGTCCAGGTCCTCTTGGAGAATCCTACAGTCCTCATCTGTCACAACTCTTCTCATTAATTTTGCGTCATCCGCAAACATTGACAATGTAGGATTCCACTCCTGTAAACATATCATTTTCGTAAATAAGTGTGTGTGTGTGTGTGGGGGGGGGGCACCATTCCATTCCTCCCCCCCCCCCGTCTCAAATCCTTATCCTGATCCTTTCCAAGTGTTATATAGTCAGTGTAGCTTGGCGCTTTCTCCTAGTAGTTCCTTTCCTATGGGGTAATGTGTCAGACTTTCTGGCAATCCAAAAATATGCAGTCCGCCCACCCTTCTCTCTCTCGCCTATTTTTGTCGCTTACCCGCCAAACACACACCGAAACTAAGACGTTGGTACAACGTTCGAACAAGTTTTAACACTTCCTAACCAGTTATAACAACCAATATATCAAGTTGTAACAATGTTCTAATACGTCATAAACACGGTAAGCCAAGATGTAACAACTTTATTACAAGTTGTAACAAGTGGAAAATAGAGACAGTTTCGGTTTGTGTTTCCAGGGTATCCATAGAATTCAATTAATCCCGTGAGGCAAGATTTGCCCTCCGTGAGCCCGTGGTGTTATAGAGTTGTTTCGCTCCAGATGTTCCACTGGTTCTTGTTCCTACAATGTTCTCCGTCACCTTGCATGGTGTTAGGAACACTGGTCTGGAGTTCAGTGCCTCCTGTCTGTCACCCTGTATGTGTGTGTTTACTAGTTGTATTTACTAGTTGTATTTTTGCGGGGGTTGAGCTTTGCTCTTTCGGCCCGCCTCTCAACTGTCAATCAACTGTTTACTAACTATTTTTTTTTCCACACCACACACACACCCCCAGGAAGCAGCCCGTGACAGCTGACTAACTCCCAGGTACCTATTTACTGCTAGGTAACAGGGGCACTTAGGGTGAAAGAAACTTTGCCCATTTGTTTCTGCCTCGTGCGGGAATCGAACCCGCGCCACAGAATTACGAGTCCTGCGCGCTATCCACCAGGCTACGAGGCCCCCCTACCAGGCTACAAGGCCCCCTAGATGTGTATGTATATATGTGTGTAGGTATGTATATACATATGTATATACGTGTATGAAAGTAGGTATATACGTGTGTATGTATCGTCACATATGTTATCGTATGTATCGTAGGTTCCAAGGGGTTGTCATAGCCAGGGGGTGGTAATGGGGGACGAGCTCCCATGACCTATAAAATGTTCCTATACGGCATGCGTCTCCAATAGCCTCTGACAACCAAGTCCAACTCCTGGTCTGCACGGATGGCTTAGTCTTTAAGTCCGGCGGAACTGCTTTTACCGACAGGAGAAGGGGCGAGGGCGTGCCTCTGGCGCCTTAAAACCAGCTGCTCCGGGTAGATGTGACTTGATAGCCTGGGAAGGCAGCCTATCTAGGGGAAGGAAAACCCTGATTTTAAACCTCCGCTGCCCTGCGGCCATACTCCTTTTTGGGAAAGGCTTCAGGAGTCAACCTCGAGGAAAAATCCGAAGTTGGAGCCCCTAAGGCAGTTCGTTGTTGACGTCGACCTCGTTCTGGCAGCTCCTACGACGTTGCTGGAACCATGTGTATTGGCATTTGCCTTTCTATTGGATAATTTCAGCAACGTGGAGAGAGGGGACCTGCTGCATGGGTAACAGCTTCGCCACATCTACCTACCCAGGCTTTGGGCCCTGTCAGGGCGCAACTCCATAGTCTTCCGAGACTGAAGGATGCCTCCTATATCGTCACATAATTGCCCAGCATAGCAGAGGAAACTGCCGCTCCCTACTCACATTGCTCGACTACCATCACTCTGCATATGGCCAATATACGACCAGTATGAGGTTCCACCCAGACGTGTCAACAAAACACTCTCCATCCAGACCCCTGGAGCCCCAGGCAGGTACAAGTCTGGGGCCAGATTCACGAAGCAGTTACGCGAGCACTTACGAACCTGGAGCCAGATTCACGAAGCAGTTACGCAAGCACTAACGAACCTGTACATCTTTCCTCAATCTTTGACGGCTTTGGTTACATTTATTAAACAGTTTACAAGCATGAAAACTTGCCAATCAACTGTTGTTATCGTTATAAACAGCCTCCTGGTGCTTCTCAGCTCATTAACTGTTTAATAATTGTAAACAAAGCCGTCAAAGATTGAGAAAAGATGGACAGCTTCGTAAGTGCTTGCGTAAGTCCTTTCGTGAATCTGGTCCCAGACCTGCCGGCTCATTACCTGCGGATAACACGCAATCTTCCTTCCGGCTTATCGTTACAACCCTCGCTGATAAGAGGATATGAGGTCACCAGCAGGGGTATAAGTGCCCCCCCTGACCTCGTTCGCCACGGCAGGTTACAGCCCCGCTCCTGTGCCAGGTAAGTCCACTACGGGCTCACCATAGCCCGTGCTACTTGCCCCGCTCCTGTGCCTGGTAAGTCCACTACGGGCTCACCATAGCCCGTGCTACTTGCCCCGCTCCTGTGGCAGGTAAGTCCACTACGGGCTCACCATAGCCCGTGCTACTTGCCCCGCTCCTGTGCCAGGTAAGTCCACTACGGGCTCACCATAGCCCGTGCTACTTGCCCCGCTCCTGTCCCAGGTAAGTCCACTACAGGCTCACCATAGCCCGTGCTACTTGCCCCGCTCCTGTGCCAGGTAAGTCCACTACGGGCTCACCATAGCCCGTGCTACTGGCCCCGCTCCTGTGCCAGGTAAGTCCACTACGGGCTCACCATAGCCCGTGCTACTTGCCCCGCTCCTGTGCCAGGTAAGTCCACTACGGGCTCACCATAGCCCGTGCTACTTGCCCCGCTCCTGTGCCAGGTAAGTCCACTACGGGCTCACCATAGCCCGTGCTACTGGCCCCGCTCTTGTGCCAGGTAAGTTACGGGCTCACCATAGCCCGTGCTACTTGCCCCGCTCCTGTGCCAGGTAAGTCCACTACGGGCTCACCATAGCCCGTGCTACTGGCCCCGCTCTTGTGCTCGGTAAGTTACGGGCTCACCATAGCCCGTGCTACTTGGAACTTGTTGTTCCAAGTCTCCTCAGGTGTTCAGGGTACAGCGGCTTGTCTCCCGCTGCTTCGCGTGCAGGTTCCATTGTATATTTACGTAAATATTCCTTCAGTCTCACCCACATGGGAGCCGGTCGGCCGAGCGGACAGCACGCTGGACTTGTGATCCTGTGGTCCTGGGTTCGATCCCAGGCGCCGGCGAGAAACATTGGGCAGAGTTTTTTTCACCCTATGCCCCTGTTACCTAGCAGTAAAATAGGTACCTGGGTGTTAGTCAGCTGTCACGGGCTGCTTCCTGGGGGTGGAGGCCTGGTCGAGGACCGGGCCGCGGGGACACTAAAAAGCCCCGAAATCATCTCAAGATAACCTCAAGATAACCACCTAGTTGTATTAACCCGAGTTTATTCAGGTGTAATTAGCAGTTGTTTTGTCTGCTAGTTAAGTGTATTCTATCACGGATTTCAGATGTTTTTCAGGTGTTTATTTATTATTAATATTAAGGGTAAATTCTTAATTTTTCGTTTCATTATTCATTCAATCCTGAGCAATTTTCACACTGCAAGAGCCAAAGCGGTATTTTGTGTGTTTGTTTGTTTGTTAATGCGAAGTGCGAACCACAATACACCAGGGGGCCAGATTCACGAAGCAGTTACGCAAGTACTTACGAACCTGGGGCCAGATTCACGAAGCAGTTACGCAAGTACTTACGAACCTGGGGCCAGATTCACGAAGCAGTTACGCAAGCACTTACGAACCTGGGGCCAGATTCACGAAGCAGTTACGCAAATACTTACGAACCTGGGGCCAGATTCACGAAGCAGTTACGCAAGTACTTACGAACCTGGGGCCAGATTCATGAAGCAGTTACGCAAGTACTTACGAACCTGGGGCCAGATTCACGAAGCAGTTACGCAAGTACTTACGAACCTGGGGCCAGATTCACGAAGCAGTTACGCAAGATTCACGAAAACTTACGAACCTGGGGCCAGATTCACGAAGCAGTTACGCAAGTACTTACGAACCTGGGGCCAGATTCACAAAGCAGTTACGCAAGTACTTACGAACCTGGGGCCAGATTCACGAAGCAGTTACGCAAGTACTTACGAACCTGGGGCCAGATTCACGAAGCAGTTACGCAAGTACTTACGAACCTGGGGCCAGATTCACGAAGCAGTTACGCAAGCACTTACGAACGTGTACATCTTTCCTCAATCTTTGACGGCTTTGGTTACATTTATTAAACAGTTTACAAGCATGAAAACTTGCCAATCAACTGTTGTTATTGTTATAAACAGCCTCCTGGTGCTTCGGAGCTCATTAACTGTTTAATAATTGTAAACAAAGCCGCCAAAGATTGAGAAAAGATGGACAGGTTCGTAAGTGCTTGCGTAACTGCTTCGTGAATCTGGCCCCAGGTTCGTAAGTGCTTGCGTAACTGCTTCGTGAATCTGGCCCCAGGTTCGTAAGTGCTTGCGTAACTGCTTCGTGAATCTGGCTCCAGGTTCGTAAGTGCTTGCGTAACTGCTTCGTGAATCTGGCTCCAGGTTCGTAAGTGCTTGCGTAACTGCTTCGTGAATCTGGCTCCAGGTTCGTACGTGCTTGCGTAACTGCTTCGTGAGTCTGGCTCCAGGTTCGTAAGTACGTGCTTGCGTGAACTGCTTCGTGATCGTAAGTGCTTGCGTAACTGCTTCGTGAATCTGGCTCCAGGTTCGTACGTGCTTGCGTAACTGCTTCGTGAGTCTGGCTCCAGGTTCGTAAGTGCTTGCGTAACTGCTTCGTGAGTCTGGCTCCAGGTTCGTACGTGCTTGCGTAACTGCTTCGTGAATCTGGCTCCAGGTTCGTAAGTGCTTGCGTAACTGCTTCGTGAGTCTGGCTCCAGGTTCGTAAGTGCTTGCGTAACTGCTTCGTGAATCTGGCCCCAGGTTAGTGTAGCCGTACTACTGCGTCGCGTCACGTCACAGTATGTATTTACCTATTTGTGGTTGCAGGGGTTGAGCTCTGGCTCTTTGGGCCCGCCTCTAAACTGTCAACTGTTTTTTTTATCACGCGCGCACACAGGAAGCAGGCCGTAACAGCTGTAACTCCCAGGTATCTATTTACTGCTAGGTGAACAGGGGCATTAGTGTGAAAGTAACTGCCCATTTGTTTCCACCTCCGCTGGGGATCGAACCCGGACCCTTAGGACTACTAATCCCGAGCGCTGTCCACTCAGCCGTCATGACCCCAATACATATCAAGTCAAGCATAAGACTAAACTGGAAAAGGTTCAAAGGTTTGCCACTAGACTAGTACCCGAGCTGAGAGGTATGAGCTACGAGGAGAGACTACGGGAATTAAACCTCACTTCGTTGGAAGACAGAAGAGTTAGGGGGGACATGATCACCACATTCAAGATTCTCAAGGGAATCGACAGGGTTGATAAAGACAGGCTATTTAACACAAGGGGCACACGCACTAGGGGGGACAGGTGGAAACTGAGTGCCCAAATGAGCCACAGAGATATTAGAAAGAACTTTTTTAGTGTCAGAGTGGTTGACAAATGGAATGCATTAGGCAGTGATGTGGTGGAGGCTGACTCCATACACAGTTTCAAGTGTAGATATGATAGAGCCCAATAGGCTCAGGAACCTGTACACCTGTTGATTGACGGTTGAGAGGCGGGACCAAAGAGCCAGATCTCAACCCCCGCAAGCACAACTAGGTGAGTACATACGTGTGTACATACATGTGTATGTATGTATATACCTGAACGCATTAATTGGCCTACTATGCAAGGCTCGATTTGTCTAAGAAGCCTAGTACATTTGAAATTATATTTTATAAATTTTTGTCTTATGAAATTATAAACCTTTTCATTATATTTCGTGACATATCAGACATTATACGATTTTCATTATATATTACGAAACAAAATACAAAAAATTGTTTTAACGAAAACATATAAATTAACATAACTAAGTAATTCCTGCTCTAAATGTAGTATAATATTAATTAAAATAAACCAAATTGATATTTTTTTAAATAGCGACAATCACTCGGCCTATTAGGCAAATTGGGTCTTGCATAAAAGGCCAAGTAGTGCATTCTGGCTATTAGGTACAACATTATGCGTGTGGATGTAAATATATACGTATGTATAAACATGTGTAAGTATGCAAGTACGTGTGTATGCTCCCAACACTCACACAGCGTGACATGAATCCCAACACAGCGTGACGTACTTCCCAACACAGCGTGACGTACTTCCCAACACAGCGTGACGTACTTCCCAACACAGCGTGACGTACTTCCCAACACAGCGTGACGTACTTCCCAACACAGCGTGACGTACTTCCCAACACAGCGTGACGTACTTCCCAACACAGCGTGACGTACTTCCCAACACAGCGTGACGTACTTCCCAACACAGCGTGACGTACTTCCCAACACAGCGTGACGTACTTCCCAACACAGCGTGACGTACTTCCCAACACAGCGTGACGTACTTCCCAACACAGCGTGACGTACTTCCCAACACAGCGTGACGTACTTCCCAACACAGCGTGACGTACTTCCCAACACAGCGTGACGTACTTCCCAACACAGCGTGACGTACTTCCCAACACAGAGTGACATGCTCACCACACACTCACACCACACTCACCACACAGCGTGACCAAACAGACATCTCCCACAGGGTTGGAGTTGGACTTGAAGCTTATCAGCGTGAGGGCAATTAAGTCCCACAGCAGCTTACTGACCGACCACCAGAGTATTAAGTAGTCCTGAACATTGTTTAGACCTAAAGTAAACTGGGTGTATATATATATACACCGAGATGCAAGGTATAGTATACCTGTGTATGCATGTATATTATATATAGTGTCTATTTGTACAAAGTTGGAGACCAGGCGCTTAGGTCTGATCTTACCCACCTTAAGGAGCCGGTCGGCCGAGCGGACAGCACGCTGGACTTGTGATCCTGTGGTCCCGGGTTCGATCCCAGGCGCCGGCGAGAAACAATGGGCAGAGTTTCCTTCACCCTATGCCCCTGTTACCTAGCAGTAAATAGGTACCTGGGTGTTAGTCAGCTGTCACGGGCTGCTTCCTGGGGGTGGAGGCCTGGTCGAGGACCGGGCCGCGGGGACACTAAAGCCCCGAAATCATCTCAAGATAACCTTTGTAACGGGCATGGTCTGGGGTATGGGACGGGCATAGGTTATCTTGAGGTTATCTTGAAATGATTTCGGGGCTTTAGTGTCCCCGAGGCCCGGTTCTCGACCAGGCCTCCATCCCCAGGAAGCAGCCCGTGACAGCTGACTAACACCCAGGTACCTATTTTACTGCTAGGTAACAAGGGCATCAGGGTGAAAGAACCTCTGCCCATTGTTTCTCGCCAGCGAATGGGATCGAACCCGGGACCACAGGATCACGCGTCCAGTGTTCTGTCCGCTCAGCCGCCGGCTTCCCACTCCGCTCGACCTCTAGAGACACTCAGGTTATCTTATCTCCAGAGGTCGATAGGCCTTAAGCCGAACAGGAAACAAAGGCAGACTGTCCCCTTTAAATATCTTTTATGTTCGTGTCAATTGCCAATTAGGCTTATTGTGTATTCTCCTCAAACTACATCAAAGACTGATAATGGAACACAATGTTTTTTCGAACGCTTTGTGAAGACTGACTTCACAGTGTGTGTGTGTGTGTGTGTGCGTGTGTGTGTGTGTGTGTGTGTGTGGTGTGTGTGTGTGTGTGTGTGTACGTGTGTGTGTGTGTGTGTGTGTGTGTGTGTGTGTGTGTGTGTGTGTGTGTGTGTGTGTGTGTGTGTGTGTGTGTGTGTGTGTGTGTGTGTGTGTGTGTGTGTGTGTGTGTGTGTGTGTGTGTGTGTGTGTGTGTGTGTGTGTGTGTGTGTGTGTGTGTGTGTGTGTGTACTCACCTATATGTACTCACCTATATGTGCTTGCAGGATCGAGCATTGACTCTTGGATCCCGCCTTTCTAGCTATCGGTTGTTTACAGCAATGACTCCTGTCCCATTTCCCTATCATACCTAGTTTTAAAAGTATGAATAGTATTTGCTTCCACAACCTGTTCCCCAAGTGCATTCCATTTTTCTACTACTCTCACGCTAAAAGAAAACTTCCTAACATCTCTGTGACTCATCTGAGTTTCCAGTTTCCACCCATGTCCCCTCGTTCTGTTATTATTACGTGTGAACATTTGATCTATTTCCACTTTGTCAATTCCCCTGAGTATTTTATATGTCCCTATCATATCTCCTCTCTCCCTTCTTTTCTCTAGTGTCGTAAGGTTCAGTTCCTTCAGCCGCTCTTCATATCCCATCCCTCGTAGCTCTGGGACAAGCCTCGTCGCAAACCTCTGAACCTTCTCCAGTTTCTTTATGTGTTTCTTCAGGTGGGGGCTCCATGATGGCGCGGCATACTCTAAGACGGGTCTCACGTAGGCAGTGTAAAGCGCCCTAAAAGCTTCCTCATTTAGGTTTCTGAATGAAGTTCTAATTTTCGCCAGTGTAGAGTACGCTGCTGTCGTTATCCTATTTATATGTGCCTCAGGAGTTAGATTGGGTGTCACATCCACTCCCAGGTCTCTTTCTCGAATCGTTACAGGTAGGCTGTTCCCCTTCATTGTGTACTGTCCCTTTGGTCTCCTGTCACCTGATCCCATTTCCATAACTTTACATTTACTGGTGTTAAACTCCAGTAGCCATTTCTCTGACCATCTCTGCAGCCTGTGTAAGTCCTCTTGGAGGATCCTACAATCCTCGTCTGTCACAACTCTTCTCATTAATTTTGCGTCATCTGCAAACATTGACATGTATGATTCCACTCCTGTAAACATATCATTTACGTAAATTAGAAAGAGGATTGGTCCCAGCACCGATCCTTGAGGTACTCCACTTGTTACTGTTCGCCAGTCCGACTTTTCGCCCCTTACCATTACCCTCTGGCTCCTTCCTGTTAGGTAGTTCTTCACCCATACTAGGGCCTTTCCGCTTACTCCTGCCTGCCTCTCAAGTTTGTATAGCAGTCTCATGTGCGGTACCGTATCAAAGGCCTTTTGGCAGTCAAGAAATATGCAGTCTGCCCAGCCTTCTCTGTCCTGCCTTATCCTTGTTACTTTATCATAGAATTCTAAAAGGTTTGTTAGGCATGATTTCCCTGTCCAGAACCCATGTTGGTGCTTGTTTACAAACCCAATGCTCTCCAGGTGCTCAACAAGTCTTAGCCTAATTATTCTTTCAAGTATTTTGCAGGGGATGCTTGTCAGTGATACGGGTCTGTAGTTAAGTGCCTCCTCCCTATCCCCCTTTTTGAAAATCGGTACGACATTTGCCTCCTTCCAGCAACTGGGCAATTCTCCCGACATAAGTGACTCATTGAAGATCATTGCCAGAGGCACGCTGAGAGCCTGCGCTGCCTCTTTAAGTATCCACGGTGATACTTTGTCTGGTCCAACAGCTTTATTTGCATCCAGTGTTGTCAACTGTTTCATTACATCCTCTGCTGTCACCTCTATATCTGATAGTCTTTCATCTTGGGTAATCTCTTCTAACAATGGGAGCTGCTCAGGCTCGGTAGTGAACACTCCATGGAATTTTGCATTCAGTACCTCGCAGATTTCCTTGTCGCTTTCTGTATATGCCCCTTCTGTTTTCCTCAGTCTTGTCACTTGGTCATTTACCGACATCTTCCTTCTTATATGGCTATGTAGTAATTTTGGTTGCTTTTTCGCTTTGACTGCAATATCGTTCTCATAATTTCTTTCCGACACTCGTCTTATGTTAATGTAATCATTCCTAGCTCTGTTACATCTAATCCTGTTGTCCTCTGTCCTTTGTCTTCTGTACTTCCTCCACTCCCTCCTGCTTCTCACCTTTCCTTTATTGTTGGAATAAATCTATCTTCAGCCTCCTTGCATTTCAATATGACTTGGGTCATCATACCTTGCACTGTTTTTCCTCTAAGTTCTTCCTCCCACTGCACTTCTCCCAGGTAGTCCCTTATCCTTCTGTAGTCCCCTTTTCTGTAATCAAGTCTCCTTTCCCGGACCTCTTGTCCTTTGGTCACAATTTTAAGCTCCATCATGTAGTCAAAGGCTAGGACACAATGGTCACTAGCTCCTAGTGGTATTTCATGTTCCAACTGCTCGATGTCTTCTACATTCTGAGTGATAATGAGATCTAATAGGCTGGGCGTATCCCCTCCTCTTTCCCTAGTATCTTCTTTCACATGCTGTGTTAGGAAATTCCTGTCAATAACGTCTACCAGCTTCTCTCCTGTGTGTGTGTGTGTGTGTGTGTGTGTGTGTGTGTGTGTGTGTGTGTACGTGTGTGTGTGTGTGTGTGTGTGTGTGTGTGTGTGTGTGTGTGTGTGTGTGTGTGTGTGGTGTGTGTGTGTGTGTGTGTGTGTGTGTGTGTACGTGTGTGTGTGTGTACGTGTGTGTGTGTGTGTGTGTGTGTGTGTGTGTGTGTGTGTGTGTGTGTGTGTGTGTGTGTGTGTGTGTGTGTGTGTGTGTGTGTGTGTACGTGTGTGTGTGTGTGTACGTTTGTGTGTGTGTGTGTGTGTACGTGTACTCACCTAGTTGTACTCACCTAGTTGTGTTTGCGGGGGTTGAGCTCTGGCTCTTTGGTCCCGCCTCTCAACCGTCAATCAACAGGTGTACAGGTTCCTGAGCCTATCGGGCTCTGTCATATCTACACTTGAAACTGTGTATGGAGCCAGCCTCCACCACATCACCCCCTAATGCATTCCATTTGTCAACCACTCTGACACTAAAAAAGTTCTTTCTAATATCTCTGTGGCTCATTTGGGCACTCAGTTTCCACCTGTGTCCCTTGTGCGTGTTCCCCTTGTGTTAAATAGACTGTCTTTATCTACCCTATCAATTCCCTTGAGAATCTTGAATGTGGTGATCATGTCCCCCCTAACTCTTCTGTCTTCCAGCGAAGTGAGGTTTAATTCCCGTAGTCTCTCCTCGTAGATCATACCCCTCAGCTCGGGTTAGTCTGGTGGCAAACCTTTGAACCTTTTCCAGTTTAGTCTTATCCTTGATTAGATATGGACTCCATGCTGGGGCTGCATACTCCAGGATTGGCCTGACATATGTGGTATACAAAGTTCTGAATGATTCTTTACACAAGTTTCTGAATGCCGTTCGTATGTTGGCCAGCCTGGCATATGCCGCTGATGTTATCCGCTTGATATGTGCTGCAGGAGACAGGTCTGGCGTGATATCAACCCCCAAGTCTTTTTCCTTCTCTGACTCCTGAAGAATTTCCTCTCCCAGATGATACCTTGTATCTGGCCTCCTGCTCCCTACACCTATCTTCATTACATTACATTTGGTTGGGTTAAACTCTAACAACCATTTGTTCGACCATTCCTTCAGCTTGTCTAGGTCTTCTTGAAGCCTTCTTGTGTGTGTGTGTGTGTGTGTGTGTGTGTGTGTGTGTGTGTGTACGTGTGTGTGTGTGTGTACGTGTGTGTGTGTGTGTACGTGTGTGTACTCACCTATATGTGCTTGCAGGATCGAGCATTGACTCTTGGATCCCGCCTTTCTAGCTATCGGTTGTTTACAGCAATGACTCCTGTCCCATTTCCCTATCATACCTAGTTTTAAAAGTATGAATAGTATTTGCTTCCACAACCTGTTCCCCAAGTGCATTCCATTTTTCTACTACTCTCACGCTAAAAGAAAACTTCCTAACATCTCTGTGACTCATCTGAGTTTCCAGTTTCCACCCATGTCCCCTCGTTCTGTTATTATTACGTGTGAACATTTCATCTATTTCCACTTTATCAATTCCCCTGAGTATTTTATATGTCCCTATCATATCTCCTCTCTCCCTTCTTTTCTCTAGTGTCGTTAGGTTCAGTTCCTTCAGCCGCTCTTCATATCCCATCCCTCGTAACTCTGGGACAAGCCTCATCGCAAACCTCTGAACCTTCTCCAGTTTCTTTATGTGTTTCTTCAGGTGGGGGCTCCATGATGGCGCGGCATACTCTAAGACGGGTCTCACGTAGGCAGTGTAAAGTGCCCTAAAAGCTTCCTCATTTAGGTTTCTGAATGAAGTTCTAATTTTCGCCAGTGTAGAGTACGCTGCTGTCGTTATCCTATTTATATGTGCCTCAGGAGTTAGATTAGGTGTCACATCCACTCCCAGGTCTCTTTCTCGAATCGTTACAGGTAGGCTGTTCCCCTTCATTGTGTGTGTGTGTGGTGTGTGTGACCATCTCTGCAGCCTGTTTGTCCTCTTGGAGGTGTGTCACAACTCTTCTCATTAATTTTGCGTGCAAAATTTGCGTGTGTGTGTGGTGTGTGTGTGTGTGTGTGTGTGTGTGTGTGTGTGTGTGTGTGTGTGTGTGTATGTGTGTGTGTGTGTGTACGTGTGTGTGTGTGTGTACGTGTGTGTGTGTGTGTGTGTGCGTGTGCGTGTGCGCGTGTGTGTGCGTGTGTGTGTGCGTGTAAGTGTGTGTGTGTGTGTGTGTGTGTGTGTGTGTGTGTGTGTGTGTGTGTGTGTGTGTGTACGTACGTGTGTGTGTGTGTGTACGTGTGTGTGTGTGTGTGTGTGTGTGTGTGTGTGTGTGTGTGTGTGTGTGTGTGTGTGTGTGTGTACGTGTGTGTGTGTACGTGTGTGTGTGTGTGTACGTGTGTGTGTGTGTGTGTACGTGTGTGTGTGTGTGTGTGTACGTGTGAGTGTGTACGTGTGTGTGTGTGTACGTGTGTGTGTGTGTGTGTGTACGTGTGTGTGTGTGTGTGTACGTGTGTGTGTGTACGTGTGTGTGTGTGTGTAGGTGTGCCTGTGTGTGTACACGTGTGCGCGCGCGCACTAAACCTAATTCTGCTTGCGGGGGTTGAGCTCTGGCTCTTTGGTCCCGCCTCTCAACTGTCAATCAACTGGTGTACAGGTTCCTGAGCCTATTGGGCTCTATCATATCTACACTTGAAACTGTGTATGGAGTCAGCCTCCACCACATCACTTCCTAATGCATTCCATTTGTCAACCACTCTGACACTAAAAAAGTTCTTTCTAATATCTCTGTGGCTCATTTGGGCACTCAGTTTCCACCTGTGTCCCCTTGTGCGTGTTCCCCTTGTGTTAAATAGCCTGTCTTTATCAACCCTGTCGATTCCCTTCAGAATCTTGAATGTGGTGATCATGTCCCCCCTAACTCTTCTGTCTTCCAGCGAAGTGAGGTTTAATTCCCGTAGTCTCTCCTCGTAGCTCATACCTCTCAGCTTGGGTACTAGTCTGGTGGCAAACCTTTGAACCTTTTCCAGTTTAGTCTTATCCTTGACTAGATATGGACTCCATGCTGGAGCCGCATACTCCAGGATTGGTCTGACATATGTGGTATATAATGTTCTGAATGATTCCTTACACAAGTTTCTAAATGCCGTTCTTATGTTAGCCAACCTGGCATATGCCGCTGATGTTATCCTCTTGATATGAGCTTCAGGGGACAGGTCTGGCGTGATATCAACCCCCAGATCTTTCTTTCTCTCTGACTCCCGAAGTATTTCATCTCCCAGATGGTACCTTGTATCTGGTCTCCTGCTTCCTACCCCTATCTTCATTACATTACATTTGCTTGGGTTAAACACTAACAACCACTTGTTCGACCATTCCTGCAGCTTGTCCAGGTCTTCTTGAAGTCTCAAGCTGTCCTCCTCTGTCTTAATCCTCCTCATAATTTTGGCGTCGTCAGCAAACATTGAGAGGAATGAGTCTATACCCTCTGGGAGATCATTTACGTATATCAGAAACAGGATAGGTCCGAGTACAGAGCCCTGTGGGACTCCACTGGTGACTTCATGCCAATCTGAGGTCTCACCCCTCACTATAACTCTCTGCTTCCTATTGCTTAGATACTCCCTTATCCACTGGAGCGCCCTACCAGTTACTCCTGCCTGTTTCTCCAGCTTATGCATCAACCTTTTATGGGGTACTGTGTCAAAGGCTTTCCGACAGTCCAAAAAAATGCAGTCCGCCCATCCTTCTGTTTCTTGCTTAATCTTTGTCACCTGATCGTAGAATTCTCGTCTCTCCAGATGTGTTACTGGGTTTTTCTCACAATCTTCTCCATCACCTTGCATGGTATACAAGTTAAGGACACTGGCCTGTAGTTCAGTGCCTCTTGTCTGTCACCCTTTATGTATATTGGGACCACATTAGCAGTCTTCCATATTTCTGGTAGGTCCCCCGTTTCCAGTGACCTACTATACACTATGGAGAGTGGCAAGCAAAGTGCTCCTGCACACACTTTCAATACCCATGGTGAGATTCCATCCGGCCCAACAGCTTTTCTCACATCCAGCTCCAATAGGTGCTTCTTGACCTCATCTCTTGTAATTTCGAACCTTTCCAAGGTCGCCTGGTTTGCTGCCACCTCTCCTAGCGCCGTGACTTCTTGTTCTATTGTAAAGACCTCCTGGAACCTTTTGTTGAGTTTCTCACACACCTCTTTGTCATTCTCTGTGTGCGCGCGCGCTTTTGTACTCGTGGTATGCGGGGGTTGAGCTTTGCTCTTTCGGCCCGCCTCTCAACTGTCAATCAATCAACTGTTACTAACTACTAATTCCCCCCCCCCCCCTCCCAGGACGCAGCACGTAGAAGCTGTCTTACTCCCAGGTACATATTTACTGCTAGGTAACAGGGGCATCAGGGTGAAACTCTGAAACTCTGCCCATTTGTTTTTCCGCCGGCTGCCGGGATCGAACCCGGGTCCCTAGATCCACGAGCCTAGAGCGCTGTCCACTCAGCCAGCCAGCCCCCCTGCACGGATGCTTGTGAACGTGGATGCTTTCGTGCATGGCTGCTTGTACTAACCTATTTGTGCTTGCGGGGATTGAGCTCTGGCTTTGGTCAAGCAGACCAAAGCAGCAGATGAAGCAGATTCTTTGCACAAGCAGCCATGTAGGGTTATCTTGAGGTTATCTTGAGGTTATCTTGAGGCAGTATGTACAGGCAGACTTTAGCCTGAAAACTTCAGAGAGACAGTACTAAATGTTCTAATGATATGTTACGACGACCAGCTAAAGACACAACTATGGCTGTTTTGTCTGGATGTGAACAAGGAGAATGTAGCGCTTCTTGAAGAGCCTCCAAAAATAGGCGCTTCAAACCTTTATATGTAAACACTATTCTCGAAAATAAGAACTGAAAATCGCTATTTAGCCTTTAGCTCACATAGGTTGGATTGGGGTTATATATTTTTGGGTTTAGTTTCCTCTCCTAGCTACATTCTGCTACGACCTGGCCTCCTAGCCCACGACCTCCTAGCCCACGACGACCTAGCCACGACCTATTAGCCCACGACCTACTAGCCCACGACCTCCTAAGCCCACGACCTCCTAGCCCACGACGACCTAGCCACGACCTATTAGCCCACGACCTACTAGCCCACGACCTCCTAGCCCACGACGACCTAGCCACGACCTATTAGCCCACGACCTACTAGCCCACGACGACCTAGCCACGACCTATTAGCCCACGACCTACTAGCCCACGACCTACTAGCCCACGACCTCCAAGCCCACGACGACCTAGCCACGACCTATTAGCCCACGACCTCCTAGCCCACGACGACCTAGCCACGACCTATTAGCCCACGACCTACTAGCCCACGACCTACTAGCCCACGACCTCCTAGCCCACGACGACCTAGCCACGACCTATTAGCCCACGACCTACTAGCCCACGACCTCCTAAGCCCACGACCTCCTAGCCCACGACGACCTAGCCACGACCTATTAGCCCACGACCTACTAGCCCACGACCTCCTAGCCCACGACGACCTAGCCACGACCTATTAGCCCACGACCTACTAGCCCACGACGACCTAGCCACGACCTATTAGCCCACGACCTACTAGCCCACGACCTACTAGCCCACGACCTCCAAGCCCACGACGACCTAGCCACGACCTATTAGCCCACGACCTCCTAGCCCACGACGACCTAGCCACGACCTATTAGCCCACGACCTACTAGCCCACGACCTACTAGCCCACGACCTCCTAGCCCACGACCACCTAGCCCACGACCTATTAGCCCACGACCTACTAGCCCACGACCTCCTAAGCCCACGACCTCCTAGCCCACGACGACCTAGCCACGACCTATTAGCCCACGACCTACTAGCCCACGACCTCCAAGCCCACGACGACCTAGCCACGACCTAGTAGCCCACGACCTCATAGCCCACGACCTCCTAGCCCACGACGACCTAGCCACGACCTATTAGCCCACGACTTACTAGCCCACGACCTCCTAGCCCACGACGACCTAGCCACGACCTACTAGCCCACAACCTCCAAGCCCACGACGACCTAGCCACGACCTCCTAGCCACGACCTCCTAGCAACACCGGGTACCAGGTCGACGACTGAGGTCGCTCAAGGTGTAGAGGTTCAGCTCCCGTAGCCACACTTTCGTGGAAATAAACTTTAGCTTTCATCTGGGTTGTAGGAGACTCGAACGCTAGACCCCACGTGTGTGGGGTCACCACCCTGAGCAGTATTAAGACTACTCGATAGCTCGGTCGATAGAGATTCGGCTTCACAGACCTGGGGGCCACGGTTCGAATCCCCTAGAGTCCAGATGAATGGGATTCTCTTTGGAATCTAATGAAAGCCCGGCCCACCACCACCACCGTGACTCACCAAGCCCGGCCCACCACCACCGCCGTGACTCACCAAGCCCGACCCACGCCCACCACCGTGACTCACCAAGCCCGGCCCACCACCACCACCGTGACTCACCAAGCCCGGCCCACCACCACCGCCGTGACTCACCAAGCCCGACCCACGCCCACCACCGTGACTCACCAAGCCCGACCCACGCCCACCACCGTGACTCACCAAGCCCGGCCCACCACCACCGCCGTGACTCACCAAGCCCGGCCCACCACCACCGCCGTGACTCACCAAGCCCGGCCCACCACCACCGCCGTGACTCACCAAGCCCGGCCCACCACCACCACCGTGACTCACCAAGCCCGGCCCACCACCACCACCGTGAATCACCAAGCCCGGCCCACCACCACCACCGTGACTCACCAAGCCCGGCCCACCACCACCGCCGTGACTCACCAAGCCCGGCCCACCACCACCGCCGTGACTCACCAAGCCCGGCCCACCACCACCGCCGTGACTCACCAAGCCCGGCCCACCACCACCGCCGTGACTCACCAAGCCCGGCCCACCACCACCACCGTGACTCACAACCCGCCTGTACGGCGAGTGAGGGCCTCACAACCCGCCTGTACGGCGAGTGTGGACCTCACAACCCGCCTGTATGGTGAGTGTGGCTCTCACAACCCGCCTGTATGGTGAGTGTGGCCCTCACAACCCGCCTGGATGGTGAGTGTGGACCTCACAACCCGCCTGTATGGTGAGTGTGGCCCTCACAACCCGCCTGTATGGTGAGTGTGGCCCTCACAACCCGCCTGTATGGTGAGTGTGGACCTCACAACACGCCTGGATGGTGAGTGTGGACCTCACAACACGCCTGTGCGGCGAGTGTGGACCTCACAACCCGCCTGTATGGTGAGAGTGGCCCTCACAACCCGCCTGTATGGTGAGAGTGGCCCTCACAACCCGCCTGTATGGTGAGTGTGGCCCTCACAACCCGCCTGTATGGTGAGTGTGGACCTCACAACCCGCCTGTATGGTGAGTGTGGACCTCACAACCCGCCTGTATGGTGAGTGTGGACCTCACAACCCGCCTGTATGGTGAGTGTGGTGTTCACAACCCGCCTGTATGGTGAGTGTGGACCTCACAACCCGCCTGTATGGTGAGTGTGGACCTCACAACCCGCCTGTATGGTGAGTGTGGTGTTCACAACCCGCCTGTATGGTGAGTGTGGTGTTCACAACCCGCCTGTATGGTGAGTGTGGACCTCACAACCCGCCTGTATGGTGAGTGTGGTGTTCACAACCCGCCTGTATGGTGAGTGTGGGCCTCACAACCCGCCTGTATGGTGAGTGTGGCCCTCACAACCCGCCTGTATGGTGAGTGTGGCCCTCACAACCCGCCTGTATGGTGGCCCTCACAACCCGTGTGGTGAGTGTGGCCCTCACAACCCGCCTGTATGGTGAGTGTGGCCCTCACAACCCGCCTGTATGTATGGTGAGTGTGGCCCTCACAACCCGCCTGTATGGTGAGTGAGGGCCTCACAACCCGCCTGTATGGTGAGTATGGTGTGTGAACCTCACAACCCGCCTGTATGGTGAGTGTGGCCCTCACAACCCGCCTGTATGGTGAGTGTGGACCTCACAACCCGCCTGTATGGTGAGTGTGGACCTCACAACCCGCCTGTATGGTGAGTGTGGACCTCACAACCCGCCTGTATGGTGAGTGTGGACCTCACAACCCGCCTGTATGGTGAGTGTGGACCTCACAACCCGCCTGTATGGTGAGTGTGGACCTCACAACCCGCCTGTATGGTGAGTGTGGACCTCACAACCCGCCTGTATGGTGAGTGTGGACCTCACAACCCGCCTGTATGGTGAGTGTGGACCTCACAACCCGCCCTGTAGTGTGGTGTTCACAACCCGCCTGTATGGTGACCTCACAACCCGCCTGGTATGGTGAGTGTGGCCTGTATGGTGAGTGAGGGCCTCACAACCCGCCTGTATGGTGAGTGAGGCCCTCACAACCCGCCTGTATGTGTGGACCTCACAACCCGCCTGTATGGTGAGTGTGGTGTTCACAAGACCTCACAACCCGCCTGTATGGTGAGTGTGGACCTCTCAACCCGCCTGTATGGTGAGTGTGGTGTTCACCGCCTGTATGGTGAGTGTGGCCCTCACAACCCGCCTGTATGGTGAGTGTGGACCTCACAACCCGCCTGTATGGTGAGTGTGGACCTCACAACCCGCCTGTATGGTGAGTGTGGACCTCACAACCCGCCTGTATGGTGAGTGTGGCCCTCACAACCCGCCTGTATGGTGAGTGTGGACCTCACAACCCGCCTGTATGGTGAGTGTGGTGTTCACAACCCGCCTGTATGGTGAGTGTGGACCTCACAACCCGCCTGTATGGTGAGTGTGGACCTCACAACCCGCCTGTATGAGTGACCCGCCTGTATGGTGAGTGTGGACCTCACAACCCGCCTGTATGGTGAGTGAGGGCCTCACAACCCGCCTGTATGGTGAGTGTGGACCTCACAACCTCACAACCCGCCTGTATGGTGAGTGTGGCATGGTGAGTGAGGGCCTCACAACCCGCCTGTATGGTAAGTGGTGGCCCTCACAACCCGCCTGGTACAACCCGCCTGTATGGGTGAGTGAGTGGCCCTCACAACCCCCGCCTGTATAGTGAGTGAGGGCCTCACAACCCGCCTGTATGGTGAGTGAGGGCCTCACAACCCGCCTGTATGGTGAGTATGGTGGCGTGGCGGAAAGCTTCACCATCCTCATCACTCAGGCAGGGTTGCGCGGTGGTGGGTTCACATTTAGGGTCTCGGGGTATTGATCCAGCCCACCGTGAGGACCCACGGTGGGCAGGGGCCCACCGTCGCCCCGGGCCCACCACCGCTGCCCAACGCCCTCACCCCCACACACCAAGGGGGGGGGTCTTACCTTAGCAGTGTGGCGGGTCTAGGACTCTCATTGCGGGCTGGTCTGCATGCAACAGTCCCCGAGCACAGCAGAAAGCACACTGAGGGGATGAGGGAGGCCGCCGCCGACACCACCCTCCCCTCACCCTGGTGGGTCACCATGGCAACCCTTCGGCACGCGCACCTTCAGCTGCAGCTGCTGCTGCTGCTGCTGCTGCTGCTCGTGGTGACCTGCAGCATCAGTTGCCTGCACGCCCCGCCTCGCTGCTGGGGCCCTCACCGCCCCGCCTCGCTGCTGCTGGGTCCTCACCGCCCCGCCTCGCTGCTGGGGCCCTCACCGCCCCACCTCGCTGCTGCTGGGACCCTCACCGCCCCGCCTCGCTGCTGCTGGGGCCCTCACCGCCCCGCCTCGCTGCTGCTGGGGCCCTCACCGCCCCGCCTCGCTGCTGGGGCCCTCACCGCCCCGCCTCGCTGCTGCTGGGGCCCTCACGCCCCGCCTCGCTGCTGCTGGGGCCCTCACGCCCCGCCTCGCTGCTGCTGGGGCCCTCACCGCCCCGCCTCGCTGCTGCTGGCCCCTCACCGCCCCGCCTCGCTGCTGCTGGGGCCCCTCACCGCCCCGCCTCGCTGCTGCTGGGGCCCTCACCGCCCCGCCTCGCTGCTGGGGCCCTCACCGCCCCGCCTCGCTGCTGGCCCCTCACCGCCCCGCCTCGCTGCTGCTGGGGCCCTCACCGCCCCGCCTCGCTGCTGGGGCCCTCACTGCCCCGCCTCGCTGCTGCTGGGGCCCTCACCGCCCCGCCTCGCTGCTGGCTGGGGCCCTCACCGCCCCGCCTCGCTGCTGCTGGGGCCCTCACCGCCCCGCCTCGCTGCTGCTGGCCCCTCACCGCCCCGCCTCGCTGCTGCTGGGGCCCTCACCGCCCCGCCTCGCTGCTGCTGGCCCCTCACCGCCCCGCCTCGCTGCTGCTGGGGCCCTCACCGCCCCGCCTCGCTGCTGCTGGCCCCTCACCGCCCCGCCTCGCTGCTGCTGGCCCCTCACCGCCCCGCCTCGCTGCTGCTGGGGCCCTCACCGCCCCGCCTCGCTGCTGCTGGGGCCCTCACCGCCCCGCCTCGCTGCTGCTGGGGCCCTCACCGCCCCGCCTCGCTGCTGCTGGGGCCCTCACCGCCCCGCCTCGCTGCTGCTGGCCCCTCACCGCCCCGCCTCGCTGCTGCTGGGGCCTTCACCGCCCCGCCTCGCTGCTGCTGGGGCCCTCACCGCCCCGCCTCGCTGCTGCTGGGGCCCTCACGCCCCGCCTCGCTGCTAGCCCTCACCACACCTACACCAGCCTCACCACACCTACAGCAGCCTCACCACACCTACACCAGCCTCACCACACCCACACCAGCCTCACCACACCTACACCAGCCTCACCACACCTACACCAGCCTCACCACACCTACACCAGCCTCACCACACCTACACCAGCCTCACCACACCTACACCAGCCTCACCACACCTACACCAGCCTCACCACACCTACACCAGCCTCACCAACAATATACCCGGCGGCTGAGAACTCCAACGCCTTAAGTCATTGTCACGATGCAACTGTTTGACGACCACTACTGGGTGATGGACAAGTGTGTGTACTGGGAGCCACAGTATCCACCAGGCATCTGAACCTTATGTACGGGGAGCCACAGTATCCACCAGGCACCTGAACCTTGTGTACGGGGAGCTACAGTATCCACCAGGCACTACACCTTGTGTACGGTGAGCCACAGTATCCACCAGCCACCTGAACCTTGTGTACGGTGAGCCACAGTATCCACCAGCCACCTGAACCTTGTGTACGGGGAGCCACAGTATCCACCAGGCACTGCACCTTGTGTACGGGGAGCCACAGTATCCACCAGGCACTACACCTTGTGTACGGTGAGCCACAGTATCCACCAGGCACCTGAACCTTGTGTACGGGGAGCCACAGTATCCACCAGGCACCTGAACCTTGTGTACGGGGAGCCACAGTATCCACCAGGCACCTGAACCTTGTGTACGGGGAGCCACAGTATCCACCAGGCACTACACCTTGTGTACGGGGAGCCACAGTATCCACCAGGCACTACACCTTGTGTACGGGGAACCACAGTATCCACCAGGCACTACACCTTGTGTACGGGGAGCCACAGTATCCACCAGGCACCTGAACCTTGTGTACGGGGAGCCACAGTATCCACCAGGCACTACACCTTGTGTACGGGGAGCCACAGTATCCACCAGGCACCTGAACCTTGTGTACGGTGAGCCACAGTATCCACCAGGCACCTGAACCTTGTGTACGGGGAGCCACAGTATCCACCTTGTGTAGGCCACAGTATCCACAGGCACTTGAACCTTGTGTACGGTGAGCCACAGTATCCACCAGGTACCTGAACCTTGTGTACAGTGAGCCACAGTATCCACCAGGCACTACACCTTGTGTACGGGGAGCCACAGTATCCACCAGGCACTACACCTTGTGTACGGGGAGCCACAGTATCCACCAGGCACCTGAACCTTGTGTACGGGGAGCCACAGTATCCACCAGGCACTACACCTTGTGTACGGTGAGCCACAGTATCCACCAGGCACCTGAACCTTGTGTACGGGGAGCCACAGTATCCACCAGGCACTACACCTTGTGTACGGGGAGCCACAGTATCCACCAGGCACTACACCTTGTGTACGGTGAGCCACAGTATCCACCAGGCACCTGAACCTTGTGTACGGGGAGCCACAGTATCCACCAGGCACTACACCTTGTGTACGGTGAGCCACAGTATCCACCAGGCACCTGAACCTTGTGTACGGGGAGCCACAGTATCCACCAGGCACTACACCTTGTGTACGGGGAGCCACAGTATCCACCAGGCACTACACCTTGTGTACGGTGAGCCACAGTATCCACCAGGCACTACACCTTGTGTACGGGGAGCCACAGTATCCACCAGGCACCTGAACCTTGTGTACGGGGAGCCACAGTATCCACCAGGCACTACACCTTGTGTACGGGGAGCCACAGTATCCACCAGGCACCTGAACCTTGTGTACGGGGAGCCACAGTATCCACCAGGCACCTGAACCTTGTGTACGGGGAGCCACAGTATCCACCAGGCACTACACCTTGTGTACGGGGAGCCACAGTATCCACCAGGCACCTGAACCTTGTGTACGGGGAGCCACAGTATCCACCAGGCACTACACCTTGTGTACGGGGAGCCACAGTATCCACCAGGCACCTGAACCTTGTGTACGGTGAGCCACAGTATCCACCAGGCACTACACCTTGTGTACGGGGAGCCACAGTATCCACCAGGCACTACACCTTGTGTACGGGGAGCCACAGTATCCACCAGGCACTACACCTTGTGTACGGGGAGCCACAGTATCCACCAGGCACTACACCTTGTGTACGGGGAGCCACAGTATCCACCAGGCACTACACCTTGTGTACGGGGAGCCACAGTATCCACCAGGCACTACACCTTGTGTACGGGGAGCCACAGTATCCACCAGGCACTACACCTTGTGTACGGGGAGCCACAGTATCCACCAGGCACTACACCTTGTGTACGGGGAGCCACAGTATCCACCAGGCACTACACCTTGTGTACGGGGAGCCACAGTATCCACCAGGCACCTGAACCTTGTGTACGGGGAGCCACAGTATCCACCCAGCCACAGTATCCACCAGGCCTGAACCTTGTGTACGGGGAGCCACAGTATCCACCAGGCACCTGAACCTTGTGTACGGTGAGCCACAGTATCCACCAGGCATCCACCAGGCACCTGAACCTTGTGTACTTGTGTACGGGAGCCACAGTATCCACCAGGCACCTGAACCTTGTGTACGGTGAGCCACAGTATCCACCAGGCACTACACCTTGTGTACGGGGAGCCACAGTATCCACCAGGCACTACACCTTGTGTACGGGGAGCCACAGTATCCACCAGGCACTACACCTTGTGTACGGGGAGCCACAGTATCCACCAGGCACTACACCTTGTGTACGGGGAGCCACAGGGAGCCACACAGTATCCACCAGGCACTACACCTTGTGTACGGGGAGCCACAGTATCCACCAGGCACTACACCTTGTGTACGGGGAGCCACAGTATCCACCAGGCACTACACCTTGTGTACGGGGAGCCACAGTATCCACCAGGCACCTGAACCTTGTGTACGGGGAGCCACAGTATCCACCAGGCACCTGAACCTTGTGTACGGGGAGCCACAGTATCCACCAGGCACTACACCTTGTGTACGGGGAGCCACAGTATCCACCAGGCACTGAACCTTGTGTACGGGGAGCCACAGTATCCACCAGGCAGCCACTCCACCAGGCACTACCTTGTGTACGGTGAGCCACAGTATCCACCAGGCACCTGAACCTTGTGTACGGGGAGCCACAGTATCCACCAGGCACTACACCTTGTGTACGGGGAGCCACAGTATCCACCAGGCACTACACCTTGTGTACGGGGAGCCACAGTATCCACCAGGCACTACACCTTGTGTACGGGGAGCCACAGTATCCACCAGGCACTACACCTTGTGTACGGTGAGCCACAGTATCCACCAGGCACTACTGAACCTTGTGTACGGGGAGCCACAGTATCCACCAGGCACTACTGAACCTTGTGTACGGGGAGCCACAGTATCCACCAGGCACTACACCTTGTGTACGGGGAGCCACAGTATCCACCAGGCACTACACCTTGTGTACGGGGAGCCACAGTATCCACCAGGCACCTGAACCTTGTGTACGGGGAGCCACAGTATCCACCAGGCACTACACCTTGTGTACGGTGAGCCACAGTATCCACCAGGCACCACCAGGCCACAATATCCACCAGGCACCTGAACCTTGTGTACGGGGAGCCACTGTATCCACCAGGCACCTACGGGGAGCCACAGTATCCATCAGGCACTACACCACGGTGAGCCACTACTGAACCTTGTTGTGTACTTGTGGGGAGCCACAGTATCCACTACAGGTACGGTGAGCCACTCCACCAGGCACTTCACCTTGTGTACGGGGAGCCACAGTATCCACCAGGCACCTGAACCTTATGTACGGGGAGCCACAGTATCCACCAGGCACCTGAACCTTGTGTAGCCACAGTATCCACCAGGCACCTACGGGGACCTTGTGTACGGGGAGCCACAGTATCCACCAGGCACTACACCTTGTGTTGAGCCACAGTATCCACCAGGCACCTACCTTGTGTACGGGGAGCCACAGTATCCACCAGGCACCTGAACCTTGTGTACGGGGAGCCACAGTATCCACCAGGCACTACACCTTGTGTACGGGGAGCCACAGTATCCACCAGGCACTACACCTTGTGTACGGGGAGCCACAGTATCCACCAGGCACTCCACCAGGCACCTGAACCTTGTGTACGGGGAGCCACAGTATCCACCAGGCACCTGAACCTTGTGTACGGGGAGCCACAGTATCCACCACGGGGGCACAGTATCCACCAGGCACCTGAACCTTGTGTACGGGGAGCCACAGTATCCTGAACCTTGTGTACGGGGGCCACTGTATCCACCAGGCACCTGAACCTTGTGTACGGTGAGCCACAGTATCCACCAGGCACCTGAACCTTGTGTAGAGCCACTGTATCCACCAGGCAATACACCTTGTGTACGGGGAGCCACAGTATCCACCAGGCACTACACCTTGTGTACGGGGAGCCACAGTATCCAGGCACTACACCAGGCACTACACCTTGTGTACGGGGAGCCACTGTATCCACCAGGCACTACACCTTGTGTACGGGGAGCCACAGTATCCACCAGGCACCTGAACCTTGTGTACGGGGAGCCACAGTATCCACCAGGCACTACACCTTGTGTACGGGGAGCCACAGTATCCACCAGGCACTACACCTTGTGTACGGGGAGCCACAGTATCCACCAGGCACAGTATCCACCAGGCACTGAACCTTGTGTACGGAGCCACAGAGCCACAGTATCCACCAGGCACCTGAACCTTGTGTAGAGCCACAGTATCCACCAGGCACCTGAACCTTGTGTACGGTACGGGGAGCCACAGTATCCACCAGGCACCTGAACCTTGTGTACGGTGAGCCACTGTATCCACCAGGCACTACACCTTGTGTACGGGGAGCCACTGTATCCACCAGGCACCTGAACCTTGTGTACGGTGAGCCACAGTATCCACCAGGCACCTGAACCTTGTGTACGGTGAGCCACAGTATCCACCAGGCACTACACCTTGTGTACGGGGAGCCACAGTATCCACCAGGCACTACACCTTGTGTACGGGGAGCCACAGTATCCACCAGGCACTACACCTTGTGTACGGGGAGCCACAGTATCCACCAGGCACTACACCTTGTGTACGGGGAGCCACAGTATCCACCAGGCACTACACCTTGTGTACGGGGAGCCACTCCACCAGGCACCTGAACCTTGTGTACGGGGAGCCACAGTATCCACCAGGCACTACACCTTGTGTACTTGTGTACGGGAGCCACAGTATCCACCAGGCACCTGAACCTTGTGTACGGGGAGCCACAGTATCCACCAGGCACCTGAACCTTGTGTACGGGGAGCCACAGTATCCACCAGGCACCTGAACCTTGTGTACGGTGAGCCACAGTATCCACCAGGCACCTGAACCTTGTGTACGGTGAGCCACAGTATCCACCAGGCACCTGAACCTTGTGTACGGTGAGCCACAGTATCCACCAGGCACCACCAGGCATGCACCTGAACCTTGTGTACGGTGAGCCACAGTATCCACCAGGCACCTGAACCTTGTGTACGGGGAGCCACAGTATCCACCAGGTACCTGAACCTTGTGTACGGTGAGCCACAGTATCCACCAGGCCACAGTATCCACCAGGCACCACCTTGTGTACGGTGAGCCACAGTATACCTGAACCTTGTGTACGGGGAGCCACAGTATCCACCAGGAGAACCTTGTGTACGGTGAGCCAGTATCCACCAGGCACTACACCTTGTGTACGGGGAGCCACAGTATCCACCAGGTACCTGAACCTTGTGTACGGGGAGCCACAGTATCCACCAGGCACCTTGTGTACGGGGAGCCACTCCACCAGGCACTACACCTTGTGTAACCTTGTGTACGGTACGGGGAGCCACAGTATCCACCAGGCACTACACCTTGTGTACGGTGAGCCACAGTATCCACCAGGCACTACACCTTGTGTACGGGGAGCCACAGTATCCACCAGGCACTACACCTTGTGTACGGGGAGCCACAGTATCCACCAGGCACTACACCTTGTGTACGGGGAGCCACAGTATCCACCAGGCACTACACCTTGTGTACGGTGAGCCACAGTATCCACCAGGCACTACACCTTGTGTACGGGGAGCCACAGTATCCACCAGGCACAGTATCCACCAGGCACTGAACCTTGTGTACGGGGAGCCACAGTATCCACCAGGCACTACACCTTGTGTACGGGGAGCCACAGTATCCACCAGGCACTACACCTTGTGTACGGGGAGCCACAGTATCCACCAGGCACTGAACCTTGTGTACGGGGAGCCACAGTATCCACCAGGCACTACACCTTGTGTACGGGGAGCCACAGTATCCACCAGGCACTACACCTTGTGTACGGGGAGCCACAGTATCCACCAGGCACTACACCTTGTGTACGGGGAGCCACAGTATCCACCAGGCACTACACCTTGTGTACGGGGAGCCACAGTATCCACCAGGCACTACACCTTGTGTACGGGGAGCCACAGTATCCACCAGGCATCTGAACCTTGTGTACGGGGAGCCACAGTATCCACCAGGCACTACACCTTGTGTACGGGGAGCCACAGTATCCACCAGGCACTACACCTTGTGTACGGGGAGCCACAGTATCCACCAGGCACTACACCTTGTGTACGGGGAGCCACAGTATCCACCAGGCACTACACCTTGTGTACGGGGAGCCACAGTATCCACCAGGCACTACACCTTGTGTACGGGGAGCCACAGTATCCACCAGGCACTACACCTTGTGTACGGGGAGCCACAGTATCCACCAGGCACTACACCTTGTGTACGGGGAGCCACAGTATCCACCAGGCACCTGAACCTTGTGTACGGGGAGCCACAGTATCCACCAGGCACTACACCTTGTGTACGGGGAGCCACAGTATCCACCAGGCACTACACCTTGTGTACGGGGAGCCACAGTATCCACCAGGCATCTGAACCTTGTGTACGGGGAGCCACAGTATCCACCAGGCACTACACCTTGTGTACGGTGAGCCACAGTATCCACCAGGCACTACACCTTGTGTACGGGGAGCCACAGTATCCACCAGGCACTACACCTTGTGTACGGTGAGCCACAGTACCTAGTGAGCCGAAAGGAACCATCGGATTCACTAGAAAGGAACCTAGTGAATCAATGGCTTGGTGGATTATAAGTATTATACTATACTATGTACACGGAAATATCGTATCAATGCACAACTCGTTATCAATATAATAAACTTGTTATAATCACTTCATCAGCAATATACATTACTCCACTGATCAATGCACAAACAACTGCCGAAGACCCACTGATCAATGCACAAACAACTGCCCAAGATCCACTGATCAATGCACAAACAACTGCCGAAGATCCACTGATCAAACTGCCTAAGATCCACGGATCAATGCACAAACAACTGCCCAAGATCCACTGATCAATGCACAAACAACTGCCTAAGATCCACTGATCAATGCACAAACAACTGCCTAAGTCAATGCACAAACAACTGCCCAAGATCCACTGATCAATGCACAAACAACTGCCTAAGATCCACTGATCAATGCACAAACAACTGCCTAAGATCCACTGATCAATGCACAAACAACTGCCTAAGATCCACTGATCAATGCACAAACAACTGCCTAAGATCCACTGATCAATGCACAAACAACTGCCTAAGATCCACTGATCAATGCACAAACAACTGCCTAAGATCCACTGATCAATACACAAACAACTGCCTAAGATCCACTGATCAATGCACAAACAACTGCCTAAGATCCACTGATCAATGCACAAACAACTGCCTAAGATCCAGTGATCAATGCACAAACAACTGTCTAAGATCCACTGATCAATGCACAAACAACTGCCCAAGATCCACTGATCAATGCACAAACAACTGCCTAAGATCCACTGATCAATACACAAACAACTGCCTAAGATCCACTGATCAATGCACAAACAACTGCCTAAGATCCACTGATCAATGCACAAACAACTGCCTAAGATCCAGTGATCAATGCACAAACAACTGCCTAAGATCCACTGATCAATGCACAAACAACTGCCCAAGATCCACTGATCAATGCACAAACAACTGCCTAAGATCCAGTGATCAATGCACAAACAACTGCCTAAGATCCACTGATCAATGCACAAACAACTGCCTAAGATCCACTGATCAATGCACAAACAACTGCCTAAGATCCACTGATCAATGCACAAACAACTGCCTAAGATCCACTGATCAATACACAAACAACTGCCTAAGATCCACTGATCAATGCACAAACAACTGCCTAAGATCCACTGATCAATGCACAAACAACTGCCCAAGATCCACTGATCAATGCACAAACAACTGCCTAAGATCCACTGATCAATGCACAAACAACTGCCTAAGATCCACTGATCAATGCACAAACAACTGCCTAAGATCCACTGATCAATACACAAACAACTGCCTAAGATCCACTGATCAATGCACAAACAACTGCCTAAGATCCACTGATCAATGCACAAACAACTGCCTAAGATCCACTGATCAATACACAAACAACTGCCTAAGATCCACTGATCAATGCACAAACAACTGCCTAAGATCCACTGATCAATGCACAAACAACTGCCTAAGATCCAGTGATCAATGCACAAACAACTGCCTAAGATCCACTGATCAATGCACAAACAACTGCCCAAGATCCACTGATCAATGCACAAACAACTGCCTAAGATCCAGTGATCAATGCACAAACAACTGCCTAAGATCCACTGATCAATGCACAAACAACTGCCTAAGATCCACTGATCAATGCACAAACAACTGCCTAAGATCCACTGATCAATGCACAAACAACTGCCTAAGATCCACTGATCAATACACAAACAACTGCCTAAGATCCACTGATCAATGCACAAACAACTGCCTAAGATCCACTGATCAATGCACAAACAACTGCCTAAGATCCACTGATCAATGCACAAACAACTGCCCAAGATCCACTGATCAATGCACAAACAACTGCCTAAGATCCACTGATCAATGCACAAACAACTGCCTAAGATCCACTGATCAATGCACAAACAACTGCCTAAGATCCACTGATCAATGCACAAACAACTGCCTAAGTCAATGCACAAACAACTGCCCAAGATCCACTGATCAATGCACAAACAACTGCCTAAGATCCACTGATCAATGCACAAACAACTGCCTAAGATCCACTGATCAATGCACAAACAACTGCCTAAGATCCACTGATCAATGCACAAACAACTGCCTAAGATCCACTGATCAATGCACAAACAACTGCCTAAGATCCACTGATCAATGCACAAACAACTGCCTAAGATCCACTGATCAATACACAAACAACTGCCTAAGATCCACTGATCAATGCACAAACAACTGCCTAAGATCCACTGATCAATGCACAAACAACTGCCTAAGATCCACTGATCAATACACAAACAACTGCCTAAGATCCACTGATCAATGCACAAACAACTGCCTAAGATCCACTGATCAATGCACAAACAACTGCCTAAGATCCAGTGATCAATGCACAAACAACTGCCTAAGATCCACTGATCAATGCACAAACAACTGCCCAAGATCCACTGATCAATGCACAAACAACTGCCTAAGATCCAGTGATCAATGCACAAACAACTGCCTAAGATCCACTGATCAATGCACAAACAACTGCCTAAGATCCACTGATCAATGCACAAACAACTGCCTAAGATCCACTGATCAATGCACAAACAACTGCCTAAGATCCACTGATCAATACACAAACAACTGCCTAAGATCCACTGATCAATGCACAAACAACTGCCTAAGATCCACTGATCAATGCACAAACAACTGCCCAAGATCCACTGATCAATGCACAAACAACTGCCTAAGATCCACTGATCAATGCACAAACAACTGCCTAAGATCCACTGATCAATACACAAACAACTGCCTAAGATCCACTGATCAATGCACAAACAACTGCCTAAGATCCACTGATCAATGCACAAACAACTGCCCAAGATCCACTGATCAATGCACAAACAACTGCCTAAGATCCACTGATCAATGCACAAACAACTGCCCAAGATCCACTGATCAATGCACAAACAACTGCCTAAGATCCACTGATCAATGCACAAACAACTGCCCAAGATCCACTGATCAATGCACAAACAACTGCCCAAGATCCACTGATCAATGCACAAACAACTGCCCAAGATCCACTGATCAATGCACAAACAACTGCCCAAGATCCAGTGATCAATGCACAAACAACTGCCTAAGATCCATTGATCAATGCACAAACAACTGCCCAAGATCCACTGATCAATGCACAAACAACTGCCCAAGATCCAGTGATCAATGCACAAACAACTGCCTAAGATCCACTGATCAATGCACAAACAACTGCCCAAGATCCACTGATCAATGCACAAACAACTGCCTAAGATCCACTGATCAATGCACAAACAACTGCCCAAGATCCACTGATCAATGCACAAACAACTGCCCAAGATCCACTGATCAATGCACAAACAACTGCCCAAGATCCACTGATCAATGCACAAACAACTGCCCAAGATCGTAGTATAAAGTCAGTATCACAGATCTCCGGTTCAATAATTCTTATTATTATACAGTCTCTCTGCACCAAGTTCTGCTTCACTAGGCTACCGTTCTCTTAGTCCTCAATCTTACTGGACATGACTTACACAGCTTTAATTGTATTTATTTCATGTATTTATTTATGAAGACATGAACTGTTGAATTTATATATTCAGGAGGAGTTCTTACATTTTTGTAGTCACTCGCATGCATAGCGTTTCGGGCAAGTCATTAAAACTAATATTCCCCGTAATACGACCCGCCAAATCTTGTACCAACCAGGTACCCATTTTACTGTTGGGTCAACAGAGGTTACAGTTAAGGATTGACGTCCAGTAAATGTTCCACGGCCTGGATACGAACCCAGGACAAAGCCCGCGAAACGCCAGGCGAGTGTCTTACCACTACGCTACATGGACTAGTCACCATTAAACATAGGCTGTGTTATACATATCAATACAAGAAAAATACATTCGCCTTCATTCACTGCGTGAAGTATACCTATACAATGATGTCATACAAAATAAACGATAATAGATAAACAAAAAATCCCGGTGATTAATCGTGGATTAAATCCTGATAATTTTTTTTTTTTTTTTTTTTTTTTTTTTTTTTTTGAGATATATACAAGAGTTGTTACATTCTTGTAGAGCCACTAGTACGCGTAGCGTTTCGGGCAAGTCCTTAATCCTATGGTCCCTGGAATACGATCCCCTGCCGCGAAGAATCGTTTTTTCATCCAAGTACACATTTTACTGTTGCGTTAAACAGAGGCTACAGTTAAGGAATTGCGCCCAGTAAATCCTCCCCGGCCAGGATACGAACCCATGACATAGCGCTCGCGGAACGCCAGGCGAGTGTCTTACCACTACACCACGGAGACTGTAAAAGAATCTATTAGAATTCGTGTCGATTTGTCCCCTGCAGCCTAGCCATAGATCCGTCAACCATCTGGTCATCCCATGGCTGTGAGCTCCGTACGGGAGCCGGTCGGCCGAGCGGACAGCATGCTGGACTTGTGATCCTGTGGTCCTGGGTTCGATCCCAGGCGCCGGCGAGAAACAATGGGCAGAGTTTCTTTCACCCTATGCCCCTGTTACCTAGCAGTAAAATAGGTACCTGGGTGTTAGTCAGCTGTCATGGGCTGCTTCCTGGGGGTGGCGGCCTGGTCGAGGACCGGGCCGCGGGGACACTGAAAAGCCCCGAAATCATCTCAAGATAACCTCAAGATAGATATAACCTCCGTACATCCACCGTGCACCAGCTCCGTACACCCACCGTGCACGAGCTCCGTACAGCCACCGTGCACGAGCTCCGTACAGCCACCGTGCACGAGCTCCGTACACCCACCGTGCACCAGCTCCGTACACCCACCGTACACCCACCGTACACGAGCTCCGTACACCCACCGTGCACCAGCTCCGTACAGCCACCGTGCACGAGCTCCGTACACCCACTGTGCACGAGCTCCGTACACCCACCGTGCACCAGCTCCGTACACCCACCGTGCACCAGCTCCGTACAGCCACCGTGCACCAGCTCCGTACACCCACCGTGCACCAGCTCCGTACAGCCACCGTGCACGAGCTCCGTACACCCACCGTGCACCAGCTCCGTACAGCCACCGTACACCCACCGTGCACCAGCTCCGTACACCCACCGTGCACCAGCTCCGTACAGCCACCGTGCACCAGCTCCGTACACCCACCGTGCACCAGCTCCGTACAGCCACCGTGCACCAGCTCCGTACACCCACCGTGCACCAGCTCCGTACACCCACCGTGCACCAGCTCCGTACACCCACCGTGCACCAGCTCCGTACACCCGCCGTGCACCAGCTCCGTACACCCACCGTGCACCTGCTCCATACACCCACCGTGCACCAGCCTAAGTAGCCACCACACACCAACCAGCACCCACCACACACCAGCCTAAGCAGCCACCACACACCAACCAGCACCCACCACACACCAGCCTAAACAGCCACCACACACCAACCAGCACCCACCACACACCAGCCTAAACAGCCACCACACACCAACCAGCACCCACCACACACCAGCCTAAACAGCCACCACACACCAACCAGCACCCACCACACACCAGCCTAAACAGCCACCACACACCAACCAGCACCCACCACACACCAGCCTAAACAGCCACCACACACCAACCAGCACCCACCACACACCAGCCTAAGCAGCCACCACACACCAACCAGCACCCACCACACACCAGCCTAAACAGCCACCACACACCAGCCTAAACAGCCACCACACACCAACCAGCACCCACCACACACCAGCCTAAACAGCCACCACACACCAACCAGCACCCACCACACACCAGCCTAAGCAAACAGCCACCACACCACCACCAGCCCAGCCACCACACCCACCCACACACCAGCCTAAACAGCAGCCACCACACACCAACCAGCACCCACCACCACACACCAGCCTAAGCAGCCACCACACACCAACCAGCACACACCAGCCTAAACAGCCACCACACACCAACCAGCACCCACCCACACAGCCAGCAGCCAAACAGCAGCACCCACCACACACCAGCCTAAGCAGCCACCACACACCAACCAGCAGCCAGCCTAAACACACCACACACCAACCACCCACCACACACCAGCCTAAGCACAGCCACCAACCAGCACACACCAGCCTAAACAGCCACCACACACCAACCAGCACCCACCACACACCAGCCTAAACAGCCACCACACACCAGCCTAAGCAGCCACCACACACCAACCAGCAGCCACCACACACCAACCAGCAAGGTTACCATAAAATCATCTCCTTCCATGAACCACCAGACAAATATAATAAATTCTCCATTACTGCCATCACCCAGCTGACTCTCACCGCGAAGGGTACTCCCCCGCGCCGGGCGAGTCTACACCTAATTTCTCCTCCTGGGGCCGGATTCAGGAAGGTACGAACGTTTTCCCTCTTAGCGCCTTCGTGGCGGCTACGTCCGTATTCAAGTAGCTACACTAAGTGGCAAAACCTTCATAAGTTCATTCCGGGATTTAAGTGTGGTTTCGACCACTCGTAGCTTTACGTAAACTGGATATAAGTCATTTTTTCTCTACTACATAACACTGAGATCGATTTATGATATTGGAACATGACCAAAATATTATAGCTGGTGAATCTAGTGAAGAGGAGTCCTTCGTGTTAGTTATATATGCATTCTCTGCTTGAAACTTGAAGTAAATATGTGTTTGATGATAGTAGGATTAGTTTTATAATAGCAAGATATTATACCAGTAGTTATTAAGTAAATAAACACTGGGGAACATGAAATATGAGAGGTGATGAGCCCTGCCTGATGGGATCATTTACTATCACCAAATGCCCCTGTTCACCTAGTAGTAAGAATGTACCTTAGCTATACATACCCATTTCTAATTTATTTAGTTTGGTTTTATTTTGAAATTAAATCTGGGTGAGACATAAAATAAAAATATGCTGCACAAATGATGTTAGGTAAGGAAAAGGGTAAAAATGTCACAAACTTTATTCATCGAATACTTAAAGCTATAATTATGACTATATAGACTATTAAAAAAGAGAGAGGGAAGTAGGGGTCCAAAACCTCTTCCTGTTATACAATTTGGGTGTGGAACAAGTAATTATCAAAAGAAGGCACCATGCCGGGAAGGATAGTAGCAGTAAGGCAGTGAGGTAAGGCAGCTACTTATTTGAGAAATGCTTATTTTATTTACCTTATAAGCTGAGGCAACTTATTTTATTTGAGGAATACTCAGCTGATTCCTCTACATTTAGCATGGAACAAATTTGTGTCCAAGAACTCTTCCTGTTACTCAATTTGGCTGTGTGTAACCAAACTAGAAGTGCTCTACAAATCAAGGGACCCAGAATGTGGAATGACCTCCTGAATCATGTCAAAGGCTGTACCTCTCTCAACCAGTTTAAGAGTTAAACCAGGTACTGCCTAATTAACTCCATGTAACCTAACTTACCTCCTAAATGTCAACCCATGTCTTGCTATTTTTTAAACAACGCTGTTCACCAACATGTGCAATTGCTGAGTTATGCTATGCTAACCCCCCTTTTTGTATTTTTTATTCCTTCTTTCAACACAATTTATACCTAATCCCGATTACTATTAAGTTTTAGTCTGTGTTTTTTCCCCCACACCTTGCCCGAAATGCTATGAGTATTAGTGGCTTTAGGTATTGTATGTACTAGCTCTGTCTATAAATCCAACATTATGTTTGTAAATCAACTGTATGTACTTTTCCTGAATAAAATGTATTTATTATTTATTTTTTAATCATTAAGTATTAAAAGAAGGCACCAAGCTGGGAAGGCTATGTAGCACCATTGTGTGTAACAATAAACCAAATTTTTTTTTAACAAATAATGCACCTGTATGGTAAAACAAATCCTGTCAGCTGTAAAAATATTGATGCAGTTATTTAAATGAAAAATATAATGAAAGAAATATTACTGGTTTATTTTTATCCTATCTTTTTGTACTGTACAGTATGTCCAAGGAAGTGAATAATTGAGACATAATGCACAATTTAATGAATGATTAGCATGGATTAGCAGTTCAAAAGAAATATGACTATTACATATCAACATGAGATCTTAATGATCCATGGTCAACATGATTTAATAAGGATAATACAGTACAGTATAATACAGCACAGGATGGCCAGTCATACATGGAATTAGGAGAGAACAAAATACTTAATGCTGATCTATTAGCCTCCACTGGCAAAATCTGGGTGCAGCACAAGAATATCTTCCAATATTCCTGAGTGTATGAAGTAATTACAGAGCTCAAAATATCTCATACCATTTGGTATGAAGTCACTGATAACAGGACAATCACAGATATAGTGTTGGAGAGTATGTTCTCTCAAGTAGGACTGAAAACATTTGTTTTTTTCCACCAAGAGGGCTATAAACCCATGGAACCGCCTACCCGCTGAAGCCGTAAATGCCAAATTCCAGCTAAAAAATATCATTAAGACAATTGGCGGGCCCTTTAACAAGCCGCCGGCTTTCTGTCCTCTTCGAGGCCACTAGATAGTTAGTGGCCCTTGGGTAAATTCAGTAAATATATACAATAATTGTCAGCGTGTCTTCCGAGCAACAAGGACAGATACACAGTATCTCTTAGAATTACGTAGGTAAACAACAAATGTAACATATTTGTTTACTACAATGTCGGTGCTGGCTGTAGAAGTTGTAAAAACATTGTTTTACTTCGAAATATACTAATTTTATAAGAAAATTCGACGTAAATAGGAGGCAGTAGAGCTGCGATAAGCCAGCGCTAAATCTTCAATATGAAGAATGTTGCTGCTCTCTGATTGGCCAAACGAAACACAGTAGTGACCTCTATCGGCACGCAGGTGAACCAACAATTTTCTTCCTAAGTGGACCTTATTGAATCGCACCTAAGCATCTTCTTAGGGCGCACTTAGGAACCTTCGTAGCAAACCCACTGACGAAGAAATACACAGAGCTTCCTGAATCTAGGTCCTGGAGTCCGCTGAACTGCTCAGCCTCAGTTATGGATCAACCACCGTCGAGTGAGGGTGTGTCGCTCTGACTTACCTCATGCCATTTCATCTTAATTCTCCAATATCACTTCATAATCATTGTATACATACCTAATTCATGCGCCTAGGCATCAATATATGTATAATCTCACTGTACAAGTCAAACTGTAGCAACTCAAGACACTTACTGCATATTAACTGAAGCGACGACTCTTGCTGCCACAATGTCAAGATGGCGCCTGGAGTTGACATCTCCAAGGTCGACCAAAATTCTTATTTAGACCGTCACTGTCCATTTCTTTATGCTGACTTGGGTGTGGGGGTCAACACCCAGGTATTACCTGGGCTGACCTGTCAACAGGTCCTCACCTGGGAGGACCTGACCTCTTTTTTCCAGGTCTGGATAACCACCCTGGATTACCAGGGAACGATAACCGTCTCTTGGCGCTTCACGCCGCCATTGTGGTCCCACAGGAACACCACAATCACTCTCCTCTTGCCTACACCACTGTCCTAAGTCACAGATTTCTTCACCAAACTGCAAGAAATGTAGTCTGTTGTCAGCGGCGAGGATTTGCGTGCTCCTCCTGTGACCTCACGCTGACAACTGGCGCCATAAACCCGGCCCACACGTGACGTCACTTCCTTCCTTCGTCCCCATTGGCTACCGATGACGTCATCCAGTTTCTTCTCCCCTTGGCCAATCCCAAATTTGTTGTATTTATTTATTTATATATTCAACAGTTCTTACACTCCTGAAAGCAATTTACTTATACTACTAATATAAATCTATCAATTTATATCAAGCTAATTATTTATATAATTACTGTCGCTATCTATTTCTGTTCCTACAATGACACCTCAATGCCCTCAGAATGTCTCTGGTGTATTATACAACAGTGGTTTACTGTGCAAAACTTGTATCTTGTATTAAAACTTGTATCTTCAGCCTCAGTTGGACCAAGTGAAGAATAACCATCACTTTTGGGGGGCAAAGCCTCAGCCACGAGGCTATATTTTATTTATTTATAAATTTTAGCCTCGTCTCCCAGTACAGGCGAGGAACACCGCACTTCACCCAACCTGAGACGTCGAAATGACAGTGAATCGACAATATTCGACAATCGACCGATATTCGACGTTCAGATCTGCTCAAATAACGAACCTTCACAGCCCAGCCCCAGCCACGCTCACACTCCAACAAGACCTTGAAAACCAAGTTCCACTCCCCCATGGTGAAATAAGTATACATAGAACAATAAATAATAAACAGAAGTATGACAAAACGTAGCATTATTCTGGATACAAAAGAACCAGTTAAAAGAAAATAACACAATATTCAACCTATCCTCATGTTTCGATAGTATTTTTTGTATCTATGTGTACCATAGTACAAATATTGACGTATTAGGCTATTACATAGTAGAATTTGGCACTATTCACGTTGTAAGTCCGAATGAAATGAAGCTAAAAAACTATCAAAATATTCCTAGGTCTAGTATAGCACACATATATACTATTTAAGGCCTCAGATACCGGGTATTAGGTTTAGGAAGGTTAGGGTTATTTAGTTTGTTTATGCAACATATGTAGGAAATGGTTTTCCGGTTTGTCCAACTGAAAAGTACTGATTTCTACTTTCTAATTGTGTTGTATGTCGGTATATGTACTATGGTCCTCATCGTTACTATAAGTACTACCAAAATTGGACAGCCTAACACTCAGTCTAGCACGCAGCCTAACACACAGCCTAACACACAGTCTAACACACAGTCTAACACAGTCTAACACACAGTCTAACACGCAGCCTAACACACAGTCTAACACACAGCCTAACACAGTCTAACACACAGTCTAACACAGTCTAACACACAGTCTAACACACAGTCTAACACAGTCTAACACACAGTCTAACACAGTCTAACACACAGTCTAACACAGTCTAACACGCAGCCTAACACACAGCCTAACACACAGCCTAACACACAGTCTAACACACAGCCTAACACACAGCCTAACACACAGCCTAACACACAGCCTAACACACAGTCTAACACACAGTCTAACACACAGCCTAACACACAGCCTAACACACAGCCTAACACACAGTCTAACACACAGCCTAACACACAGCCTAACACACAGTCTAACACACAGCCTAACACACAGTCTAACACACAGTCTAACAGCCTAACACATAGCCTAACACACAGTCTAACACACAGCCTAACACACAGCCTAACACACAGCCTAATACACAGCCTAACACACAGCCTAATACACAGCCTAACACACAGCCTAACACACAGTCTAACACACACCCCAACACACAGCCTAACACACAGCCTAACACACAGCCTAACACACAGTCTAACACACAGCCTAACACACAGCCTAACACACAGTCTAACACACAGCCTAACACACAGCCTAACACACAGCCTAACACACAGTCTAACACACAGCCTAACACACAGTCTAACACACAGTCTAACACAGCCTAACACATAGCCTAACACACAGTCTAACACACAGCCTAACACACAGCCTAACACACAGCCTAATACACAGCCTAACACACAGCCTAATACACAGCCTAACACACAGCCTAACACACAGTCTAACACACACCCCAACACACAGCCTAACACACAGCCTAACACACAGCCTAACACACACCCCACACACACAGCCTAATACACAGCCTAACACACAGCCCCAACACACAGCCTAACACACAGCCTAACACACAGTCTAACACACAGCCTAACACACACCCCAACACACAGCCTAACACACAGCCTAACACACAGTCTAACACACAGCCTAACACACAGCCTAATACACAGCCTAACACACAGCCTAACACACAGCCTAACACACAGCCTAACACACAGTCTAACACACAGCCTAACACACAGTCTAACACACAGTCTAACACACAGTCTAATACACAGCCTAACACACAGCCTAACACACAGCCTAACACACAGCCTAACACACAGCCTAACACACAGCCTAACACACAGTCTAACACACAGCCTAACACACAGTCTAACACACAGTCTAACACACAGCCTAACACACAGCCTAACACACAGCCTAACACACAGCCTAACACACAGCCTAATACACAGCCTAACACACAGCCTAACACACAGCCTAACACACAGTCTAACACACAGCCTAACACACAGCCTAATACACAGCCTAACACACAGCCTAACACACAGCCTAACACACACCCCTAACACACAGCCTAACACACAGCCTAACACACAGTCTAACACACAGCCTAACACACAGCCTAATACACAGCCTAACACACAGCCTACAACACACACCCCAACACACAGCCTAACACACAGCCTAACACACAGCCTAACACACAGCCTAACACACAGCCTAACACACACCCCAACACACAGCCTAACACACAGCCTAACACACAGCCTAACACACAGCCTAACACACAGCCTAACACACAGCCTAACACACAGCCTAACACACAGCCTAACACACAGCCTAACACACAGCCTAACACACAGCCTAACACACAGCCTAACACACAGCCTAACACACAGCCTAACACACAGCCTAACACACAGCCTAACACACAGCCTAACACACAGCCTAACACACAGCCTAACACACAGCCTAACACACAGCCTAACACACAGCCTAACACACAGCCTAACACACAGCCTAACACAGCCTAACACACAGCCTAACACACAGCCTAACACACAGCCTAACACACAGCCTAACACACAGCCTAACACACAGCCTAACACACAGCCTAACACACAGCCTAACACACAGCCTAACACACAGCCTAACACACAGCCTAACACACAGCCTAACACACAGCCTAACACAACTAACACACAGCCTAACACACCCCAACACACAGCCCAACACACAGCCTAACACACAGCCTAACACACAGCCTAACACACAGCCTAACACACAGCCTAACACACAGCCTAACACACAGCCTAACACACAGCCTAACACACAGCCTAACACACAGCCTAACACACAGCCTAACACACAGCCTAACACACAGCCTAACTCACACCCCAACACACAGCCTAACACACAGCCTAACACACAGCCTAACACACAGCCTAACACACAGCCTAACTCACAGCCTAACACACAGCCCTAACACACAGCCTAACACACAGCCTAACACACAGCCTAACACACAGCCTAACACACAGCCTAACACACACCCCAAACACACAGCCTAACACACAGCCTAACACACAGCCTAACACACAGCCTAACACACAGCCTAACACACAGCCTAACACACAGCCTAACACACAGCCTAACACACAGCCTAACACACAGCCACACAAACACACAGCCTAACACACAGCCTAACACACAGCCTAACACACAGCCTAACTCACACCCCAACACACAGCCTAACACACAGCCTAACACACAGCCTAACACACAGCCTAACACACAGCCTAACACACAGCCTAACACACAGCCTAACACACAGTCTAACACACAGCCTAACACACAGCCTAACACACAGCCTAACACACAGCCTAACACACAGCCTAACACACAGCCTAACACACAGTCTAACACACAGCCTAACACACAGCCTAACACACAGTCTAACACACAGCCTAACACACAGCCTAACACACAGCCTAACACACAGCCTAACACACAGCCTAACACACAGCCTAACACACAGCCTAACACACAGCCTAACACACAGCCTAACACACAGCCTAACACACAGCCTAACACACAGCCTAACACACAGCCTAACACACAGCCTAACTCACACCCCAACACACAGCCTAACACACAGTCTAACACACAGCCTAACACACAGCCTAACACACAGCCTAACACACAGCCTAACACATAGCCTAACTCACAGCCTAACACACAGCCTAACACACAGCCTAACACACAGCCTAACACACAGCCTAACACACAGCCTAACACACAGCCTAACACACAGCCTAACACACAGTCTAACACACAGTCTAACACACAGCCTAACACACAGCCTAACACACAGCCTAACACACAGCCTAACACACAGCCTAACACACAGTCTAACACACAGCCTAACACACAGCCTAACACACAGTCTAACACACAGTCTAACACACAGCCTAACACACAGCCTAAACACACAGTCTAACACACAGTCTAACACACAGCCTAACACACAGCCTAACACACAGCCTAACACACAGCCTAACACACAGCCTAACACACAGTCTAACATACAGCCTAACACACAGCCTAACACACAGTCTAACACACAGTCTAACACACAGCCTAACACACAGTCTAACACACAGCCTAACACACAGCCTAACACACAGCCTAACACACAGCCTAACACACAGCCTAACACACAGCCTAACACACAGCCTAACACACAGCCTAACACACAGTCTAACACACAGTCTAACACACAGCCTAACACACAGTCTAACACACAGTCTAACACACAGCCTAACACACAGTCTAACACACAGCCTAACACACAGTCTAACACACAGCCTAACACACAGTCTAACACACAGTCTAACACACAGCCTAACACACAGCCTAACACACAGTCTAACACACAGTCTAACACACAGCCTAACACACAGTCTAACACACAGCCTAACACACAGTCTAACACACAGCCTAACACACAGTCTAACACACAGTCTAACACACAGCCTAACACACAGTCTAACACACAGTCTAACACACAGTCTAACACACAGTCTAACACACAGTCTAACACACAGTCTAACACACAGCCTAACACACAGTCTAACACACAGTCTAACACACAGTCTAACACACAGCCTAACACACAGTCTAACACACAGCCTAACACACAGCCTAACACACAGTCTAACACACAGTCTAACACACAGTCTAACACACAGTCTAACACACAGTCTAACACACAGTCTAACACACAGTCTAACACACAGTCTAACACACAGTCTAACACACAGTCTAACACACAGTCTAACACACAGTCTAACACACAGCCTAACACACAGCCTAACACACAGTCTAACACACAGTCTAACACACAGCCTAACACACAGCCTAACACACAGCCTAACACACAGTCTAACACACAGCCTAACACACAGTCTAACACACAGTCTAACACACAGCCTAACACACAGTCTAACACACAGCCTAACACACAGTCTAACACACAGCCTAACACACAGCCTAACACACAGTCTAACACACAGTCTAACACACAGCCTAACACACAGTCTAACACACAGCCTAACACACAGTCTAACACACAGTCTAACACACAGCCTAACACACAGTCTAACACACAGCCTAACACACAGTCTAACACACAGCCTAACACACAGTCTAACACACAGTCTAACACACAGCCTAACACACAGTCTAACACACAGTCTAACACACAGTCTAACACACAGCCTAACACACAGTCTAACACACAGTCTAACACACAGTCTAACACACAGCCTAACACACAGTCTAACACACAGTCTAACACACAGCCTAACACACAGTCTAACACACAGTCTAACACACAGTCTAACACACAGTCTAACACACAGTCTAACACACAGTCTAACACACAGCCTAACACACAGTCTAACACACAGTCTAACACACAGTCTAACACACAGTCTAACACACAGTCTAAACACACAGTCTAACACACAGTCTAACACACAGTCTAACACACAGCCTAACACACAGTCTAACACACAGTCTAACACACAGCCTAACACACAGTCTAACACACAGCCTAACACACAGTCTAACACACAGTCTAACACACAGCCTAACACACAGTCTAACACACAGCCTAACACACAGCCTAACACACAGTCTAACACACAGTCTAACACACAGTCTAACACACAGTCTAACACACAGCCTAACACACAGCCTAACACACAGTCTAACACACAGCCTAACACACAGCCTAACACACAGCCTAACACACAGGCTAACACACAGCCTAACACACAGCCTAACACACAGCCTAACACACAGCCTAACACACAGCCTAACACACAGCCTAACACACAGTCTAACACACAGCCTAACACACAGCCTAACACACAGCCTAACACACACCCCAACACACAGCCTAACACACACCCCAACACACAGCCTAACACACAGCCTAACACACAGCCTAACACACAGCCTAACACACAGCCTAACACACAGCCTAACACACAGCCTAACACACAGCCTAACACACAGCCTAACACACAGTCTAACACACAGCCTAACACACAGCCTAACACACAGCCTAACACACAGCCTAACACACAGCCTAACACACAGCCTAACACACAGTCTAACACACAGCCTAACACACAGCCTAACACACAGTCTAACACACAGCCTAACACACAGCCTAACACACAGCCTAACACACAGCCTAACACACAGCCTAACACACAGCCTAACACACAGCCTAACACACAGCCTAACACACAGCCTAACACACAGTCTAACACACAGCCTAACACACAGCCTAACACACAGCCTAACACACAGCCTAACACACAGCCTAACACACAGCCTAACACACAGCCTAACACACAGCCTAACACACAGCCTAACACACAGCCTAACACAGCCTAACACAGCCTAACACAGCCTAACACACAGCCTAACACACAGCCTAACACAGCCTAACACACAGCCTAACACACAGCCTAACACACAGCCTAACACACAGCCTAACACACAGCCTAACACACACCCCAACACACAGCCTAACACACAGCCTAACACACAGCCTAACACAGCCTAACACATCTCTGAAACTGTTGAATATTCTCAACACTTAGAAACTAGATGGGGTGGGGGGGGGGGGGTGGCCGGCGGTGTCCAGGTCTGTTTGTTTATCTCCTCTTCCTTCCTTTCTCTCTCTCTCTCTCTCTCTCTCTCTCTCTCTCTCTCTCTCTCTCTCTCTCTCTCTCTCTCTCTCTCTCTCTCTCTCTCTCTCTCTCTCTCTCTCTCTCTCTCTCTCTCTCTCTCTCTCTCTCTCTCTCTCTCTCTCTCTCTCTCTCTCTCTCTCTCTCTCTCTCTCTCTCTCTCTCTCTCTCTCTCTCTCTCTCTCTCTCTCTCTCTCTCTCTCTCTCTCTCTCTCTCTCTCTCTCTCTCTCTCTCTCTCTCTGTTACCATGGGCAAAACATGCTCCAATACCAACGAAACAACATTATTGATGTAGATTGAACGTTATCAGGTCAGAGGGGCCTGACAGCTGGGTGGACAGTGCTTTGGATTCGTAGTCCTGAGGTTCCGGGTTCGATCCCCGGAAACAAATGGGCAGAGTTTCTTTCACCCTGATGCCTCTGTTACCTAGCAGTAAATAGGTACCTGGGAGTTAGACAACTGCTACGGGCTGCTTCCTGGGGATGTGTAACAAAAAGAAGCCTGGTTGAGGACCGGGCCGCGGGGACGCTAAGCCCCGAAATCGTCTCAAGATAACCTCAAGAAAATATCAGCGTTGATTCAATGTTATCAATGTAGAATTAACGTTATCGGCACTGAATCAATGTTATTGACGTTCAAAAAACGTTATCGACGTTGAGATATCAGCCCGAAAACTGTATTGGTCAGCACTCTATTCAGCCTGAGGGCAGCAATATCCCAGGAACATCAACTAAATTTCGGAGACTTGAGGCAAAGTGAAATTCACACCAGTTGCTCCATCATTCTATTATGCAGGAAGAACCGCACGTCTATGGGTCATCCAATAATGTTAGCAGACTTCTAGATGTTACCACTGCTAGGCTTAGGCTAGGCTACAAGTACCTCTGGCAGTTTGTTTACCACTGCTAGGCTTAGGCTAGGCTACAAGTACCTCTGGGAATTTGTAACATCTGCTGATGATGAAGATTTGACTAAATGTAAACTCTGTCAGCAGAACTATTCGCATACTTTGCGTCATTATATAATGGAATGTGAACAAATCGCTGAATTTAGAGATAACACTATCAATAGTGTCCAAGAAATGTGTAAGTACTTCATTCATAATGATGTGCTGCCCGAAATGTTAGCGACGTATCCAAAATGTGCTTACTGTAGGTAATGCTGCACATGACTGTAAAGCTGCCGCCCAGTTGGGTGGGTGTGGAGCACATGACTGTAAAGCTGCCGCCCAGTTGGGTGGGTGTGGAGCACATGACTGTAAAGCTGCCGCCCAGTTGGGTGGGTGTGGAGCACATGACTGTAAAGCTGCCGCCCAGTTGGGTGGGTGTGGAGCACATGACTGTAAAGCTGCCGCCCAGTTGGGTGGGTGTGGAGCACATGACTGTAAAGCTGCCGCCCAGTTGGGTGGGTGTGGAGCACATGACTGTAAAGCTGCCGCCCAGTTGGGTGGGTGTGGAGCACATGACTGTAAAGCTGCCGCCCAGTTGGGTGGGTGTGGAGCACATGACTGTAAAGCTGCCGCCCAGTTGGGTGGGTGTGGAGCACATGACTGTAAAGCTGCCGCCCAGTTGGGTGGGTGTGGAGCACATGACTGTAAAGCTGCCGCCCAGTTGGGTGGGTGTGGAGCACATGACTGTAAAGCTGCCGCCCAGTTGGGTGGGTGTGGAGCACATGACTGTAAAGCTGCCGCCCAGTTGGGTGGGTGTGGAGCACATGACTGTAAAGCTGCCGCCCAGTTGGGTGGGTGTGGAGCACATGACTGTAAAGCTGCCGCCCAGTTGGGTGGGTGTGGAGCACATGACTGTAAAGCTGCCGCCCAGTTGGGTGGGTGTGGAGCACATGACTGTAAAGCTGCCGCCCAGTTGGGTGGGTGTGGAGCACATGACTGTAAAGCTGCCGCCCAGTTGGGTGGGTGTGGAGCACATGACTGTAAAGCTGCCGCCCAGTTGGGTGGGTGTGGAGCACATGACTGTAAAGCTGCCGCCCAGTTGGGTGGGTGTGGAGCACATGACTGTAAAGCTGCCGCCCAGTTGGGTGGGTGTGGAGCACATGACTGTAAAGCTGCCGCCCAGTTGGGTGGGTGTGGAGCACATGACTGTAAAGCTGCCGCCCAGTTGGGTGGGTGTGGAGCACATGACTGTAAAGCTGCCGCCCAGTTGGGTGGGTGTGGAGCACATGACTGTAAAGCTGCCGCCCAGTTGGGTGGGTGTGGAGCAAGACTAGTAACTGTGTGACTCACCATAGATGTAAAGTGCCTTGTATAGTGACTGTTGTGAGCCTCTTGTTGAATCACTTGTGACACAAAAGATTACTGATGTGTGTATTTGTGTGGGTGATTATATATGTATGTGTATGTATATATGTATACGTATTTATATATATGTACATGTATGTATGAGAATGTGTACATGTATATATAGCATTAATAATTTTGTAACTAGCGTCAAAAGATTGTTATTTGCTTAGCTAAACGAACTAGAGGGTTCAATTCCTGAACCGATTATGTGCCTCTGTAACCCTTTACAACACCGCCCACGGGATGGGTATGGGGTGCATAATAAAGAAAGAAATTGAATTGGGGACCTACGACAAGCCGCCGACTTCCTGTCCTCGTCGAGGCCACTAGAGTTGGTGGCTCTCAGGTAAACTAAGGGAAGACACAGTCCCTTTTATAGATACAAGAGTGGATACCCAGACACCCGGGTCTCTCTCTCTCTCTCTCTCTCTCTCTCTCTCTCTCTCTCTCTCTCTCTCTCTCTCTCTCTCTCTCTCTCTCTCTCTCTCTCTCTCTCTCTCTCTCTCTCTCTCTCTCTCTCTCCCATATCTCCCCGTCTCTCACTCTCTATCCTCTCCACCTTTCTCCCCTCTCACCCAACATCCCTCTTTCTCCCAATCTCCTCCCATCTCCCCTTCCTCTGTTCAAATATGTCTCATCTCCCCCTCGCTCCCACTCTCTCTCTCAGACAAATAATATAACAAAGCACGGAAACATCTCAAAGAGTCTGTGGATAACTCAACCAATTTTTCAGACTTCGTGAAAATCGTGTGCAGGTTGGGGTGGGGTGGGGGGGGGAGGAAGGTGTTTGATGCCGATAGTGTGGCACTGGTGCCAATCTTTAACACATTAATAAATGCCAAATGCAGACGAGGAGTCACAATAACGTGGCTGAAGTATGTTGACCACACCACGCACTAGAAGGTGAAGGGACGACGACATTTCGGTCCGTCCTGGACCATTCTCAAGTCGATTGTGATGAGACGAGATTGATGAAGATTAGGCACATAGACACATAATGGGCTCAGGGACTGAACCCCACAATTCATTTAGCTAAGCAAGTTACAATCTTGTGGCCAGATTCACGAAGCAGGGACGCCAGCACTTACGAACCTGTACATCTTTTCTCAATCTTTGGCGGCTTTGTTTACAATTATTAAACAGTTAATGAGCTCGGAAGCACCAGGAGGCTGTTTATAACAATAACAACAGTTGATTGGCAAGTTTTCATGCTTGTAAACTGTTTAATAAATGTAACCAAAGCCGTCAAAGATTGAGGAAAGATGTTCACGTTCGTAAGTACCTGCGTAACTGCTTCGTGAATCTGGTCCTTGATGAGCTAGTTACAAAATTCAGTATAAGTCGTCACATCTTAAGGAAAATTGTATTCTTCTGTTTATTTAGTTAAAATTCCTTCTGCTGTTATGTTGCATTTTCTGCTGTTCCATGTAATTATCATTCTCTTATTCTTTTTTTCCAAATCAATTTATGCTTTTGATCTCAATTAGTATTAAATGTTGGTCTAGGTTTTTCCACCACATCTTGCCCGAAACGCTGTGTGTATTAGGGGCTTCTGGCATTGTATGTACTAGCTCTATCTATTAATTCTAGTGGCTTTAGGTATTGTATGTACTGCCTCTATCTTTAAATCAAACAGAATGTTTGTACTGTAACTCTGCAACTATGTATGTCCTGTTCCTAAATAGATTAATATTATCTATTAATCCGACATTATGTTTGTAACTCATTTTCACTGTATGTACCTTTACCTGAATAAACATCATATCTTATCTATGTACCAATTCTCAGCTGGGTAAAAAGAGGCTACAGTTAAGGATTGGCGCTTAGTCAAACCTTCCAAGCCAGGATACGAACCTATGACAAATCGCTCACGAAGCGCCAGGCGGGTGTTTTACCACTGCGCCACGGAGACATCCTCTCTGGCCGCCACACCATCTTGTTTGTGTTATCTACAAGACAAATCTGACTCCTGGGGTTATCTTAAGTTGATGTAATGTGCAAAGCTTGAGTAGAATTTACCGCTCTATCTTGTTAGTCATTGGCCGTATTGAATTGATATTGAAAAATTGTATTGAGGTATATATATATATATATATATAGTTTAAGATAAAAACGAAGCTATCTATCTTGAGGTTATCTTGAGATGATTTCGGGGCTTTTTTTGAGTGTCCCCGCGGCCCGGTCCTCGACCAGGCCTCCACCCCCAGGAAGCAGCCCGTGACAGCTGACTAACTCCCAGGTACCTATTTACTGCTAGGTAACAGGGACATTCAGGGTGAAAGAAACTTTGCCCATTTGTTTCTGCCTCGTGCGGGAATCGAACCCGCGCCACAGAATTACGAGTCCTGCGCGCTATCCACCAGGCTACGAGGCCCTCTATAGCTAATAAATTCCCTGTAACCTACCTTACCCCTCTATTGTCAACCAATGTCTGTTTTTTTTAAAGAGCGCTGTTTGTCGACAGAATTGTATTTGTGCTGCTTTTTCAGCTATGTTTTCATTTCTTGTTTTCATTTTACTCATTATGCTCAATTAGTATTAAGCTTTAGTCATTTAAGTTTTTCATGCCCGAAACGCTTTGCGTAATAGTGGCTTTAGGCATTGTATGTACTAGCTCTACCTATAAGTCAACCAATCTTTGTAAAAATTTCTTGTATGTATGTACCTTACCTAAATAAACATTTATTTATTTATTTTATACACGAATTGATAAGGTACCTCAAGCTATTCTCACTCCGTTCAGTACAACTTGTTCATATGTACTGACACAAACAATCAACATATTACTGAACATTCTGAGTGATAAACATACACATTTCTTCCTTTACACACGCAGTTTCTTACCAGAAGTACACACAAATGCTTTTATTGTTGTTGACCAGACCACACACTAGAAGGTGAAGGGACGACGACGTTTCGATCCGTCCTGGACCATTCTCAAGTCGATTGTGTCGATCACAATCAAGAATAACAGTATGAATAACAGGTCCTCAAGTCCTTCACAATCGACTTGAGAATGGTCCAGGACGGACCGAAACGTCGTCGTCCCTTCACCTTCTAGTGTGTGGTCTGGTCAACATACTTTAGCCACGTTATTGTGACTCATCGCCTGCTTTTATTATTAATGTACATGTACTCATCTACTACTGCAGATCTACTACAGGTCTACTGCAGATCTACTACTACATCTACTACTGTAGATCTACTACATCTACGTACTGTATTGTGTGCTTTACATCGCACACAATAACGTCGGTATTTTGGTACCATCAGGATCGTCGTCTTTTTCGAGGAATTCCATTTGTCCGTCTGGCAATTAGCGGTGAAACTGCAGGTCGTTGAACTCGCTCTTCAGTATAGTGAGGTCAGTGTAGGAGTTCGTGGAGTAGGGAGTGGACATACATGGGAGTGCGAACAACCCTGAATGGTCCCCAGGACAATATGCAACTGAAAACTCACACCCCAGAAGTGACTCGAACCCATATTCCCAGGAGCCACGCAACTGGTATGTACAAGACGCCTTAATCCACTTGACCATCACGACCGGACAAAATGAGGTGATAGCCGAGGCTATTTGAACCACCCCACCGCCGGCACTCGGATAGTAATCTTGGGCATAGCATTTTACCAAATCACCAATGGGAGTGTGGGTGTTTGTTGACGGTCTTCGTGCTGATTATCCTGTTACATTTGTGAGGCGGTTGTTGTCTGGTGTTTACGTTGCTGGTGAACTAGCTGGGCGCAATGTAGAGACCGTAGGCGGTCCTTTTGTCGTCTTCGGTCGCAAGGTCATTCTCGCCAACGTCGGTGTAGGTTCTGGAGCGCTTCCTGGTGTCGATTGTCGGAGTTACGGGTGGTCCGTCGTCATCTTCGGATGTGGTAATGTCGATGTTGACAAGGGCAGCCAGGGTGGGTGGCGTCCCCTGTTTCCGGACTGGTTGTGGGGCCGCCAGCTGGAGGAGCTGGGAGAAGGTCGCCGGGTGCTGTGACCGTCGGCAGTCCATTTGCGGTGAGCAGCCGGTTGATGGTGTGGACGTATAGCGAGGTTGACGTCGTTGCCCTCCAGTTTATCGGCGAGGTGTAGAAGTACTGGTAGAAGGTGTTATTTGGGGGGCAGCTGCAGGCAGAGGTGAGGTTAGCTGAGTGTGGCGTCCCCAGGGACCAGGCGGTGGTGAGGTAGCGGCGCCGTTATCAGGTGTGATCCAGAGCAAGGGCGGGAATGCTGCAGACGCTCACGGGTGGGTTGACAGGTCGAGGTGTGGCGATGGCAGAGATTTCCATCATCTTCATTTTCCCCTTCCTGCGAGGACAGTCAGGGGGGGAGACAGGTGTATGTTGGTTGTTGCAGAGGAGACATTTCTGGTGGATGGCTGTGCAGGCAGTGTAGTGGTGGTCCTCGGTGCAAATGTTGCATTTTGGTGTGCACAACATGCACTTGCCGGTGTAGTGAGAGTACTGGTAACCCCATGCCCTGGAAACACAAACCGAAACTGTCTCTATTTTCCGCTTGTTACAACTTGTAATAAAGTTGTTACATCTTGGCTTAACGTGTTTATGACGTATTAGAACGTCGTTACAACTTGCTATATTGGTTGTTATAACTGGTTAGGTGGTGTTAAAAGTTGTTCGAACGTTGTACCAACGTCGTAGTTTCGGTGTGTGTTTGGCGGGTGAAGCATTGATTCAGATCATAGTATCGTTCCTTCTTCACTAAATCCGGTGGTGTAGTGATTCCGAGGCATTGGAATCTGGTGTTTGTGGCGAGGTCGGCCGCGGTAGATGTGGCGAAAGACATCTTCAAGGTCGGGCGAAGTGTCGAGGTGATGTCGCGGTCCGTGCATGATCCATGAGCTGACCCCCCTCCCTGGCAAAAACCGTTTGAGAAGCTATGTAGCGTTGTGGTGGAGTGAGAGTAAGGTTGGCGGCCACCAGAGCTGCCAGTGTAGGGGTCGAGAACAATTTCAACAGTTGGCCGTATATTGGTTGATTTAGGAGCGACGACGCTCGAGGGACCGGATGCCCCCCCGACGTACTCGTGAAGGGTTAATCGCGAAGACTAATGGCGAAATGAATGACGCCTGTTGGTGGAAACTAATGTACCTCGCGGCCAATAAACACACAGATGGGCAGATGATTGGGGAGACCCACGAGTCCCTCAGGAAAGCAAGGACTGGCCCCACCCCACACAAAGAACTGCTTAGCAAAAGCAAAAACTTGGCCCTAACTAAAACGCTAAATGTCATCCAGTGGTCCCCGGCAGAGCAAAAGCCAGTCGCCCACCACAGCTAAGCTAGGGCACAATGTAGGGGCCTCATAGCTGAGTGGACAGCGTTCTGGGGTTGTAGTCTTAAACCTGGAAGTTTAAGAGCTGTCTCGTATGGGCCAATAAGCCTTCTGCAGTTACCTTTATTCTTAAGTTCTTATGAGTTAAACAGCTGCTATCCGGGCTGCTTCCTGTGTGTGTGCGTGTGTAAGAGAAATATATGTAGTAGACATAATAGAGGAAAAATAAATTGGTTAGAAAGGCGAAGTTCTGGTTAGAAAGGCGGAGTCCAAAAGCTAATAGCTCGATTCTGCAGATACAAATAGTAAAATATGAGGATCCCACCAAGACCCACCAAATTCCGGCACCTCTCGGCAAAGCCGGCGCCGGACACCTTCACCCCGCCCGAAGAACCAACCAGGAAACGTTCAAAATCTATTAAATACCCCGTGACCCCAAGACGATATATGCGCCAGGCGTCGTAACAATCCGGACCGTTGAATGGGAACGCCAAACGGTAGTATCAAAATCCAAAACTGCAAAACAGAACGTGAGTCGGCGGCCCCCAGGCAGAGCGTTGTCAAGATTTGACCAGACCACACACTAGAAGGTGAAGGGACGACGACGTTTCGGTCCGTCCTGGACCATTCTCAAGTCGATTGTTGTCAAGATTAACTGATTGATAGAGATTCAGTCCCCCAAGAGGTGGCACAGGCATAAATAGCCCATAATCATTGTGAAGGTTGAACCAGGAGTCCTTGTTGGCCGTAGCTTTTAGCCTGGGCAGTATTTTAAAAAATACCTGAATTCCCGCCAACCTTCATAGACCCTGCTCAGGCAGTGAAGGTTGCAAGGCTACCTTGCTACACCATATGGATAATATTTTTACATAAAAAATAATTATTTTAAAGCAACTATCTTTCATACAACTATGTATGTAAAAACATTACCTGTCAATAGCGTATTAAATGATAATGTGCAAATGTAATCCGGAATTATATGCATATGACATTTTATTGACTTTCTATAACATATTAGTAATATAGTTACTGTATAGTACAAATTAAACATTTATAGTGCCTATTATTAACTAAGTATAAAACATATATAAAAAAATAACAAAAAATTTATCTAGATAAGAAATTAGAAGTAACATATATCTACAAGTCGAAGATTTGCGTGAGAGTTGTGTCGTTTGTTTACGTGAGTCGCCGACTTGAGTGAGTGAGTGAGTGAGGGACGAGCCACACACACTCAGGTAACTCAGCCACTGCTCACACCTACTCTACACACACTCAAGGTTCAACTCTTCAGGTACTCAAGAGTATCCAGTGGTGGTGTATGAGTATGAGTTTTGTTGCGTGATGGTGATGAGGTGAAGGTGAGAGACCTCCCAGCGGGGGCCACCTCATACACCACATTTAGTTAGTTTTTTTTAGATAATATGGATGTTTTTACATTATTGTAAAGCCACTAACACGTTTAGCGTTTCGGGCAGGTTATAAAACATGCTCCTAGGGCCGTCTTAACAGCAGTGTGGGCCCCAGGGCACACACCAGTGTGGGCCCCTATGACAACCACTCGCAGGAATAAAAATTAAATGGTGGATAATATTAAACATATATATTTATTTTATTGGTAATTCAAGAAAACTGGTGTTAAAACATTAAACAACATTTTGTAGAGAGGCGACTAAACATTTAAACAATACACAAGGCTTGAAAAACACAATAATACTCAGTAAGCTACACAGATTAGATGGCACAGTATGAAATTACTACGAACTTCTTATTATAACAAGCATTTGCGGCATTTCTTTTCAGAGAATTGAAGTACAGTGTTGTTGGCTTGAAGTCAATGGTCGTCAGGATGTCATTTTCCATGCACGAATGAAAGCCAGTTTAAATGGTGCTGCCCCATTGTGCTATGAAGCAGATTTGTTATAAGTTTCACTCTTGAAAAAGAACGTTCTCCTGAACATTTGGTCACCATCGTGCACAAGAACACACCGAGTGCAGTTTCAACATTCAAGAAGACAGATTTCAAATTGCCCGAAAATATTTTTTTGTACGGTGCAGGGAGTGTCACAATTGTCATCAAGAGCCATGGAGTGCTTGAGATGCTCACATTCATTTAAAAGATCATAATAGAGGTTATTCATAATATATAATTCAAGGGAGCCGGTTGGCCGAGCAGACAGCACACTGGACTTGTAATCCTGTGGTCCCGGGTTCGATCCTGGGAGCCGGCGAGAAACAATGGGCAGAGTTTCTTTCACCCTATGCCCCTGTTACCTAGCAGTAAATAGGTACCTGGGTGTTAGTCAGCTGTCACGGGCTGCTTCCTGGGGGTGGAGGCCTGGTCGAGGACCGGGCCACGGGGACACTAAAAAGCCCCGAAATCATCTCAAGTTAACCTCAAGAAGTAACTTCTGCTGATCCATCATATCTACTAAGATGCACACTTCATTTCCATTTTCTCCATCACAGTAATCTGTATCTGGACACACACTCCTGGTTTTGAATTCATATTGACTTAATTCAGTAATTCATATTGACTTTGTCTCTTAGTTTCCTGAAGACAGGTTTTCATAGACTCAAGAAGATTTGTGGCAACAAGGATGTTCACATCCTTTGATTGTAAGATCTTGTTTGTTTCGTTCATTCTTTCTAACATGTTATTCCAAAGCATTGAGAAAGTTTCCAGGTTTTCCATTTTTTATTTTTTGCTCAATCCTTCTGCCTCTCGCCTTGTAGTCAATGAACTTGCATTCATTGTCAGCTGATAGAGAATCCAGTGCATGTTTTATTTTCTCAACCCCCCCCTCCCCCCTACAGAGCACGAACAGCATCAAAATGTGCTGACCATCGTGTGTTAGAGACACTTGATCACAAAATCTTTTCTCAAAGATGATGTCAATACATTCCAGCGATGATTAGAACCAGCAAAAAATGAATAGAGATGCTGAACAAAGTCAAAGAATTTGACAGCCTGTAGCCAACACATTGCTCCTCTTATGCACACCAAGTTCAGGCTGTGTCTAGCACAGGGGACATAGATGGCAAACTCATTGAGTTGATGAATTTGTGCTTACAATCCAGTATATCGTCCAGATATATTTGAGACATTATCGTATGACTGACCACGGCAGTTTGATAGTAGAATTTTGTTCTCATTAAGAAAATCCACAACAGTGTCTGTTAGATCCTTTGCTCCGTGAGAAAAGATGGGGATGAACATCAAGAAACATTACACAGGCTCACAGCCTTTAATATGTCGGACAGTAAATGTCGGTTGATCTGTGTGAGAGATGTCTGGAGTGGAGGTCATCTTAAGTTGCCTTAAGATGATTTCGGAGTTTAGCGTCTCCGCGGCCAAGGCCTCCTGTTTGTTACACCCCCTCCCCAGGAACCAGCCCCTAGCAGCTGTGTAACTCACAGGTATCTGAGAGGAGCTACGAGTCGGGATACAAAATCCACTTTAAAATATGCTTCAATGAATGTGTGATGAAATACACCAAAAGTTTTTTTTTTTTTTTCCACAAATTATTCTTGTAAAATAGGGGTGCGTCTTGGGCGATGGTGCGTGTTTTACGCTGGCAAATACTAGTACAGTAATTCAATAAATTCCTCACTAGTACCCTATTTGCAGATAAATATGACAGATTCCCTTTTTCAAGCTTTCCATACATTTTGTGATGTTCTTGCAAGAAAGGGTCAAATTCACTAGGCAGCTCAAGTATACCTAAATAGTTGCCATTTTTTGATGACCCAATAATCTGACTTTCACCACGAAATGGCAAACCTCTGATTCTAATTTCTTGTAATTTGTAAGACAGCGAGTTACAGAAACTTTACGTGTCAACACTATGCCAGTATTCCTGCTCTAAGCAATGTTGCTTAAATAATAAAGAATCTACACTTCTAGTTTCTTTATGCCTTTGTTTCTTTATTGAGGAGCCTGACAGCTGAGTGGACAGCACTCGGTATTCATAGTTCTGAGGTTCCGGGTTCGATCCCCCGTGGAGGGGGAAACAAATGGGCAGAGTTTCTTTCACCCTGATGCATCTGTTCACTCCTAGCAGTAAACAGATACCTGGGAGTTAGACAGCTGCTACGGGCTGCTTCCTGGGAGTGTCCAGATAAATGACCTCACTAGAGGTCCACTGCTAGGTGAACAGGGGCATCACCCCTGGGCAGATGCCCTGGGCCAGTGTCCATCGGGCCCATGCGGTAAGACGGCTCTGCACTCTCCCACGACACATCCTTCAACCACTCATGGGTATTCAACACGCTGTACTACTGCCACGTCAAGGACAACTGATGCATTCACATCCCAGACGTAAGGATCTGGGATGTTACAACCTGACATAACACATCTTAAACTAATCCAGCCAGCTTCTTTATGAATAACATCTAAGCTGCAGATACTATAACCGATATTAACAAGAACTCGGAAGACTTTGGAAGAGAAATTGACAACATGCCTATGCACTCAACCTCCTGGTCCTGACTCATGGAATTCATTATTCATAAAGAAATGTAAAGTACCAGTAGCATGAGTGCTCAGTGTAATATGGAGAAAGAGCCTGAACAGGGGAAATACCAGCAGCACTTAAATCTGCAGATATAGCTCCTCTGCACAAGGGGGGAGTAAAGCTTTGGAAAAAAAAATTATAGACCAGTTTGTACTACCCTCACACAAAATAAAAGTTTTTGAAAGCGGGATTAGGAATTAAATTTACAGTTTTGTGGAAAATAATGAACTACACAACCTAGGATAACATGAATTTTGAGCAGGAAGATCCTGTCTGTCACAGTTACTCAGCCACTATGACAAAATCATATAAGCTTTAGAAGAAACGCAAAGTGCAGATGTTGTATACAAAGACTTTGCAAAGGCAAAACATTTTTCATTCTTATCTGTGGATATAGACAAAAATACTAGTCAAACCTTCGTGTCATCCATGGCAGATGATACAAAAATCAGCATGAAAGTTTCCTGTGTAGAGGACACTGAAAAACTACAGGCAGATATTAATAAAGTCTTTGATTGGGCAACTGAAAATAACATGTTTAACATTGACAAGTTCCAGGTACTGAGGTATGGTGTAAACGAGGAACTTAAACAAAACACAGGGTACAGGACACAATCAGACCTACTCATAGAAGGAAAGTCACATGTAAAAGATCTGGGAGTTATGATGTCTGACGATCTGACGTTTAGTGAACATAACTGAGCAAATATAGCGGCAGCCAGGAAAATAATAGGATGGATTATAAGAATGTTTAAATACAGAGACCCCACAGCAATGCTAACATTCTTTAAATCACTGGTGCTGTCCTGTCTTGAGTACTGCTTCGTACTCGCTTCCGCTTTCAGAGCGGGAGAGATCTCTGAAATAGAGGGAATACAGAGAACATATACGGCACGCATTGACATGATAAAACATATAAGTTATTGGGACCATCTCAAAGCTCTCCAAATGTACTCCCTAGAAAGGAGATGAGAAAGGTATCAAATAATATATACATGGAAGTTACTTGAAGGCCAAGTCTCAAATTTGCACAGTAGAATAATGACATACTGGAGTGAAAGATGTGGAAGGAAATGTAGAATAGAAAAAGTGAAGAGTAGAGGTGCCATAGGCACAATCAGAGAACACTTTCTGAACATCAGAGGTCCACAGCTGTTCAACACCCTCTCAGCAAGCATTAGAAATATTGCTGGAACAAAGGTGGATGTGTTCAATAGACACTTAGATAAGTTCTTGCAAGAAGTGCCGGACCAACCAGATTGGTGGATATCTGCACCTGCGGGCCACTCTAAGCAACAGCCTGTTGGACTGTTCCGGAGTACAAGTGTCTATTGAAGAGAGAGAGAGATCAGTGGAAGAAACAAAAATATTCATCACAGGCTTAGGACTCTTATGAATTTTAGGAGGTGATTTGGGCTTATTTTCACTGATGGACCAAGTTGAGCCAGACTCGGGGAGTAGGTGAACTCGCAGAATCTTCTCCAGGTATGCTCCAGGTACCTACCCCAACTTAAACTAACCTTGTACAACCTAACCTCACGTTACTTTACGTAACTAAACCTACCCTGACTTTTCTGATTTGCGATTAACTCCCAAACACACTTCAATTCTCTAAGTCAGACACTTGACTAAACCCCTACACTTTTCATAGAATAGCAACACTTTGCTACCACCATCAACACACCACCTCATACTGATGTATACTATTTTACAAAGATGGCTGTCTTTTTATCATTTATAACTTGGTTGGTCTGCTCTTCCAAGGGTAATACTGAAACATTTTATCTTGGTTTTACTTCTTATTTGAGCTTTCTTTCATAGTTTCTTGTGACTTTTCTGATCTTCCGGGGTAGCTGAATTTAATGTGCTTTTATATATCTCGTAATCTATATGATTCCTGATGAACTGACACTTCCAGATGATGTGCTTAGTTGTTAGAGCATTTGTATGCCTTTCTTGAGGTTATCTTGAGATGATTTCGGGGGCTTTAGTGTCCCCGCGGCCCGGTCCTTGACCATTGACCAGGCCTCCACCCCCAGGAAGCAGCCCGTGACAGCTGACTAACACCCAGGTACCTATTTTACTGCTAGGTAACAGGGGCATAGGGTGAAAGAAACTCTGCCCATTGTTTCTCGCCAACGCTCGGGATCGAACCCGGAACCACAGGATCACAAGTCTAGTGTACTGTCCGCTCGGCCGACTGGCTCGGCCTTTGTCATCCGTTTACTTCTCTTTCATTTTCCTCTCCTCCTCGGCACAACTTAAAACAAGTTCAGTGATGACCTTTGTGAAATTTTTCCCATAATAGAACAAGACCTCGAAGCATCAACTCCCTCCAGGAGGTATTTTGCAATTGCTCTCCATGATAGTCTCCTCGAATGTAGTGTAGGGGAAATCATTATCTTGGACATATATATTGGTTTTTAGAAAAAACCAAGTGAATTTAATTTGATTTGAATATGTACTACTTGTAAAAATTAAGAATTGTTCTAATACTGTATGCCTTATTTTACCTAAAGATTGTAAATTTCTAGATTTCCCTTTTATTTCAGCCAATATGTCGTCTTCTGAAAAAAAGCCAGCAGACAAGAAGCCTGCAGATAAGAAGCCAGCAGACAAGAAACCTGCAGACAAGAAGGCTGCAGACAAGAAGCCAGCAGACAAGAAGCCTGCAGACAAGACGCCTGCAGACAAGAAGCCTGCAGAAGCAAACGCTGAAGATGGCACTTTGGGCAATGTTATTACCGAAGGTGGAAGACTTGTCAAAATGGAAGTGGATTACTCAACCACGTGTGATGAAAAAATCCCAGCAGCCCAACAGATGGCCAAGGATGGTCGCGTTCAAGAGGCAGTGGACAGCTTGATGGTGCTGGAGAAACAGACACGAACGGTTAGTGCTAAAAGCATCTTTATCCGTATACTGGACTCCAGTTTTATAGTGCAGTAGAATATCCCTAGAGTAATTACTAAATACAGTATAATATTAAAATATTGAATAATAATTTGTTGCAACCCATCAATAGTTGTATGACAATCATAAATTTTTCTGGGGGAGCCCCTTTGGCTCCCCGGAGCTATCCAGGTTGATATGTATATCATTAGACTTTTGGCATCATTCAATGTGAATGGAGTTCTAGGCCTACCGGAGACCATGAGTCAGAACCTAGCCCCCTCAGAGAGGCACGAGGAGCAATGGCCTATAGAAATGCAAATGAGATTTGGAGCATTCTGTCTGCCATCGACCGGGCCAGGCACCCAGAAAGGTAAGCGTCTCAAAATAAACCCTTATTCTGATTAAAAGGACTAAAATAGACAAATGAGTGGACGGAACTCCCCAAATGAAAATGGGTAAGCGAGCATGACGTCACACAAGCAGCGCCGCATGTCTGCGCAGCTCCCCCCACCCTGAGAGGGGGGAAGGGGGAGCCCCAGTGGCGATCCACTCTTCAGTTCTCGGCTGATGTGATTGTGGGATGGAGGTTCCATGATTGATTGTGGCAGGGCAGCTGGTCGACCGAGCGGACAGCAAACTGGACTTGTGATGCTGTGGTCCCGGGTTCGATCCTGGGCGCCGGCGAGAAACAATGGGCAGAGTTTCTTTCACCTTATGCCCCTGTTACCTAGCAGTAAAATAGGTACCTGGGTGTTAGTCAGCTGTCACGGGCTGCTTCCTGGGGGTGGAGGCCTGGTCGAGGACCGGGCCGCGGGGACACTAAAGCCCCGAAATCATCTCAAGATACTCAAGATAGGTTCCTCCCGGAAGGGTCGTGCCAGGGCTTGGGGTTGCGCTCGTCGGGGTAGGCCACAGGTGCCAGGTTCGGAGCCGGCGCTGCCTTCGGTACCGTCTGTGTTTGGTCGGCGCGGTGATCGCTCTGTGCGCAGGTCAGGTTCTCGTAAGGAACGTTGTCCCTTTTGCAGTTCGCCCCATTGATGGGGATGGGGGGAGAGGCTTGCTCTGTTCACTCAACCCTGGTCTCACAATTTGTAGGCTTTTTGGGTCGTTTCCCATGACCTGCGGTGGTGTTGGGGTGGCCGCTCCTCCTTCAAGGGGTTTGGGGCAGGCCTCTTCTCCTTCGAGGGGTTCGGGGCAGGCCTCTTCTCCTGCGCTCTGTCGGGTCATCTTGGTGTGGGTGCAGTTAGGTGTGGTCAAAACGACGTCTCTCAGGTGGGTTTCCCCACCTGTTTCCAGTACCGAAACGGGACTGTGCAGACCTGCGGTTCATTCTGGATTTGTCCTGTCTGAACTCCTGGGTTTTTTGCCCCTTCTTTCGAATGACCACTCTGTCCCAGGTCTGACTTCTGTTGGAGCCGGGCTCTTGGATGGTGTCCCCTGGACCTCCGGGATGCATATTGGCACGTCCCGATTCATCCGGGGTTCAGGGACTGGCTCAGTTTTGTTGTGGGGCATCTTGGTTAACGCTTTCATTAGCTCCCATTCGGGTTGAACCTGGCTCCTCGCGTGTTTACACGCCTCACCCAGGTCGTGGTGGCCCGTCTGCATCTTTTAGGTGTTCGGGTGTTGGCCTATCTCGACGACCGGCTGGTGTGGGTTCCCAGTCGGTCCGCGTGTCTGTTCGCCAGGGATTTAGTTCTTTCTCAACTTGCCCTGTTCGGGTTCCTGGTGAACTGGTGGAAGTCCTGTCCCCTCCCAGGTTCAGACTTGGCTGGGTTTTGTGTGGGACTCACGGACCGCTTCCTTGTCTCTCCTTCGGCTGTAGTCCCACATGTTTTTTTTTTTTTTTTTTGAGGGGAAGGGAGCCTCCCTGGTCATGCAGCAGTTGCTCGAGGGTCTGTGCGGGAGCCTGAACTTTGCGATGATGATATACCCACGGGAGTCAGGTTTGGCTTCTTCGGCTGTTATGGTTCCTTCAGGGACATCCCTTCTGCCTCTCTCGCAATCGCTGGGTTCAACCCCCAGGGGGGCCTTGTGTCAGCTGCTGCATCGCTGGCTTCCTCTTCGGGTTTTTCGGGGTTCAGTGCCTTGGCGCCTACCCGAGCCCCCTCACTCGATGTGTTCATGGATGCGTTGTCACTCGGCTGGAGCTTTGGGACCAGTGCTCACCAGGCCGGCCAGAGGCGGTGGGGGTTTGTCTTTCTGTCGTGCCCACAGCATGGTGCAGGAGTTCGCGGAGGTGTGGTTTTCACTTCGGAGGGTTCGGGTCGCCCGTGGATCAACGATCCGGCTCCATTCGGACTGCTCCCCGGTGGTTCATTGCCTGAACCGTGGGTGTTCGATGCGGTCCTTGGTTCTTTGGGACTTGGGACGAGTCACCCGCTTAGGGTGACTCGTCTGCTGAGTTCTCAGGGTTTAGCTCTCCTGGCCGTTCACGTCCGGGGGGTATTCAACGTCCTGGCGGACAGCCTGTCCTGGTTCATTTCCCTGTCCATGGAATGGACGCTCGATGCTGACTCATTCAGTTGGCTCTGCCAGACATTCGGGCGCCCAAAGGTGAACCTCTTTGCGTCGGCATGGTCGAGGCGTCTTCCAGTATATGTGGCGCCCTTCCCTGACTGCGAGGCTGTCGGGGTCGATGCACTGTGGCAGGACAGGTCAAGGTGGGGGTTCCTGTACCTCTTCTTCGTCTTGGCGGCAGTATGAAGTTTCCTGGCGGTCCTTCCGGCAGGTTCTGGCTCATGGTCCCTGGTATTCATAGAACTCCATTCACACTGCCAAAGTCTAATGATTGCTCCTATCCAGGCTGATATGTATATCTGCTGGAGCATCCAGGTCTCGTCCAGAAAATGGTGTTTCATTACGTTCAGTGCTGGTTTTCTATGGTACTTGATGATAGATATCTATCATGTCATATAATCATATCCCCAAAGCTAAAACAGAAATTAGAAACTAATTGGCGGTACCTTATGCGGTAGGACTTGAAAAATTTTCCTGGTTTTTATGAACCTTAATATCAATTTGGTGTTCAACAATAGTACGATCAAGTTTAATTTACTGTAATACAAAATTTCCCTGCTGCAGCAGGTTGTGTGTATTCAATTCCCTGCAATGATTGTGAAATCTGTGTACCTCGGACAAACTGGAAAATCTTTACAATGGCGTTTTTCCCAACATGCTTATAGTATTAGAACTGCCTAAACGTTTAGTGCATTGTATCTACACACAGGTTTGTGTGATCACACTCTTAGTTGAGGAGGTGCGAAAAGCATTACCAATTGCAGCGGTTTCGTGGAACGGAATTTGATCGAGTTTGCCCTAATCAGTCAGTGTCCAAATCTATCTATAACCACTGTGATGCACCGAGTTTATTGTGACATTCCCCCCTGTGTACATGAAATCAAGTGTTCCCAAAAAATTCTTTTTTCTTTGTAAAAGGATAAATTCCCTTCCCTGAACATGTCTATGTAAAAATAAATACCAAATTCCACATACTTTGGCTGTGTGGACGTGGACAAGGCATGCTGTGACGTCATCACGGGCTGGTCGTTCGTGCGTGAAGCTCCCAGAGGCGGTCGCGCAGGCCATTCATGCACTGCAAGTTGCCACAAATATATTTTCAATTATTTGTTTTATGTATTTTCAATGCAGTTTTATTTTTTTTTTTTATCATATATGATTCATATTTGTGTCCTTTACAATATGTATACAATAGAGCATTCATAATGTTCCATGGAACTGTGATACATGTGTCAGTAATGTGTCCACAATAAATGTTTATTGTTGCAATATTACTTGTTAAAAATTCACTAAAATTACAATATGTACAGTTTCACACACTATTTACACAGTAACTCACTGTATTACACACTCTCGGTACTTCAGAAGTGAGTAATAATCAACGAAGTAGTCCATGGTACACAGCGCGACGTCGCTCTCGTTGCACCAGGTACAAATAGATTTTCGCTTCCTGGTTCTTCGTTCTGTGTGCTTGCAAATAATGCACTCACGTACACCCTTGGCTTTAGTACTTGTAGGTTGTATGTAACCAAGCTTGTAAAGCGTAAGGTAGTCTTGAAAAGATTATAGGAAAAGATCAATTTGTAAGGTGCCTGACTGAAAGAGATTCATTCATTGTCGAAGAGTGTCAATCAGTCTGGAAGAGATTCAGTTATTCTGGAAGAGATTCAGCTATTCTTGAAAATATCTATGGAAAACACCACCATGGAAGCCGCTAACATTGTTCATCCCACCATGGAAAAACGTCGGTGCAAAAAACATCGGCAAAATTTTGTATGTGCAAGCATGTGAACTCTAGTTCATTCCTTAATCAATAAAACCCCAGAATGCCCTCCAACCTTAGAACCTTACAGAGAAGCCAAAAAGACCTCTGCACTGCTTAAGGTGAGGCATCTCCCACAGGAGTCTGGTCAAACACCTGAACCCATCAGGTTAGTAACCTTGTCAGGGCATAGGCAACACCAGCAAGCATCTAGGGAAGGGCAGCCCTAAGCACATGCAGCTCAAAACGAACAGTTTTCCAAGTCCCACACAACAAATGAGGCTTGTTAACTCACAATTGTGAAACAAATATTAAAAAAATGGAATAATAAACGAGCAAATATACCCCCATAGGACAGAGTCCAAAGGATGGCCAACGCTTATCTAGACAATCTGAGATCTGTAGAGCTGGAGACTTGAAGTGGTCAGACAAATCTGACATCGGGCAAATGACTCCTGATTGTTGACACAGACAGAGCCGGCAACTCCAGTGTGCTGCCACCTGGTGGGATGCAGAGGGTATGACCTAATTACTGGGTTGATAGTTTGCAAAGTAATTTGCTACATTGTTTGCTTTCTTAAATCTCGAGAAAGTCTCTCACTTAAATCCAGAAAAGGTTGGCAGTTTCGCTTTGCTTACATTCTGGGGGTTTGATTCTTCAGTGAGGGTGATCATGAATCACCTGCTCTCTGCACGTCTGAGGTGGGTGTGTGTTTGGTGGGGTTGGGGGGGGGGGGCAGATTTTAGCCTCTGGTACTTGATAGTCTTTTAACACTTTCGCCCGGGCATGACGCAGCATTGCGTCATCCGTTTACTGGCGGTAATACCGGGGATGACGCAGCATTGCGTCATCCACTTTAAATAATCGCCAAAAATCAGGTTTTTATCCGATTTTTTTGGGACTAGTTTTAAAATGTGCGCCGATGTCTTCCCATTTTCTTTGTTGAGCCTCGTGGCCCTCAGGTGGCTTGGCACACGCCGTGGGCCCATTGTTTTCGCTCCACTGTTGTGACCAATGTCGCCTCCCCTCGCATCTCAAACGTGTGAACATTTCGGCTATTTTCCGTGGCTATATTTCTTACTGCGGCTTTAGAAACTATCTACCCTTACTCCACGATGGATAGTGATCATGAACAAGGCCCTTCCAGGAAGAAAATTGCGAAAGAAAGGCTTGAAAAGGGAGGGAATTGGGAGTGTAGGTGGAAGGCGTCTGAGCACTCACTCCCGGCTAACGTGTGGCCCGTCTTCAACTCGTCGGCGGTTGGAGCGTGACCAGGTTTTATATTTTATATGCTAATGTTCCTCTAGAGAATTCTATTGCGAACCCATTGAGACCAAAATGAAAGACCTAGGACAGAAATTGAGGTGACCAGAGTGAAAATAGTGAAAACATTTTATCGCGTTTGCGCACTCCTGGGGTAACTCGTTCGCACTTTCTCTGTTTGCTGCGGGTAATTAGCCGGGCTATTGGAGTTTATATGCATTTAGTGCTGTAGAGAATTCTATTGCGAACACAATGATACTAAATTTAATCTCGTAGGACGAGAATTAAGGTGACAAAGTTGAAAAGAGTATACACTTTTCAGAATTTACGCGCGCTCCCGTGACACCCTGGGTCCCATATCGCACTATTGAGGGGTGGCGTGCGGGGTGAGCGAAAGTGTTAATGACTCACAATGGCTGATGTGGCTTATGATGTGATGTGATGTGGAGCTATCTCAGTGCTGCTAGCAACAGAGTCACACTTCTGACTCCCCATCAAAGGAAAATTATGGAAAACCAGGTTTCATGTAAACTTGGATAGGGTCCTGAGCAATATTACGTTGTTCTGGAGGAATACTGGTACAATGAAATTAGTATTTGCAGAATAAATTATGTTCAACCACCCTGACCCAAAAATGTTAATTTTCAATATTTTCTTTAGGGAGCTGATGCACATTCCACAAGTAGAGTTCTTGTTGCTGTTGTGGAGATTTGCTATGAAGCTGGAGAATGGAATCTGTTGAATGAAACTGTAGTGACGCTTACCAAGAAGCGTTCCCAAATCAAGATGGCTGTAACGAAGATGGTTCAGAAGTGCTGTGAATATGTGGACAAGACTCCTGACAAAGAATCTAAGCTGAAATTGATGGATACATTAAGGTTTGTTGCACCTAAACTAAATCGCATCAACACTAATTATTATTAGACGTAATTTTTAAAAAACTTGATGTTTTACCATTTTGTATTTTTCTGTGGGGAGCCCTGTCGGCTCCCTGATGCTATCTTTCTGGTCAAATGCTATACTACTCGAGTGTCATCAGTAGCAGAGTTATTGAATGCCTACTGGGGTCCATGAGCCAGAACCTGGCTCCCTCAGAGAGGCGTAGGAAACAAGAGCCCGTGAAAACCTTAAATGTAAAGTTTGCCATTGACCAGGGAAGGCACCCAGAAAAGTAGGCGAATCAAAACTGACTACTGCCTGGTTGAACAATGTGGTCTACGCCAAAGTCTAGACAAAGTTTTGCTGGTTTGTTTTCTTTGTGGGGGAAAGTTCTTTGGATACTTTGAGGGCGTAGGTTGCATTGCTCGACCAGACAGTAGCACCCTACCTTTCTGGGTGCTTTCCCTGGTCGATGGCAAGATGACAAACTTTATATGTAAAGTGTTGAAGGTACATTGCTCCCTGTGCCTCTCTGAGGGGGCCAGGTTCTGACTTGTGGTCTCTGGTAGGCAAACAAGAACTCTGCGACTGATGAAACACAAGAAGTATGGTACTTGATCAGTAAGATAGCTTCAGGAGCCTCCAGGGCTCACCCAAAACCTGGTGGTTCATTACATTCAATGCTGGTTTTATTGCTGCCAAAAACTATGAATTGCCAACATTTTATCTGAGTTATCTCAATTGGTTGTTAATCAAGATATGTTATGTATGGTGGATAGGATTATTGAGTCAGATCAGGTCAACATTCTGGCACCAGTAACACAAGAAACTTTTCAAACATCTGTGGAAGGTAATGGTGGTGCTATGGAAATACTTAGGACCATTCAGATCAGCCCGAATGACTGAAGTTTAATCGTAAAATCGTAAGTCCCTCCATGCTCGAATGTCTTAAATGTGTTGTAGCATGTTTTGTTCTCTGCGTGGAGGTTTGAAATTCTTCTAATATACTATTTTAGAAGGTTCTATTGAAAGTTTTAAACTCGACCTGATGGGAATGTAAGGCATCATTCTCTGAACTACTCCAAGACTTGCAAAATAACTATGGATTTTTATGAGTGTTACTAATGATAATCACTGGTGGGAAGATCATTTAACAGTTTCATTTAGTGGACTCTGCAGGAATTGTTAGGTATATGCTTATTATTATCATTATTGAGTAGAGAGAGTAATCACTCTAATGTAACTGCATCAATGAGGAAATCCGTAGGAGCAGTGATGAGGGTTTGAACCTGTGCGATGAATGTTCCCACACAGAAGCTCTAGCTACTAGACCACGACATGGTACAGTATAAGGATTGCAACCTGGAGTTCTACTGAACACACAAGGATTTCCTGAGGCTCCGACTGAAGCCGGTACAGGATTTTCACACAGTCGCTCCGTGCACTATCTGCCGTCAGACATAGAACAAGTCTTGGATGACAGAGCCAGAGTACATGGGGGTGGGGGGATTGTGTGAAAATCCTGTTCTGGCTTCAGTAGAAGCCTCGGAAAATCTTTGTGTGTTCAGAAGCATTCCAGGTGTGAGTGGGAACATCCACTGCATAGGTTCAAACCCTCATCACTGCTCCTATGAAGTTTCTCATAATTATTGAATGTTACCAATTCACTGTTGTCATCTACAAATCTAGAGATCACGAGGAGCATTTCATCTTAATTTCTAACACCTATTCAAAACATTTAGTAGAGTTTTGATCTTTAAATAGTACAGTACTGTACATTACTGGAGTATCAGTTATCATGGCAGTATCAATACTGGCAACACTTCTAAAGTTAAAACTCAATTGTTAACAGGACAGTGACTGCTGGCAAGATTTATGTGGAGGTTGAGCGTGCACGGCTCACGCACAAGTTGGCCATGATGAAGGAAACTGAGGGAGACATTACTGAGGCTGCTACCATCCTACAGGAACTACAAGTTGAAACCTTTGGTTCAATGGAACGTAAAGAAAAGGTAAGATCCTCTCTCTCTCTATCATAAAAATGTCTTAATATTCATCACGCTTCTTAATATTGGAGCTGTAATAATTAAGACTACATTAGGAAAAGATGTAATAAATCAGACATAAAATTTGAAAGATTGAAAAAAATATGATAATAACAATATGCTGCAGGTGCAGCGTACACTTGCACATCATTCTGGTGTTGAGTACTATTCTCAAGAAAATCTAGTGAGGACTTGGACACATTGCTTTGTGGAATAATTATATGTATGTATGTATGTATGCATGCATGTATGTATGTATGTATGTATGTATGTATGTATGTATGTAAATCACAAAAAATAAACACGTGATTAAAAATGTGACAGTGTCAGTCCACGGAGGAAAATTGAAACAGGAATTTCCTAAAGTGCTTTCGTATATTAATACATCTTCAGAAGGAAGATATATAGATATATGCGGAAAATCCACAGAGAAATATGAAATTCTCTGTGGATTTTCCGCATAAAATGATCAGCGTTTTGTGATCGTCAATTGCATATAGATATATATATATATATATATATATATAATACACATCTTTGTTAATAGCGTAATGGCATTGTTACAATATTTGCATACTTTCCTATCAATATTTTAATTTGTCTTTATAGTAGTTGTTAGATTTAATGTTCTGTTATTGTCTATACTTGATTTCTTTGTCACATTTTCTGGTCTGCTATTTTCTGTATTTTTTTGTATTGATTCTGTTTGGCTGTGTTGCTTTTGATGTTGCCTTTTCCTGATCTTGTAATTTAACATTTAACTCTGCTTTTGTTTCCCTTCCTTTGTGTTTTTTAGAATTGAGGGATTGTTATAGTTTGTGCTTATGTTCATTTAGTTCTTTTCCCACTGTACATAGATTGTTGATAAGGTACCCATAAAATTATATTTTTGGACATTTCTGGTCCGTTGAGATTTGTCTTTCAATAAGATACAATGATAATGACCTTGTCTGAAAACTGATATTAAATGGGGTTGAATAAAATTCAGTAAAGAGCACAATGGCAACAAGACACTGCTCCAACCATTGTTGTACTCATTATCCTCACAGGGCTAAAGGCCCTGTGGGAGCCGGTCGGCCGAGCGGACAGCACGCTGGACTTGTGATCCTGTGGTCGGGTTCGATCCCGGGCGCCGGCGAGAAACAATGGGCAGAGTTTCTTTCACCCTATGCCCCTGTTACCTAGCAGTAAAATAGGTACCTGGGTGTTAGTCAGCTGTCACGGGCTGCTTCCTGGGGGTGGAGGCCTGGTCGAGGACCGGGCCGCGGGGACACTAAAAAGCCCCGAAATCATCTCAAGATAACTCAAGATAACCTGAGGCAGTGTGTCTGGTCAGCAGCGTTACTGGCTTGGGGATTTGATGGTGCCTCGTGGTCACTTATTTTGGAGCTTTTCTCCTCTGGCTTTCCAGGGTTCAGTACCGTGGTGGCTTCTATGTTTGCCATTGTGTATCTCGGTCTTAGTGTTATTGCTTTCTATAGAATGCTGCTTTCAGAGCCACTGTTGTTAGTCCAGAGTGGATCTTGCTTTTCGTTCTTATCTCACATTGTTCACCTTGTCTTGTAGTTATGGTCATTGGGTTTGACCTGGGTTTTTCTTCAACTAAGTTTCAGGTTTCTCTGAAGACTCTCCATTATGTTGGTGTTGGCAGTGGATAATTGGCTTGGCATACTCCTTATTTTGCCTTGTTTCCAAGTTCGTTTTTGTGTTTGGTTTGTGCAGTTTGAACCTCTTCTGTTGTTTCTTGTCAAGCATTAGACCCTATGCTTTTTATTGTTTGTTTATTCTTGTGTAGGCCTGATTTGTTTGACCTTTTGTTTACCATACTGTGTATTCTCTGCCTGCTGTGTTCACCTGTGGCTGTGCCAGGGGCTGAGCGGACAGAACACTGGACACGTGATCCTGTGGTCCCAGGTTCGATCCCGGGCACCGGCGAGAAACAATGGGCAGAGTTTCTTTCACCCTATGCCCCTGTTACCTAGCAGTAAATAGGTACCTGGGTGTTAGTCAGCTGTCACGGGCTGCTTCCTGGGGGTGGAGGCCTGGTCGAGGACCGGGCCGCGGGGACACTAAGCCCCGAAATCATCTCAAGATAACCTCAATGTAACCTGTATCAAGGTATCTCCTGCCGCTCTGTGAATCTGTTCCCATTCTCAATTTCAGGATTTTATCCTTTACGTGCAGTTTGCTTTTAATGAATTTATAGAAAAGGCCTGGATCTGTTTTACATTTGTCTGCTACCCTTTTCTCAAAGTCCTTTTCTGCCTCTCCTCACTGCTGTGTACTGTATTTGTTTCTTGCTTGTAATGCTTGTATGTTTGAGGGTTAAGCTTCTTTCTATATTGTACCCATTTTCTTTTCTTTTTCTCTCTTGCCCTCTCATAATTTCTGTTGATTCTTTTGATATTGTTGAAGTGTGTCACCCTTAGTTGTCCATGGGTCTTTGACTCATCTATGAGGCTCTGAGGTTTGGCTTTATTGATAAGCAGTCCACTAGTTCACTATGGTTCATGTTCTTGTACATATGGCACACTTTTGACATCCTTCGTAGCCACGTATTTCTTTTGTGCTGCATTTAGTGTTTGATCATCCAGTGTATATATATCATCCAGTATAAACATCAGGGGTCCGCGGTTGTTCAACGTCCTCCCAGCAAGCATAAGAAATATTGCCGGAACAACCGTGGACATTTTCAAGAGGAAACTAGATTTATTCCTCCAAGGAGTGCCGGACCAACCGGGCTGTGGTGGGTATGTGGGCCTGCGGGCCGCTCCAAGCAACAGCCTGGTGGACCAAACTCTCACAAGTCAAGCCTGGCCTGCGGGCCGCTCCAAGCAACAGCCTGGTGGACCAAACTCTCACAAGTCAAGCCTGGCCTCGGGCCGGGCTTGGGGAGTAGAAGAACTCCCAGAACCCCATCAACCAGGTATCAACCAGGTATCAACCAGTGTGTGTCCCTAGTGCCTGCGTGTCCTGCTTGGCCTTTATCTCCAGGTCCTGGTAAGCCTCGTGGACCTTGGGTGTGGATCGTCTTTGATTCACCCACCAAGCCTGCACTCACTAGTTGCAAGTTCAAGGGGTTTCCTTTGGCTTTTATATATACCAGTGGTTATTCATACTGTCTATGCTGTTCTAATTAGTTTCTCATTCTGGCCTCTTTACTTTAGGTATTTGAACTATGGTTTCCTCCCATGATGAATTCCAATTTTCCTCATTTTTGTGGTTAGCTACAGGGATCCACCATTTGGCCCCACCAACCAACATTGAATGTAATAAAATGTCTCTTTCTGATGGGGTAAAGGCTCTGTGGCTCTCTAGATCCTCTGATGCCTGGATAGTTTGCCACATCATTTTCTGCATTGTAATACATTTGTCTTTGGTCTTCGGTAGGCCTTTAAGGACTTGCAAGGGCTGAGGAGACTTACAGGTGTTGAGCTATCTCAATGCAAGTAACTACAGGAAGCCACGGAGGGCCAACCTTATCCACATTCCTCCACATAAAATAGCATTTCATTATAGTCAGTGCTGGCTTTTAATCCTCCCTTTCATCAGTTTCATTCCTTGTTAATTATTTAAAGTAATTAACACTTTGGCGTACCCAGCACGCCACCCCTCAACTGTGCAATTTGGGTCCCAGCGTTTCACGGGAGCGCGCGTTAATTCTGGAAAGTGTATACTCTCTTCAACTTTGTCACCTCAATTCTTGTCCTACGAGATTAAATTTGGTATCATTGTGTTCGCAATAGAATTCTCTACAGCACTAAATGCATATAAACTCCAAAAGTCCGGCTAATTACCCGCAGCAAACAGAGAAAGTGCGAACGAGTCATCCAAGAGCGCACAAAAGCGATATAATGTGTTCACTCTTTTCACTCTGGTCACCTCAATTTTTGTCCTAGGTCTTTCATTTTAGTATCAATGGGTTCGCAATAGAATTCTCTAGAGGAATATTAGCATATAAAATAAAAAACCTGGTCACGCTCCAACCGCTGACTAGTTGAAGACGGGCCATGCGTTAGCCGCGAGTGAACGCCCAGACGCCTTCCAGCTACACTCCCAATTCCTGCCCACAAATGTTTAGTATTTAGTATTTTAGTATATTTAGTATTATAGATTAGTATTTTTTGTGTAGTAGTTGTACATCACATAAGCATTGTAGATAGCCATTTGCACAAAATAGATGGTCATTTTCTTCGTCCATTTGTGAGTTTTCCTTATGAAGTGATAATATTTGATCATTTGGTCAAAGTAATCAACACCTTTCATGTTTGTATTGTAGTCACAGATTGCATTCGGCTTGTTGACAGTTACCAAACAGTCCCCAAGAAATCGGATAAAAACCTGATTTTTGGCGATTATTTTAGTGGATGACACAGCATTGCGTTATGCCCGTGATTACCGACAGTAAACGGATAACGCAGCATTGCGTCATGCCCGGGCGAATGTGTTATTATCAATGTCTTTATAAAGAAGACTTACATAATAGTTCAATTGAAATAAAGTTAAAATTTGGTGATAAAGGTTTTTAAATGGAGAGTTTTCAGTGCTTACTAAATCAGCATACACCTGCAAATATTGGAAACAAATTAGTTACAAGTTTGTTACAATTGTTTACATTTAGACATTTGCAATGTTTATATATGCAAGGTATTTTTTCTTTGTATGTTTTATTATTTTTGTGGTGCTGCAGGTGGACACTATTTTAAGGTGAAAGTAGAAAACAGTGTAGAGAAACAAGGAGAGCTTGTGTATCTACCCTGAAAACACAAACCGAAAATGTTTCTATTTTCCGCTTGCTACAACTTGTAATAAAGTTGTTACATCTTGGCTTAACGTGTTTATGATGTATTAGAATGTTGTTACAACTTGCTATATTGGTTGTTATAATTGGTTAGGTGTTAAAACTTGTTCAAACGTTGTACCAACGTCGTAGTTTCGGTGTGTGTTTGGCGGGTGGCTCTTCCTAAAGCATGAATCTCTAGCTCCTTATGCGCTGCCTTCTTGTCTTGTGGTCTAAAAATAAATGTAATGCTAGAGTGGTTTAAAAATTAACACCTGTAATTTACCTTAATTAGGATTTGAGGTTAAATTGACCGCTTTAACCACCAGGTTGAAATGATACTGGAGCAGATGCGCTTGTGCTTATTGAAGAAGGATTTTGTACGTACACAGATTATCTCCAAGAAGATTAGTACAAAATTCTTTGATACCGAAGAAGTGGATGATTTGAAACTTAAGTTCTATAAGTAAGTTTTTCTGTTCTTTGTATATAAACTGATTGGTTAATTTTTCTCATTGTTATGAAATAGTGAAAATATAATGCAGTTGAGGTGATAATATGTAGAGAATGGAAGCAATGTGAGGGTTTAGAGCAAGGTTCTCCTTCCTCTCCCGGCTGCTCTCATAAATATGGCTATTGTTGTCTTTCTTCTTATGGTGTTTACTGACTTAATGTTCCCTTCATGATCCTTCACGCCTATACACAACACTGCTTGCTTACCATTGGCTGTTATCAATTTATAATGCCGTGCTCCTTTGTTCCGTTGTATTACTTTAGCGTGACACACTTGTATTTATTTGATTTCTCTTTTTAGCTTACTTCTCCTTCTTGGTTATTGATAAAGCTTCTCACTTTTATGTAGCTTTTTAATAGATTTTCTGGGAGGTAGAGCCCCTTGTGGCTTCCTGAAGCTACCGTCTCTAGTGTAGGTGCCATCAGTTGCCAAGTTTTCTGGCCTACTGGGGACCCCAGCACCGGAAGCTGGTCGCCTCAGAGGTACAGGGAGCTGTGGCATTTATATATTAAGATATTCATTTATGCCACCACCGAGGAAAGCATTGGAAGTCAATGAGAGAAAAAACACAGCTATGTGCCTCCAAGACCTGCAGACACAAAAATGGCCACAGAACTCGCCACACTGTAAAGAAAGGATTGAAAATGTTATTATGTTTTGTGTCCGGAGGCTACTCTGTCGCTACCTTTGTACCACCTCTTCTGCTTCAATGGATGCCTTGTGGGTTGATCCTGTTTCCTTGGTCCCCTGTTCCAAGGCATGTCTTTCTCAGATCGTTCACAGTGTCATTAGGTCTAGCCAGCCTGCGGTCTACCCTCATGCCCATGACATTCTTAAATATGCCGCTCTTTCGGCTGTTTTTGCTAATATGTCCTGGGCTGATATTAGGGTGCGGGGGGTTCTGGAGGTCGAACAAGGTTTTTGGTGGCCATGTATCTGGTTAGTGTTCCAGATCTCAGCGCCCCTGTGTGGCCTTGGGTTGGCTTTCTTGGCTGACTGTCTTCTTTGTTATGATGCCTGCAGTGCTCTCTCTTTCCTGGTAAGTGCCTGGTTCTTCCTTCTCCATGGGGTAATTAGTTTCAGGGAGCCACAAGGGGCTCCTTCCCAGAAAACCAACAATGAGTGTAATGAAACGGCAATTTGTAGGTGAGCCCTGGTGGCTCCCTGGCACCCTGCCTTCCCTAGGGAGTTGGATTTCTTGCATTATTTATTGAACTGATGGTGAAGAGGCCTGTGAACTGTGGCCTGCCTCCTCCTCCCCCGAATTGAGGGGAAAGGGTTACCTTTCCTTGCGATGATTTCAGGGCTTAAGAGTCTCCACAGCCCAGTCCTCGACTAGGCTTCCTGCTTACTGGACTGGTCACCCAGGCTGTTGGACGTGGATGCTCGCAGCCTGACATATGAATCACAGCCTGGTTGATCAGGTATCCTTTGGAGGTGTTTATCAAGTTCTCTCTTGAACACTGCGAGTGGTCGGCCAGTTATGCCCCGTATGTGTAGTTGAAGCGTGTTGAACAGTCTCAGCTTCTGATGTTGATAGTTCTCCCTTAGCGTACCTGTTGCGCCTCTGCATTTCAGCGGAGGTATTCGGCACATCCTGCCATACCTTCTTGTCTTGGGGTGGGGCAAATAAGTGAGCGATAGTTTTATAACATTTTCGATCATTTGTTATATAGTTTGGAAAGTTCTGTGGCCGTTTTTGTGTCTGCAGGTCTTGAAGGCACCCAGCTGTGGTTTCTTTTCTTTCACTGACTTTTTGGATGCCTTCCTCATTGGTGTCATAAATAAGTAACTTAATATATAAATAACATGGCTTCCTGCACCTCTGTGAGGGGAGCAGGTTCTGGTGCTGGGTTAGGCCAGAAAACTGTGCAACTTACGGCACCTAGTAGATGGCACTTACATCAGAGATGGTAGCTTCAGGGAGCCACCAGGGCTCACCCAGAAATTGGCATTTCATTGCACTCAACGCTAGTGTTTTTGTTTCAAAATTTAGAGACTTTTTTTTTCAGTAGCTAATTGACGTTTATCACTGAAATACACATTAAATAGTGTTTTGTTATTAAAACCAGCCTGGGCTAATGTATTAAATATTGGCAGTTATGGAAAACCTAATATTTTGTTTACTCTCCCTTAATTTTTGTTGTTGTTTTCTAATATTCGTTATCTTATATACATTGTATGATATTCCTTATCTACAGCTTAATGATTGAGCTGGATAGCCACGAAAGCTCATTCCTGAGTATATGTCGCCACTACCGGGCCATCTACGATTCCAAGAGTGTTCAGGAAAACGAAGTAGAGAAGAAGAGAGTACTGAAGCACGTGGTTTTATTCATCATTTTGGCACCGTACGATAACGAACAGAGTGACCTCCTTCATCGTATCAAAGAAGACAAGACACTAGAAGATATTCCACAGTATAGGTAGGAGAAACAGGTGCACAGTTAACTAAGTTCATCTTAGATTTTGTAAGAAAATCTTTGGAGTCACAGGTGGATTGACCCAGCATCCTGGGTCACCCGAGGTGTGGGGTCTTAGCCCACTGACCAGGATACACTAAGGTGTGCTTCTGGGCTGACCCAGGATACAGGTCCAATGTCCTGCTCCAATGATACTCTCGGATATATCACATAATTGTGGTTTCATAGAGTATTCTATTTTGTATATTAAAGTTTGAAAGTACATGAGACAACCTGATGTAGAATTATAATTTGATGGTCTTTTTAAAACGCTAAGTAAAACTGTATTAGGTGATTGATGAAGATTAAGCCACCCAAAAGGTGGCACGGGCATGAATAGCCCGTAAGTGGTGGCCCTTTTGAGCCATTACCAGTATCAATAGATGATACTGGAGATCTGTGGAGGTGCGACTTCACCCTGCGTGACGGGAGATGTCTCCCGTGTGTATTAGGTGAATTTATCCTAATGTTGTAAGTGGCGGCCCTTTTGAGCCATTACCAGTATCAGTAGATGATACTGGAGATCTGTTGAGGTGCGACTGCACCCTGCGTGACGGGAGATGTCTCCCGTGTGTATTAGGTGAATTTATCCTAATGTTACAAGTTCTCTTGTACAATAGACAATAACTATTGTCTTATTAAAAGCTGTATATTGTAGCACTTTCCTGCCTTTCCTGGCAGGTGTTTCTTGCCTCTCAGGTGTTAATTGAAATAGGAAGCATCATTAAAATTAATGTTGTGCAGTACTGTATTTGAATATTTGTCGAGAGTACTTGTATCTGGTCGCTGCCACACCCAGGGTCTGGTCGCTGCCACACCCAGGGTCTGGTCGCTGCCACACCCAGGGTCTGGTCGCTGCCACACCCAGGGTCTGGTCGCTGCCACACCCAGGGTCTGGTCGCTGCCACACCCAGGGTCTGGTCGCTGCCACACCCAGGGTCTGGTCGCTGCCACACCCAGGGTCTGGTCGCTGCCACACCCAGGGTCTGGTCGCTGCCACACCCAGGGTCTGGTCGCTGCCACACCCAGAGTCTGGTCGCTGCCACACCCAGGGTCTGGTCGCTGCCACACCCAGGGTCTGGTCGCTGCCACACCCAGGGTCTGGTCGCTGCCACACCCAGGGTCTGGTCGCTGCCACACCCAGGGTCTGGTCGCTGCCACACCCAGGGTCTGGTCGCTGCCACACCCAGGGTCTGGTCGCTGCCACACCCAGGGTCTGGTTGCTGCCACACCCAGGGTCTGGTCTGGTCGCTGCCACACCCAGGGTCTGGTCGCTGCCACACCCAGGGTCTGGTCGCTGCCACACCCAGGGTCTGGTCTGGTCGCTGCCACACCCAGGGTCTGGTCTGGTCGCTGCCACACCCAGGGTCTGGTCTGGTCGCTGCCACACCCAGGGTCTGGTCTGGTCGCTGCCACACCCAGGGTCTGGTCTGGTCGCTGCCACACCCAGGGTCTGGTCTGGTCGCTGCCACACCCAGGGTCTGGTCTGGTCGCTGCCACACCCAGGGTCTGGTCTGGTCGCTGCCACACCCAGGGTCTGGTCTGGTCGCTGCCACACCCAGGGTCTGGTCTGGTCGCTGCCACACCCAGGGTCTGGTCTGGTCGCTGCCACACCCAGGGTCTGGTCTGGTCGCTGCCACACCCAGGGTCTGGTCTGGTCGCTGCCACACCCAGGGTCTGGTCTGGTCGCTGCCACACCCAGGGTCTGGTCTGGTCGCTGCCACACCCAGGGTCTGGTCTGGTCGCTGCCACACCCAGGGTCTGGTCGCTGCCACACCCAGGGTCTGGTCTCTGCCACACCCAGGGTCTGGTCTGGTCGCTGCCACACCCAGGGTCTGGTCTGGTCACTGCCACACCCAGGGTCTGGTCTGGTCGCTGCCACACCCAGGGTCTGGTCTGGTCGCTGCCACACCCAGGGTCTGGTCTGGTCGCTGCCACACCCAGGGTCTGGTCTGGTCGCTGCCACACCCAGGGTCTGGTCTGGTCGCTGCCACACCCAGGGTCTGGTCTGGTCGCTGCCACACCCAGGGTCTGGTCTGGTCGCTGCCACACCCAGGGTCTGGTCTGGTCGCTGCCACACCCAGGGTCTGGTCTGGTCGCTGCCACACCCAGGGTCTGGTCTGGTCGCTGCCACACCCAGGGTCTGGTCTGGTCGCTGCCACACCCAGGGTCTGGTCTGGTCGCTGCCACACCCAGGGTCTGGTCTCTGCCACACCCAGGGTCTGGTCTGGTCGCTGCCACACCCAGGGTCTGGTCTGGTCACTGCCACACCCAGGGTCTGGTCTGGTCGCTGCCGCACCCAGGGTCTGGTCTGGTCACTGCCACACCCAGGGTCTGGTTGCTGCCGCACCCAGGGTCTGGTCTGGTTGCTGCCGCACCCAGGGTCTGGTCTGGTTGCTGCCGCACCCAGGGTCTGGTCGCTGCCACACCCAGGGTCTGGTCACTGCCACACCCAGGGTCTGGTCGCTGCCGCACCCAGGGTCTGGTCTGGTCACTGCCACACCCAGGGTCTGGTCGCTGCCGCACCCAGGGTCTGGTCGCTGCTGCACCCAGGGTCTGGTCTGGTCGCTGCCGTACCCAGGGTCTGGTCGCTGCCACACCCAGGGTCTGGTCTGGTCACTGCCACACCCAGGGTCTGGTCGTTGCCGCACCCAGGGTCTGGTCTGGTCGCTGCCACACCTAGGGTCTGGTCTGGTCACTGCCACACCCAGGGTCTGGTCGCTGCCACATCCAGGGTCTGGTCTGGTCGCTGCCGCACCCAGGGTCTGGTCACTGCCACACCCAGGGTCTGGTCTGGTCACTGCCACACCCAGGGTCTGGTCTGGTCGCTGCCACACCCAGGGTCTGGTCTGGTCGCTGCCACACCCAGGATCTGGTCGCTGCCACACCCAGAGTCTGGTCTGGTCGCTGCCACACCCAGGGTCTGGTCTGGTCTGGTCGCTGCCACACCCAGGGTCTGGTCTGGTCACTGCCGCACCCAGGGTCTGGTCGCTGCCACACCCAGGGTCTGGTCTGGTCGCTGCCGCACCCAGGGTCTGGTCTGGTCGCTGCCACACCCAGGGTCTGGTCGCTGCCACACCCAGGGTCTGGTCTGGTCGCTGCCGCACCCAGGGTCTGGTCGCTGCCACACCCTGGGTCTGGTCTGGTCGCTGCCACACCCAGGGTCTGGTCTGTTCGCTGCCACACCCAGGATCTGGTCGCTGCCACACCCAGGGTCTGGTCTGGTCGCTGCCACACCGAGGGTCTGGTCGCTGCTGCACCCAGGGTCTTGTCGCTGCCGCACCCAGGGTCTGGTCGCTGCCGCACCCAGGGTCTGGTCGCTGCCGCACCCAGGGTCTGGTCGCTGCCGCACCCAGGGTCTGGTCGCTGCCGCACCCAGGGTCTGGTCGCTGCCGCACCCAGGGTCTGGTCGCTGCCGCACCCAGGGTCTGGTCGCTGCCACACCCAGGGTCTGGTCGCTGCCTTTCCTATAAATTACTAATGCCTCATAATATTTCTTGCACGTATAGATTACTTAGGAGACCGTTGCACACTCTAGACACTGTGAAGGGAAAAGAAAAGATTGTTAATGTGTTCCAAAGTTTACTGAAAGACAGCCTAAAATATAACTAAGTAAACAGTAAAACAAAAAATTAATAAATCATTCCCCCCAAAAAAAAAAAATTATGCTAAAAATGTAAACATTTCCAATATTTTGACCCTAATTAGTTTATTAAAAAGTAATCTTCATATTGCCAAGTTACTTTTTAGATTTTTTTATGTTTTTGAGAAACAATTTTTTTGGGGGAAGCCCCTTGTGGCTCCCTGATGCTATAGGTACCTGGGAGTTAGACAGCTGCTACGGGCTGCTTCCTGGGGATGTGTAACAAAAGGGAGGCCTGGTCGAGGATCGGGCCGCTGGGGTGCTAAGCCCTGAAATCATCTCTAAGCTAACCTCGAGAAGATATGTCAATGACTGGCTGGTGTGGGCTCCCAGCTGGTCCATGTGTCTGATGTCCAGGGATCTTGTTTTTTCTCAGCTCGCCGGGTTTGGGTTCCTAGTGAGCTGGCGGAAGTCCTATTTGGTTCTATCCCAGGTTCAGAATTGGCTTGGCCTCGTTTGGGATTCTTGGTCAACTTCACTGTCCCTGCCTCTGGCAGCCTTGACTCAGCTGCAGCACCACTGTATGTTGGTGTTAAGTGGATGCTGGGTGACCCAGCAGTTGCTCAAAAGCAGCTGTGTCGGAGCCTAAATTTTGTCTTTATTTCCCCTCGGGCAGGGCATGACTTTGGAAGTTGTTTTTAATTCTCGACAGCCGGCTCTTCCCTTGTGCCTGTGAACGCTGGGTGCGATCTTCGAGGGGGGGGGGTGGATCTTTTGCCAACTGCTGTGCCTCCGGCTTCCTCTTCGGTCTTTTTGGGCTTTGGTTCTCTGGTGCCTTCCTCCACCCTCGCTCAGTGTCTTCACAGATGGCCCAGCACTTGTTTGGGGCTTTGTGACTAGCACTCACCAAGCTGGTCAAGGGCCATGGTCTTCTTGCCTTTGGCAAGAAGGCTCGCAGTACTGTGCGAGAGTGTGCGGCCATGTGCTGTGGAGGGCTAGAATCCCTCTGGGCTCTGTAGTCTGGCTTCATTTGGACACACTCTCCATGGTTCATTTTCTTAACGGGGGGAAATTCTCTATGGTCCCTGGCTCTTTGGAGCTGGACTGTACATGTAGTTCATCTTCTGGCTCCTTGGGGGTTCCTGTACTCTTTACGTTTACAGTACTTTTGTACTGTACATTTCTGTACTTTGTTTTTTCCCAGTCCAGTTCTTGCTGTGTCCTAGTAAAATTGGAGATACATACAGGGGAATGATGATGATTGTGGCTTCTTGGTGTCTGGTCTACCTTTGGTTTCTGGTGCTGCTTGTTCAGTGTCTGAACCCGGCTGTTTTCTCATGGTTCCACCTCTTTCAGAAGATTGGTCCGATGACGTACCTTGCAGCTTCTGCCTTTTCCTCTGATCTAAGCCTCTGGAGCTTCTGAAGTATGTTTAATTGCCATTTCTATGGTGATCAAGTGGCTGGTTTGTTGGTGTCCCACCTGCAGTCCTCTCGGTGACAATATGAAGTCTCATGGCATACTTTCCTCCATTTCCTCGCCCTTCGTTGTTGCTCTTCACTGTTGGTTTCATATGTATATACAGTATTACACATTTTGAAATTTATAACTCGATAAGACTATAAATTAGGTTGTAAATTAGAAACAAATTGTCAAATCTAAAGAACAATAAACATTGCATGTAATATGTATAAATGAGAATGACTTTGAAACTACTGTATAGCTTATTTGTACATTTGAAGTTGCTGAAATTCACTATTGAGTAAATATAGATCAAAGATGATGCCATTAGTAGAAGAGGGTGGAGAGTCTCCTCATACTTTACACTTCTGTTGCATCTGATGCATCCACTACTGTGGTCAAGTTTCAACCAAATTCCTTTTAAACAATTGAGAAAAATGAATGAGAAACAAAAAACATAAGTTTGCATATCCAAAAATACTTACTTGCATGTTATGTGTTATTTCTCTGGTTAATGCATTTATTTGATGGCATATGACAAATTGACATGCTGAAAGATGTGTATTCTTATAACCGAGTGGCAAATTTGTGGTGTTCATGGTGATGTTACCAGTGGTAATTGAAGGTGATGGTAGCATAGCTAGTGTGTGTCCACGGCTCTCTGATTAAAACCTGCATCATATAATCTAGTTTCCTGGGATGCTGAGCCGTATGGTGCCACAGAAGATTATATCTGGCCAGCTTGACGTGCGCACATCAGTATTTCGTTGCTCTGAGAAATATTTGCTCTTGTCCTCTTTACCTTGGTGCATGTGTTGTCTCGGTCATCAGTTGTCTAGCATCCACCACCTTGCTAGAGGAGGCGTGAGTGGTGACTGTACAGCACCTTCCCATGCCTGTACCTTGAGAGGGAGTGGAATGACCCTGAAACATGATCTTAGAGTTTTGTTGCCTAGTTAGTCTTTCTTACTTGTTGATTTAATGTTAAAGGGCTCTAAATGATTTCATCATATAGGGTGGTGTATTGTATTAACATATTTGTTCCCATTCCCACTGTCATTGTGACAATAACATATCTGTCATTGTCACAACCCAGTTCAAATGTACACAAGAGGTTCAGCATGTGCAATGGATAATGGAAAGTTGTATGTTTAGGGAGATTCTTATTTTAAGTAACATTAATTCTATGTAATGTATTGAATTGTGGCCCAAAAATGCTATAATTATGATTAATGTCTGGAAATTTTCAGAGACCTTTTGCAATTGTTTGTGACTGCCGAGTTAATCAAATGGTCTCGGCTGTGTGATGTGTACGAGGCAGAGCTGAGGTCAGAAGCTACGACAGTGTTTCCAAACAATGAAGAGGGCAACGACCGCTGGACAAAGCTCAAAAACCGTGTGGTTGAGCATGTAAGTTTGTTTTCATGTTTTTATTATGGCAAGTATTCATGTTCTTTCTTGAGATAGCTTACGGGTTTTTTTTTCTCCCAATGGGGTGAGAATAGCTTGAGCTACCTCATCCCTTTGTGTGTATTTTACCTCAATAAACTTATTTCAATTTCAAATCAAGGAAGGTTTCAATTCAATATCTTGACAATCCTAATTGTATTTACTTAAAATATAGAATAGGGAAAAATTGCTTGACCTTGACCACCTAAGAAAGTTTGGTGCATTCAAACTGCACTAAAAGTAACACTACAATCTAGTCTGTTGATATTCTTCAATTCCCCTTTTTCTTGACAGTGAAAAATTTATTGCAACTTCTTTATGGGTCATGAATATTGGCCATCAGTTTCCTACTGTACATCGAAGTACTCTGCTGGAAGCTATTAACACTTTCGCCCACCGATGATGAAGTATGGAGTCAAAATTTTAGTACAGTATCTCCATAGATATTACATACTGCAGTAGGGAACACACACATTGTTCCACCCTCTTAACACCCTTTATGTAATAATTTTGTAATGGCTCATGAAATAAATAAGTACAGTATGCATTCAGGCTAGTCCGAACATTTTCCAGTTTAGAATTTTATTTTATTTTTTTTTCCTGTATTTTTACAGAATATTCGGATGATGGCCAAGTATTATACTAGGATCCACTTGAAGAGAATGGCAGAGCTCTTGGACCTTTCAGTTAAGGTGAGTGTGCTTTCACTTGATAAATTTGGTCAGCTCTCGAGTGAGTGGCCCTCTAGGGGCCTCGTAGCCTGGTGGATAGCGCGCAGGACTCGTAATTCTGTGGCGCGGAATTCGATTCCCGCACGAGGCAGAAACAAATGGGCAAAGTTTCTTTTACCCTGAATGCCCCTGTTACCTAGCAGTAAAATAGGTACCTGGGTGTTAGTCAGCTGTCACAGCCTGCTTCCTGGGGGTGGAGGCCTGGTCGAGGACCGGGCCGCGGGGACACTAAAGCCCCGAAATCATCTCGAGATAATCTCAAGATACACCATCTGTTGAATAACCAATTCAGTCATCTTTGATGCAGTACTTGGAACTAGGTGTGGAGGATGTTGTTCAGGATCAGGGACTTGCATCATGGCAGCAAAGTGGTTTGTCAGTAGATCAGCCTTCTGATTGGTGGTTGCAACAGCTCCATCCTCCTGGAGGATGAGGCAGGATTGTATCCTTGGATGAGTATCCTGCCAATCTTTTACCAGGGACCACCAGACCTTGGATCCAACCCTTCCAGACGCAAATTTTCTTTGAGTTTCTAATTCTCATCTGGTTTTGGCCCACTTTTGAATCCCTATGACAAGATTGCCTGAATGTTCCTGTAACTGTCTCCTACAATCTCTCTCAGTATCTCAATCTAACAATATCTCAATGTCTTGGAACATTGGCTGTCTCCTACATTCTCTCAATATCTCAATCTAACAATCTCTCAATGTCTTGTCTTAATCTCTCAATATATATGTCTTTTTCTCACTCTGTATCTCTCAATCTGTCAATACATATCAATTTCTCAGTCTCTTTCCAAATATCTCACAATCTCGCCATCTCTCTCTCAATATATATATTTATCAGTCTTGCATACAATCTCTCTCAATATTTCTCACACCATATATCTTAATATTTATATCAGTCTCAATCTCTTACAATTTATCACATTCTTACAAGCTTTTTCAATATCTCTGTTTCTTTAATTTACATATGATTGTGTTTCTTTTAATAGTAGAAGGCTGAGTATATGCAGTACATATCCTGTATTTGAAATGTATAAATCCAGTTGCCTGCTCATCAGTGTTAGTGGAATGTATTTTATTGGCATGTTGTGATGGGTGCAGTATGTCTCATTATATTGCTTCCCTAGGAGAGCGAAGAGTTCCTGTGTCAACTGGTAGTTTCTGGAACGGTCATAGCACGCATGGACAGACTCGAGGGAGTGGTCAACTTTGGAACAACCCCCGAACATTCCCAGCTTCTGAATAGCTGGTCTGACTCCCTGCATCACCTCATGGCTCTTGTCAACAAAACTACACACTTGATCAACAAGGAAGAAATGGTTCACAAGCATCTTCTGACAGTCAAGGAATGAGGGTTTCCCAAGCAGTTGGTGAGACGGTTCTTAACGTACTTGTAGAAGATACCGGGCTCTGTTAAATAATTTTTTACGTATTCTGTAGATGTATTTGGTCATGATGCAAATATTGTCCTTATACATACATTTATTATATCAAATTAAAAAATGTATTAATTAATATTGCAACCATATATTATTTGACAACAAAAGGATCAACATCACTATTACGGCATATTGTATTTAATAAATTTTGTAAACAAATAATGGAACCAAAAGTATTTCTGCTGTTATTTTCCTCTATAAATTGTTGATTTGGTGAAGCAAAATAGGTAAATAGGTATGGCATTCTTCCATCAATGACTTGTTAGGAATCTTGTTTGGGAATACTTTCTTTTTTGGGAGGGGGAGGGGGGGGGGGGAAGGAACCTTTGTGGCTCCCTGGAGATACTTTCACTAATAGTGTACTATCTACTGGGTCGCATCAACTGCAGAGCTGTACTGGGCCTACCGGGGACCGAGAAGCAGAACCCAGCCTCCCTCCCTCCTCCCTCACAAAGGCACATGGAGCAATGGCATTTATAAAATAAATAAATAAATGTTTATTTAGGTAAGGTACATACATACAAGAGATTTTACAAAGATTGATGGATTTATAGATAAGAGCTAGTACATACAATGCCTAAAGCCACTATTACGCAAAGTGTTTCGGCCATTTATCTATTTATTAAAGCCACCACCGGGAAATACACCCAGAAAGTTAGCGAGACAAATCAAACCACAGTTGGCTAAAGAAGAGACCATAGCCTCGACAATGCAAACAATGTACAATAAATGATAGGAAAGTTTCAAAACAATCGCCAGCTCATTTGCCCCACCTTCCCCACTTGTTTGGGGGAAGGGGGGGGAAGAAAGTAGCTTGCAGTCAGCCGGCAACACAGCCCCCTTAGTTTTATGCTGATTTGTGTAGTGTGTGTATGAGGTTGCCTCTCTCCGCTTGGGTTCAGGCCATCTGCTTCAGCTAAGTACTGTACAACTAGTGGTTTCATACCTTCAATGGCTTTTCTTTACACTGTTCAGTGTAGCATGAGCCTGAGACTAGATTCACGAGGCAGTTATGCAAGCACTTACGAACATGTACACCTTTCCTCAATCTTTGACGGATTTGGTTACATTTATTAAACAGTTTACAAGCACGAAAACTTGCCAATCAAATGTTTTTATTGTTATCAACAGCCTCCTGGTGCTTTGGAGCTAATTAACTGTTTATTAATTGTAAACAAAGCGGCCAAAGATTGAGAAAAGATGTGCAGGTTCGTAAGTGCTTGTGTAACTGCTTCGTTAATCTAGCCCCAGGACTTTAGGATGCTTGGAGCTGCATGTGTACAGGGTTTTCTTCCCTGTGTGCTCCCTAGTGCTGCCCTTACACTTCAGGGTTCTCGTCCCTGGGGTTTTCAGGGGTTGCTCCCTTAGAGGGCCCTCTTCGCTTGTGATGGTCCTTGCTCAAGGTGAGAAGGTTCCTTGGGTTTCCTGTCTTTACTCAGGTATGGTGCAGCTTTTGCTGGCTTGGGGTGCACTGGATGTTTGTGTGCTATACATCAGCGCACCAGGCTCGGCCTTCTCGGCTGTTGTAGCCAGGTTGTGCTGGCCTACTATGCTGTTTCTATGCTTTAGTTTACTTTTGCATTTTGAGACATGGACATCGTCCTGAAAGTGTTGGATCTGTTGGTGTAGATTTGGCAGAGTATTCTTTTAGGTCTGGTTTGGGTTCCCAGCCAGCTTGTGTGTATACTTGCTTCAGATCTAGTTCTTTCCCAGCTTGCCAGGTTTGGGTTCCTGGGGCCAGATTCACGAAGCGGTTATGCAAGCACTAACGAAACTGTGCATCTTTCCTCAATCTTTGGCGGCTTTGTTTACAATTATTAAACAAGGAGCTCCGAAGCACCAGGAGACTGTTGATAACAATAATAACAGTTGACTGGGAAGTTTTCATGCTTGTAAACTGTTTAATAATTGTAACCAAAGCCGTCAAAGATTGAGCAAAGATGTTCACGGTCGTAAGTACTTGCACAACTGCTTTGTGAATCTGGCCCCTGGTGAACTGGTGGAAGTCCCACTTGGTTCCATCCCGAGTTCGGACTTAGCTGGGCCTAGTTTGGGACTCTTGGTTGGCACCTCTCGTCCCGCTTCCGGTAGCCTTGCTCCAGCTGCAGCGCTACTGTCTGTTGGTATTTAGTTGGCCTTGGGTGACTTGGCAGTTACTTGTTACTAGGCAGTTGCAGGCGATGAGTCACAATAACGTGGCTGAAGTATGTTGACCAGACCACACACTAGAAGTTGAAGGGACGACGACGTTTCGGTCCGTCCTGGACCATTCTCAAGTCGATTCGACTTGAGAATGGTTCAGGACGGACCGAAATGTCGTCGTCCCTTCAACTTCTAGTGTGTGGTCTGGTCAACATACTAGGCAGTTACTTCCGCGGCTGTGCGGGAGCCTCAACTTTGCCTGCCTTGTTTATCCCCTGGGCAGTATTTGGTTTTGGAGGCTTTTCTGGTCCAGGGCAGACCTTCTTGCTGTTCCCATGATCATTGTGTGTGAACCTGCACTGGGTGCGGTGTTGCTGGCTTCCTCTTTGGGTTTTTCAGGTGTCAGGGTCCTGGATCCTTCCTCTGCCTTCGCTCAACATTTTCACGGAAGCTCTTGGTTGTGGCTCTGTGATCAGCGCTCGCCAAGCCAGTCAGAGAGTAACGGTCTCCACTCCTTTGTCAGGCACACAGTACGGTCCAAGAGCTTGCAGCCTTGTAGCCTGCATTGAGGAAGGTTTGGACTCCACAGGGCTCCTTCATCTAGCTCCATTCAGACTGTTCCCCTAGGGTCCCACCCAGTGGGAGTTCCCTTTGGTCCCTTCCTTTTTGTAGCTGGACTCTATGGATTGCTCTTCCTCTGGCTTAACAGGGTTTGGTTCTCTGCACGGTTCATGTGAAAGGAGTGTCCAACATCCTTGCTGACGGTCTGTCCTGGTTCCTGCCTGTTACCACAGAGTGGATCATCGGTGCCGCTTCCTTCCTGTGGCTATGTCAGACTTTTGGGCACCTGGACATGGACCTCTTAATGTTGGTATGGTCTCTGCGCCTTCCCTTGTACCTCGATGCTGTTCCCTGATTACAGGTCTCTTGGGGCGGATGCCTTTCAGTTGGACTGGTTGCGGTGAGGGTTCCTTTACCTCTTTCCCTCTGTTCCAGCTGTGGCTCGAGGTTCTGTCCTGGCTGGAGTCCTATCGAAGAAGGGCTCTCCTAGCTCCCTGGTGGCTGGCTCAGTCTTGATTTCAGGTTTGTTTGGTGTAAATTTTTCACAGCTTTCAGAGGATAAGCCCACTGATGTACATGGCTGGTTTAACCACCTCCACTCTACTCATTTGGTATTTGTGACACAGGTTTATTGTCATGTATATAGGGATTAGGTGGCTGAGTTGGTGTTCCCTCTCCTATGGGCTTCCTCAAGGTGGCAGTACGAGGTTTCTTGGTGCTCTTTTTGCCACTTCATTTCCTTATGTAGTTTTTCTTCAGTTTCAGAGCAAGTGGTACTCCCCTTTCTTTCCTGGCTCTTTCTCAATTGGCATCTTATGCTGAATACTGTCGCATCATATCGTGCGGCAGTGTCAGGTCTACTGCAGCTGGCATTCAGTGTTGTTACTTCTGAAGAGTCATTGACCCTTTTCAGAAGATTAGAGAGTTTGGCTGCTGCATTGGGGCAGGCTGCTTTTGGGATGTGTGGCAATGTTCTAGCAGACGTCACTATGATCGCTTGCATGAGGTTTTCAGATGGTTAAGTTAATGGGAGTGTTTTCCCTAACTGTTAATAGTAGCTGGTCATTGCTTTTGTTTGGAGGCTGGTGGGATCCTCTGCATCTTGCCTCATTGATGGTGTGCAAGCGAATAACATCACCGTTAGTGTTTATGGTGGTGTTTTTGTTGCATACTTGGCAAAAACCTCTTTTAGGAGTAGTAGTTGGCACCTCAAGGCTTATGGAGTCCTGTCCGACCGCTTGGACCCCCTTCCTTTTCAACTCGGTTAAGAGTTGAAATGTGCATTATTCTATAGTGGGGGACAAATGCACTGGGTCATGGCCGAGTTGGCTGGTGTAGCGGTTATGTCAGCTGGGTGTAGGGGCACCAGCTGGGTGTGGGGGCACCAGGACACAGGTAGCGAGGTGGGCTGGTTGGCGAGGGTGACTGTGAGGAGGGGAGGGATGGTGTCGGTTTGGGAAGGGGGGGGGGGGGGGGGGTTAGTATTGGTTGGGCTATGCACACGACATACTATAGCTTTCAGGGAGCTTTCCCGCGGCCTGGTTGCTGGACTAGTCAACCAGGCTGTTGGACACGACTGCTGGCAGCCTGACGATGAGTCACAGCCTGGTTGATCAGGTATCCTTAGGAGGTCCTTATCAAGTTCTCTCTTGAACACTGCGAGGGATCGGCCAGTTGTGTCCCTTATGTGTAGCGGAAGCGTGTTGGACAGTCTCGGGCCTCTGATGTTGATAGTTCTCTCTTGAACACTGTGAGGGGTCGGCCAGTTATACCCCTTATGTGTAGTGGAAGCGTGTTGAGCAGTCTTGGGCCTCTGATGGTGCCTCTACCTTTTATATATTACATATACACATTACTTATATATAAACAAAAATAAAAATATTTGTTTTACTAGCATCTTTGAAGTACAAGCTGGTCTTGGTAACCCAGAGGCAGTTAAATATGGTTGATGCCATATCATGCTGTCCATTGAAACTTCTGCTGCCACCCTACACTGGCCATTAAGTCCTTAATGCCCAGCCCATGATATGGGTCATTCTTTCCACAACGGATTGAATTTGCTGGTTACCATGGGGGTACCCAATCATATAATGTGTGAACCATATGGACAGCATCATCCAGTGCACATTTTTAGATGGCCTCAATGTTTTAATGTCCCACAACTGATCTTCCTCTTATCGACAAACTCCATGATTACCTTCCTATGATTATTTATATTCTAAACTACTTGTGCCAATGCTAGAGTACAATGCTGTACTCTGCCAGTTGCTTTCCACCACCCCATGACCTAATTGCTTTAATCAGTAAGCTAGCTTCAAGGAGCCGACAGGGCTCCCCACAGAAAATATATGCATGTATACAACTCAGTACAGTATGTACATGCTAACGCAAAAATAACATACAGTAGTAGGCTAGTTATCACTGGGGAATTTTTAAGGTCAGTTCTGAGTACTTTGTTAAGATTTTGTGTTGCCATAACATTTGTAGCAACTACATTAGAAATTATGTAGCAGCTACTTCAATGTTCCAAGAATTCCACATACTACAAATGACATCAAGCCATTCCCATCAACCAATTAACGAGCAGCCTTGCCCTACACCGATTGAGGTGGACAGGAACATTAGGCCATCTGACCACAGCATCTACTTCAACTGCTATTCTCACAAAATAGGAGCCAACAGTAACATCACCTCTTACTAGCTTTGATCCCACAAATAGTGACTGGACTATAGTGTCGAGTGCCATAATACGGCACTCGACAGCCACAATTTAGGGCTCATATTATCACGATGCTGTTGTATCATACAACAACTACTGCTGTAACCATTTACATCAAATATACAACTAGTTATCATATTGTGTGCTTATAACATTACATATTTTATTGGAGGGAAACATCTAAAGAAGTTGTACCTTCGAATAATCTTTATTTATTTAACTGTAAAATTACATTGCACTTTAAATCGTCAAGGCCACATGCATATTAAGCACGCTACAAGTTTACAATTGAAAGAAAACTATTTCCAGTTTACCAGTGAATAATAAGCGATACCAAGATCACTTGGGTCCTTTCACTACTACTCAGCCTGGCCAGACAATTCTGTTAACCAGTAAACTTTATGGGCATAATCCAAGCCTCTCTATCTATAATATACAATAAAACCGTTTTAAAACCACATATCCCTGTAATCTACAAGAAAACCAAACACACAATGCAATCTACAGCTATATCAAACATGCCCTGTAATCTACAGCTGCACCACACACTGTAATCTACAGCTGCACCACACACTGTAATCTACAGCTGCACCACACACTGTAATCTACAGCTACACCACACACTGTAATCTACAGCTGCACCACACACTGTAATCTACAGCTGCACCACACACTGTAATCTACAGCTGCACCACACACACTGTAATCTACAGCTGCACCACACACACTGTAATCTACAGCTGCACCACACACTGTAATCTACAGCTGCACCACACACTGTAATCTACAGCTGCACCACACACTGTAATCTACAGCTGCACCACACACTGTAATCTACAGCTGCACCACACACTGTAATCTACAGCTGCACCACACACTGTAATCTACAGCTGCACCACACACTGTAATCTACAGCTGCACCACACTGTAATCTACAGCTGCACCACACACTGTAATCTACAGCTGCACCACACACTGTAATATACAGCTGCACCACACACTGTAATCTACAGCTGCACCACACACTAATCTACAGCTGCACCACACACTGTAATCTACAGCTGCACCACACACTGTAATCTACAGCTGCACCACACTGTAATCTACAGCTGCACCACACACTGTAATCTACAGCTGCACCACACACTGTAATCTACAGCTGCACCACACACACTGTAATCTACAGCTGCACCACACACACTGTAATCTACAGCTGCACCACACACTGTAATCTACAGCTGCACCACACACTGTAATCTACAGCTGCACCACACTGTAATCTACAGCTGCACCACACACTGTAATCTACAGCTGCACCACACACTGTAATCTACAGCTGCACCACACACTGTAATCTACAGCTGCACCACACACTGTAATCTACAGCTGCACCACACACTGTAATCTACAGCTGCACCACACACTGTAATCTACAGCTGCACCACACACTGTAATCTACAGCTGCATCACACACTGTAATCTACAGCTGCACCACACACTGTAATCTACAGCTGCACCACACACTGTAATCTACAGCTGCACCACACACTGTAATCTACAGCTGCACCACACACTGTAATCTACAGCTGCACCACACACACACACACTGTAATCTACAGCTGCACCACACACACACACACACTGTAATCTACAGCTGCACCACACACACACACACTGTAATCTACAGCTGCACCACACACACACACACACTGTAATCTACAGCTGCACCACACACACACACACTGTAATCTACAGCTGCACCACACACTGTAATCTACAGCTGCACCACACACACTGTAATCTACAGCTGCACCACACACACTGTAATCTACAGCTGCACCACACACACTGTAATCTACAGCTGCACCACACACTGTAATCTACAGCTGCACCACACACTGTAATCTACAGCTGCACCACACACTGTAATCTACAGCTGCACCACACACACTGTAATCTACAGCTGCACCACACACTGTAATCTACAGCTGCACCACACACTGTAATCTACAGCTGCACCACACACACGCTGTAATCTGTTTCAATAGAGTGAACACAAACTGTTGGCGTAATTCTTAAGTATATAGTGACTTCAGTAACCCCCCCCCCCCTTTACTTAACCCTTGGCTGGTGGATATTAGGGACCCTGAAAGTATATACAGAAATATGGTGCATGCCTCAACCATTTTCTATTTTGGTTTTTATTGTTTTGCTAAATATATCGATAACAAAGACAAATTGAACTGTAATTCTGCCAACGCATATTAACAGGATTTACATTGAATTATGTAAATATTTTGTTTAGTGCGATCTATTCACTCGTAATTTGCATGTATGCATGTTTGATATTTTAACCTCTTTTATTAGAAAAACTAGAGTCATGCATACACATTACTGCTGTTAAATGTGGTTTTTTAATACCAATCTCATTAGCTGATCAAATAAATTACAGAAACTCTTTCTATGCATTATACAGTATACCAATGCACCAAATCCTGCAATTTAAGTATCTGTATATTTATAGCCTAAAATTTGCTTATATTACGGAAATATTATTGAAAATTTCATGAAAAGTTCATATCATCAACTGTGATTTATTCATATTTGTGTATGTGCTTCCCTGAAAACAGACACAGAGCATAGTACAGTACTGTCACAAACTGCACATTTTTCCATGTTGCTATAAACTAAAATGCACTATTTCTTTGATTAATTAAACCTAAGTTCAGGTACATATCACATCTAGCCGCCTGGACTCCTCTACACACGTTGAATAACAAACTAAAAATGACATTGCCCAAGTAACTTGCGTGATGCAGCAAGTCTTGGCTGCACCCAAAACTATATAATGACATCACTGCCCAACCCGTCCTCTTAAAAATAACGTCACTTTTGGCTGGTATGCACACTATGGCCAAATTTGGACGTAATTTGAAATGAAATCGACTCACAAAAGTGACGTTCTGTTCCGTTTTCTATTTGAGTCGTCCGGCCTACGCGCAGAGGTTATAAGAGGACACTTTAAATTAACGTTTTTCATAACGTTTTGAAACTTTATGAGAATTTCCTGCCCACCTAACCTATCAGAGGACCCTTAACTTACTGTTGTTGAAAAAACAAATCCCAAATTTATTTTCAATTTTTTTTCATTTTCAAATTACGTCTAAATTCGGCCATACGGACAAACGGCCAAAAGCGACGTTCTTTTTAAGAGGACAGGTTGCACTGCCATGGTAATGATTTATCTTAATTAAATTAACATAATTATTCAATAAGGAACATTAATCACTCAACTGCATAGAGCGTCTTAAGGCGCTATGATCATTGTGCTTTTTTTTTTAATTAGGCCATATTTTAATGTTTTTTTAATGGTTTTCATCACAGTGACTTAAATGAAAATGGCCGAGTTTGGAAACATTTTAACATGAACATTAGCTGAACATTATAAAAACAACAAAAATGTCCTTAGCAACTGCACCATGACATTTTTGCCAATAACAGATGCAACATTGCACCATTGCCGTGGTGCAGGAGGTTAAACCATACAGAATGAAATCACAAGTACTTTATGAATCTATGAATAAATATTGAACCCATACGGTGGAATTAGACCCGCGTCCCTGCACGTGCCCGAGGAGCTCAGGAATGTGGGTTTGACTTCTTCATATAGCCTCATTATTTATTCATTAAACATGCGCCGGATAAAGATTTTATACACTAAATTGGATTCTACCCTATAAAGCGTCTTTAATAAAATTTAACAAAAGACTTAATGAAATGGTAGTGATAATAATCATCTTTGTATTACTGTATATTAAATGTATTTAATAGCAAGAATGACTATGGACTTGACCAGAATGGAAGGACTGTTATTTGGCTGGTTAGTGCACTGATATTTAGGTCTTGCATACTTTAATTTCACTTCATTCTCATCTTGCACTTTGATTTAATTCAGCTGAATTTATCACTATATTAACCCTCTCGCTGCAACACCATTTCCATGGCTGCCAATGGTCGAAATGCAACAATAAAAATAACATTTTGGAGTTAAATTTTTGTATTACAGGTGTGTGTCTCTTATTGCATCAATCTCTGGCATCTTAAACTGTGTTATACAGTATTGTTTAGAACAAGTATATTTTGATTTCACTCCTGTTTGCATATATGATTTTTGGAACATGCGTTCCCTGCTTTTATTCTTTAATCCCTCTTGCTCTAATGTTCTTTCTGTTTTGCTTTTATGTACCATTTTACAGGCAGCCTGATCACTATCACCTTGTGTGTATGTAATTACCAAAGTGTAGTACAGGATGAGAGCTACGCGCGTGGTGTCCCGTCTTCCCAGTACTCTTGTCATATAACGCTTTGTAACTTCTACCTTGTAACTAGCTTTGTAACTGTTTTGGTCGCCACCACCTTCTCACTTAAATATTTCCAACCGTCTGCCACTCTGTTTGCAAAAGAAAACTTTCTAATATCCTTTTGGCACCTTTGTTTCCTTAGCTTGAATCTGTGACTGCTTGCTCTTGAAGCTGCTGGTTTCGGGAATTATTCTTTGTCTATTTGGTTGATTCTCGTTATTATTATTTCGATTGTCATATCACCTCTCTTTCTTCTATCTTTGGCATATTTAACATCTCTAGCCTCTCTTTATAACTGTTGTTTTTCAGTTCTGGAAGTCATTTTGTGGAATGCCTTTTGCACCTTTCCAGTTTATTGAGGTGCTTCTTGAAATATGGGCACAATACAACTGCTTTTACAATACAAAAATTTGCACAATACAAAATTTTAGTCTCAATAAAGTCATGAACAGTTTCTTTAGTATTTCACCATCCAGGTAATTAAAAGCAATTCTGAAGTTGAGAAGCGCCGTACATGCTCCTTGCATAA